>CM070516.1:13655794-14065086 GCA_036346375.1 Guadua angustifolia | reverse complement strand
TTGATTCCGCGCAAGCATTCGCAAACGCTTAATTTTCTTTCTTGCTCAAAGTGTAGCAGTCATGGAAGGTACTTTTTGCCAGATCCATTTCTTCATGATGCGCCTCCTTCCTCGCCTTCATATCTTCGAGGTCCATCCTTGCTTGAAGTGTATCTTTCGCTTTTGCCCGGTATGTCCAAGAAGATACCAAGCAAGCTATCACACACGCTTCTTCTCTATGTGCATGACGCCGATTATGCGGTTTAACTTCCGTGTGCCGCCAATAAGGTAGGATCCAAAATATTGATTTTTTTTCCACAAAGGAGCCTTATCCCGGAAGTCGGAATAGATGTATCGCCGCTCCCTTTCCGTGAATAATTGTAAGGTCCTTTACAGCGCAAATATCTGCTTCCCACCGATTCTTCTGAGCTAATGCGCCTCCTTTGTCCCGCCAAAAGCTCTCTTATTATTGCGGTATGGGTGATCCTACGGAGGAACCCACGATGCCGCATGTAAGCCATTTTTCATTGTTCTTCACCACCGGCTAGTCAGATCATCCAGCAATCGGACGATCCGCTGAAGCCTTTTGTCGTCTGCTCGACAGTTGCCAAGAGCAGGATAATCATTAATGGTTACAAACAATAATGCCCGAGGATAAAGTTTTCTTTTATACTATCCCATACCGCATACCATCGGTCCACAATATTAGAAGATCTTCAACCAATGGTTTGAGGTACACATCGATATCATTGCCAAAGTTGCTCGGGCCCTTGGATCAATAGTGGCATCATAATGTACTTTCGCTTCATGCAAAGCCAAGGAGGAAGGTTGTAGATGCATAAAGTCACCGCCAAGTGTCAGGATTTACTACTCATGTTGCCAAAAGGATTCATCCCATCTCAGACTAACCCAACCTTATATTCTCACATCATATGCAAAGCGCTTATATATTTCTCGTCGATGTTCCTCCATTGCACGTAATCAACAGGTGTCCGAGCATTCCATCCTTCTTACGCAACAATAAAATTATTGATATTTCGTAAATCAAGATCGATCTTAATATATGTATGATCACATCAATATGTACACATACTCACATGCATGAGCAAAGTCAAGTTAGCTAAGATTAGTGTAGATCAAGACAGAGATACATAAAAATACGATTTAAGATGACACCAACATAGTGAAAGAAATGACGACAACCGATGGGGACTACTTGTCTCTCACATCGAGAGAAGAGAGAGATTATTGTGTAATTGTTAGGTCCAATCCTTGTAATAAAGAATCACTTGACTTAAGGGCTCTCCTAGGCCATGCTTGCACTAACGGCATCACCAATCAAAACTCGCATTACGGCATGCCTTCATTAATTCGACATTATGGAAACATCACTTGAGTTGATCTCGTTCTAGTGACACTTTTCCTCAAAGAGGAGTACCATAGTATAATATGCGCCACACATTGTTATGAATTTGGTGTGAAACAACTCCTGTCTTGATCCAACAAAAGAAAAGTTGAACTATTCATTGCTCATGGTCTTTAATTCGATAGTATGAATAAATTATCTAATGTAATAATCTAGGCAAGATGTAACCATATAATTGGTCATATATCCGACATGAAGCGATCCTCTTACGTATGTAGTCTCCGCCTAATCGTAATTATATTACAATCAAATGTGTGCCATGTTCAATAGATCCGCTTCTAGACTTCAAACTTTACTAGTTATTAGAACTTGATTGGTTCACAAGAGAAGACAACGCACATGTGCAATCAAGTATGTTTAACCAACATGATCAAAAAGTGCAAGTTTAAATGTTACAAAACAAATAAATACCTTCCATAGAAAATGAAGGGCCACATTCACAAGACTAAGGAGTAATAAATAAGTTATAGTTGGAAAAGAAATGGTCATTGCCATCGATTTCTTGGTTTCTACTGAGAATGGGGAATGGTATGAGTGCTGGCCACTCTCTCTTTTGGTTGGTTGGAGTTCCTCTCTCTGTTAGTGAGAATGGGAAGTGGGGGGCAGCACTTGGCTCACTCCTTTTTGCTGGCTTGGGCGAAAGCCATATGTGTAGGCTATATTAACAGGAAAAAATGGACATGCTGCCAAAAAAATAACTAAAAACTGAAGTACAAAAAATAGCATCAAGAGGAAGATCCTTTCACCTTTCCAGAGAAACTTGAATTTGATTACGCAAGCATTAGAAGCAGTTGAGCATAAGATGGAAGTATGACATATGTTGTCATCCATAGCAGTTGGGCATAAACTAATTCACAATAGCATTGAAGGAAAACAACTGATAATTATACTAAAGTGACAAATGATTACTAGCTAGTCGGTACCTGCTGTATGAGAGCAAGATGGCTTCTTGGTAGGATTCATCTACATAAAAATTTATAAGTTAGTAGCTTGTTATGTATTAAATATTAGCATAAACATCTGATAGTCTTGATTATTACTTTATTGCATGGCCAGTAATACGCTTCTTGTGAGCATGTGCCATAGTAGTCATAGCACCATGTGGTCGTGGTAGATCAACATCTTTTTGAAAACCGTATCCACACGAACTTCATAAAACTCTTCTACCAAGACAAACACCTCCTACCTTGGTGTTTGGGTTAGTTGATAGAATAGTTGCTTTACCCACTGGAGTGTCTCGATCCGATCATAGCATATAGTATTACCTCACTCTGAACCTACATCACATATTGCA
The DNA here is from genome assembly GCA_036346375.1 of Guadua angustifolia. NCBI lineage: Eukaryota > Viridiplantae > Streptophyta > Magnoliopsida > Poales > Poaceae > Guadua > Guadua angustifolia. Next base: position 14,062,387 of record CM070516.1, on the reverse strand, counting down.
TTTTTAAAATGTGAAGAATATGAAAGATGAAATATAACTACTTATATGACAAGATGAGAAATTACAAGGTTATCATCTTCAGAGGAAATGGTTCACGATGTATTGAGGTACCTTTGTGTTCACAACTCGCCTATGAATAGGAGAGATGTCCTCTTCTTCCACCTGCATCACATATTGCATTTTTAAAATATGAAGAATATGAAAGATGAAATAACTACTTATATGACAAGATGAGACATTACAAGGTTATCATCTTCACTACGAAATGGTTCACGATGTATTGGAGGTACCCTTGTGTTCACAACTCGCCTATGAACAGAAAGATGTCCTCTTCTTCCACCAACATCACATATTCTATTTTTAAAATATGAAGAATATGAAAGATAAAATATAACTACTTATATGACAAGATGAGAAATGACAAGGTTATCATCTTCACTAGGAAATGGTTCAAGATGTAGTGGAAGTACCCTTGTGTTCATTAACTCGCCTATGAAGAGGAGACATGCCCTCTTCTTCCACATTTTGTCTCAGATGCAAACTCACCCACTCCAAAAGAATCATTTGGCTCCTTATCAATAGGTGATTCACGGGTCCTTGAGTTCTAAAGCAAAGAAAAAATGTTAGTAGAGTTAGTCAATGGAAAGAAAGTGTTTAATCTAATATCTTCCAATGAAGAGGTATGCAAATTTTACCAAGTGTCCGTAATTAGAGCCATTGTGCGATGTCCTTTCCACATTTTGCATATTTTGAAAAACTTCCATGAATTTTTGGAATTGTTTGTTCATTTCGCTTTTCATTTCTTCTTTCATTTGACTCATTTCTTGTCTCAAAGCTATAATCTCTTCACCGATTGTCGTTGAGCTTGCAATGCCATTTGAAGCTTGGTGGATATTTTTCTTTGTGTTCCGTGAGTACCCACTTCGCCGGAGTTGGTCTTAAGCCTAAAACACGAACACGCCCTCTTGGCTCCTTCTCTCCACAAACATGTGCATATAAATCACCATCTTGAATACTCTTTTCTTTCAATTCGGGTTGTTTCCAGCTACTTCGTAAGTTTGTTCTACAAAACAAATGATTACATAATTATCTTCATGCAACTAACAATGCATATGCAAATTTTGCAAAAAACTCACAATTATGAATCTGCTCCTGTAGAGGTTCTCTATTTTTAGTTCGATGTACATGTGTTTCAATAAATATTTCATCTCTCTAGCTGGGTATCCGTGTTTCTCACCCTACAAGCAATGTAGTATGTTACATCATGTCGAATTTTCAGCAAGGAAATTTTAGTTTTTGATCACCAAAATACCGCTTCATGCCCAACACGAAGCGTAACTCTTGTCAGTCATAAAGATGTACCAAGGACACCTTGAGCGGTTTCTTTAGCTCTCATGGTTCGAGCCTCGCAACATAAATAAAATGAGTACCTTTAAGTGTAGCAATCCATATGGAAGGAATTGAATGAAAATTATGCCTTACTTCAGATTCCGGAGACCTCCAAGAGTCAATAAGCCACCTCCAATCACTTTCTTTTACTCTATCATCCCTTTTGCCATAAGTTCCTCATCACTCAATGTCTCATCAAGCATTTGCTCTTTAGGTCCGCTTTAAATTCCTTCCATTTCTTTGTCACGATGCTATGACATAATCAAAAGCAAAGATCATCCACCTCAAAAAAGTCTCAGATGAACATAAGAAGTCATAAGCAGAGGTGTTTGAAGAATGTCAGTAAATGGTATAGAATTATGTCATAAGGTTGAACCGCAAGGGGAATCTAGCATTATTTACTAAAATAGTTCGGCAAGAGTTAGTAGTTCTACCTCATGTTAGATGTTACCAATGAATTTCCAAATTGAGGAGTGGCATATATCTAATTATTCCATCATTTTTTTTGAATGATACACAGGATTTAAGAAATATCAAAGTAGATACAAAATCTTTGTAAAATCTAAGCAACTATGTTGTAACCTTAAACAAGATAACAATTTTTCATACATGGTCGTACAAGCTACTCCTCTTCCAGATCCAAATACAACAAGTAGTGTATCGCTTATTAGCCAAACCCAACAAAAAATCTTAGTTGCTTGGATGGTCAAATATATATAATACCTTAGTTTTAGTCCAAACTTCAAACTTCTTGTCGATTTACTAGTCTCCAATCATCATAGGCAATAGGAATAAGCTTTTCACCATTGTTCCAATGAAATTGCCAAATTCTTATCAGATGTACCAACAGGTTGCCCATATTCATTGAGGTCTATTTTCCTTTTCGTCCAATTGCGCTTGAATATATGTTCTACTTCAAGGTTATGCCCTCCCTTTCCTTTTTGCAGCTGCCCGTCACACCGAGTATGACAAGAGACAACTCAGAATATGCCAAACAAAAGGCACATTTGGTTACTCGTCATCTTCACATACCTTCCGTGCCATTTGGTTGCTCGTCATCTTCACATACAACGCTTTCGCTACCAAAGATCCTCTTGATTATCATGACTTTCTCCCCTTGATCGCAAAATAGGACCTTCATATGCATCGCTTGTGCATGGAGTTGTCTACAAGAAAATGGCACATTGAGAAATTTGTTAAACCGCCAAAAAAGGCACACAAAGAGATGATTAAGAAGACAACCTTTGCTGCCTTAGAACGATGCGATGTGTTTGCTTCGGACCCTATAGCAGCTTTCAATGTAGGAATATTAAGAGATCGCATGACCTCCATGTTTTTCTTGATGTTTGCATCTCTTTGAAGGTCATATGCGCTGCCATGTCCTTCATTGGCCTTTCCTCTTGCGTTTAACATTGTTCCTCCTGAAACATGTTAAAAAGAGTTACAAAAATTAGTACTAAACATTATGTAGTTCTATATAAATACATGTAGACAAGCCTTACTTTGTAGGTTTTTTGCATCTCTCTAACCATTATTCCATCTATATCAGCTCTAACACAATCAATACCACCCATGGAAACAATCGCTTGTGCTTTTGTATGCAAGTCCGCAAGTAATTGCCAACTTCTACATCATGCATGTCATAGATGTCACGCTGCTTTGAATGAACAACAAAGAAACCACTCAGATCAATGGGATCTTTCACATAATAAACTTGAGTTGCTTGTGAAGCTAAAATAAAAGGCTCATCTGATACATTTTTGCCAGATTGAACAAATGCTTGAAATTGACGGTAGTAACAATCAATTTATCAGTTTCACCCAATGGTTTTCTATGCGGTTGTTCACCCAATACATTTGAGCAATACTACACTTCCTTGATGTTGATAGTCTAGCTCAAGAATTTCTTTTATAACACCATAATATGTCTTGTCTCAGACATGTACCCTTTATCACTATTTCTTCCTTCAAAACTTGTTGTCTTTGCAATAAGAGCTACCCCACTACATTGAACCGCCTACCTCATCATAGGCTTCAGATGGAATTTTTTCCCATTTATAGCATAGCTATCATATGTCCGCGCAACTATGTTCTACTCGTTAGCTAAAATTTTATCTCTTTTGATACTTCCTCACCAATTGTTTCCACCTATAAAAAATTAATATCTTTGTTAAAATAATTTCATATTCAATGTGTAATCAAAAGTTGGGCCAAGTCATATGACTACTTACATTCGATGTGAACCACTCATGGAAGGTCTCATGGTGCAAAAGATAGATGTCTAGTTCATTATAACCAACCGATGAAAGATACTCAAGATGCTTGCTGCAAATAATGGTCGATTAATACTAAATTATATTAAAATTATACAAGGTGAAAATAAATTACATAGCTTACCTTAGGTACGGTTCTATGTGGTCATAGTTGAACAGGACATATCTATGTGCTTGGACCCAAGATTTGCGGTCTAATGTCACGATGCGCTTCCCAACCAATCCTCGACCAATATTGTTGTAGAAGAAAGTAGTGGAGCTACTAATATCCATATGAACAACCTCATTTCGCACTTGATGAGTAAATCTAGTCTCACCATGTAAATAGCGAGAACAAAATGTAAGTTTCTCATCAAACAAATAGCCTTCGCAATCGATCCTCCTGATGACATCTAGTGCGGACATAGCCCTTCAACCTCATCAAATACCTCTCCACAGGTACATATTTCAAAATGTATCGGGCCAAGAACTCTTGCTTGGGCAGAAGATGAACCATCAAATGTACCATGAGGTCAAAAAGATGGGAGAAATATAGTCTCCAAAAGGCTCGTGGTCTCTGCTATTTCGATTCTAGTGTATGCATAGCACTTGGACAAATTCATCGTGAATATATTTTCTTGAAAAATTGCTTACACAAATCAACACTGACTAACTTTGTCTCGGCAAGATCCTTCTCACACAAAGTGGAAGTAAATCTTGTATAAAAATATGGTTTCCATGGCTATTTAGCCCAACTATCTTTTTCTCATTAACATGCACATTATGGCGTGATATCGATGCATAACCATCGTGAACTTGACTCTCGTGAGTACTTCACAAAATAACTTCTTCTCGGATGTGTCCATGGTGTAGGGCTACCGAGGTAAGAAAAGTTCATCTCGTGAATTATCTATTGCTTCAACAGATGGAGATCTCTTCTAATGTCTAGAGATCAAGGTCCAAACGAGCATTCAAGTTATCCTTGGACTTCCCATCAATTCCCAAAAGTGTGTTAGTTATGTTATCACATACATTCTTCTCTATATGCATTGGATCTAGATTATGCCGCAACAATAAGTCCTTCCAATATGGCAGCTTAAAAAAATAGACCTCCTTTTCCAAATGATCATAGGCTCACCCTTCTTATGCTTTCTAGCCTTTTTGGCTGTTTTCCCAAACTTTGTACGATATTTTCTCGGCTCATGACAAAATCTCGGCCCTCGAAAGTGACCTAGGCGCCGACCCAAGCTCAATTTTACCATCAAATAAATCAGATCATACCTAAAATCATGGTCTATATCCAAGAACCTCCGATGTCCCATGTAGCATGTCTTTCTACCTTTTTTAATCAGAGAGAAGATGTATATGAGTGGCATGCAATGCATGCTACTTCACCGGACGAGTGCATCCAAATGACATAGCCTAGACCAGGTAATCGAAATGGTCCATAATATGGCAAAGACGCAGCTTGGAAGTACTCACGCTTCGATGCATCATATGTTCTCACACCACTCACAAACATATCTACCATATCATCAATTAGTGGTGAAGATAGACATCAAAATCACTACCGGAGCTTTTCGCCAGAATTAACAATGATAGAATGAAATTTGTTTGTTTCATACACACCCAAGGTGGAGTTATATGGAATCAAAATAATGTGCCAAATGCTATAGCTAACATTCATGGACCTCAAGGGTTAAAACCATCCGTAGCCAACCCAAGTCTAATGTTTCGCTATCTCAAGCAAACTCAGATGTTTAAGGTCAAAATCCTTCCAAAGAGGAGAATCAGCAGGATGCCTAAGTAAACCATCTTTTTGCGCTTCTTCATCGTGCATCTCATGTCCTCGGCAGTTTTATAGGATGTAAAAGCCTTTGAAACCTTCTTTTCATTGAAAAATAGCGAAGAACTTTGCACGGAACTTTATGTAAACGCTTCCCATCTACTGCACGCCCTTTCTCGACTTCCATCTTGACTTTCCACATGTTGGACATGACTCATCATTAGCGTTATCCTTCCAAAAGAGAATGCAATCATTTTCACATGCATGAATTTTCACATACCCAAGTCCTAGGCATTTAACTATTTTCTTAGCTTCATTGAAATTTGTTGGCAATGACGACTCATCGTGCAATGCTTCTTTAAGTAGATCTAATAACCGATCAAAACTTTTATCGGTCCATCCTCCAAGCAATTTAAGGTGAAGAAGTCTAACTAGGAAACGAACTTAGAGAAGTTCTACTGTACTGGTATAGCTCTATGTCATTATCATCTACTAGTTTTTGAAGAGCTTTAATTCTTCATTGGATCGCTCCAAACCTCCATCGACCTCAAAATCCCCTACGCCATCTAAACCACCGCTAGGTCCTCGAGCAAATTAGAAATGTCATCTTCATCCAAACTATCCTCGCCTCAAGATTTCAAAAGAGGAGCCCACCTCTCCATGATAAATCCACCTTGTATAACCTTCTTGAAATCCCTCACATATTAAGTGCACATGCACTTCGCTTGGTTCTTTCCACAAAGAGTTGACACACTTTCTACAAGGGCACAATATTCTATTTCCATCTGCTGAATTAAGAAATGCATAGTCTATAAATTGGCGCACCCCATCTATATAGACCTTTGTGTGCCTAAATATCATACAAATACAACACGTTAGGTCACTCAAAAGTTACAACCAAAACCACGTAATAGAGTAAAAACATGTCATGTACCTAGGCTCATCCATCCACCTTTTATCCATCCAGACCTTCACTATGAATGACGAAAGCTATATGGATTAAGCATACAACATGCAATGTAATTAGTAATTGGTATATTTTGCAAACTACAAAAAAGGGTGCTCAACCACTATTTTACAGACTAAGGCCCTGCTTGGAAGACTTGAATTTTTTTACAAGTGTAAATGTCTTACACTTGTATATTTGTGGGCACAAAGAATACATCCGGATTTATTTTCCCTTGTAAAAACTTCCAATTGTTGTTTGGGTATTCCAATTGTTGTTTGCGGAGAGATTGATTTGGCGTGTGCGGAGAGACTAATTATGCGGGAAGTACTAGGCTTATGTTTTTCCTATTAATTGAAGGTGCTAAAGTATTATTTAGTCTTCCGCTGTGCTAAAGTATTATTTAGTCTTCCGCTGTGCTAAAGTTTTTAGGAAATACACTAGCAAACAGCATGACTGACACAACTAAAAATGAGTTTATACAGTGTCTTCTATCCTTGATTCTGATTATAAAGTTTGATAGCATACAACCATACATATAAAACAATTCGTAATTCAAATTTGTATTTGCATTTGGATATATTCAAGCTAGTTGTTTTGTATTTAATGGGTGTGGATATGATTTGTCAAATCAGAATACGATCCAAATAGAGATATATACTTCTCATCCAGAAAGAAATCTAGCTTAAAGGCAATAAACTGTATAGAGGTAGACACCGAACCATACAAAGCTCAAGCTAACCTTAAGATGTAATGTCCCTCTGTCCTTGTTGTCCTTAATTTTAAGTGAATCTAGTGTTTGCAGAAGCTTCAGAGTGATTTCACTGGGAGTCTCTGGTTCAAGACTATTCACTACTAGTTTAGCCACACCCAGCTTCTTGTCTTGCTGAAATTTGTCTTCATCGTAAACCTGCAAAGTGACAACAAACATATGTTACCTTGCAACATTGAGAGGAATAAGCACATAGAATCATAATACTAATATTAAGAAGAAAACTATAATCAAGATATGAACAACTTATGGGAAGTCAGGTTGCATGGTAGACACTAGGCACTTCCCAACACTTCAAATCGTAGAGGAACATAGTCAGACATGGAACATTTTTCAAAGCATATCTGATTTTATTGTCCTAGGCTCCAAGCCATGCCAAGGAAAGGAAGTGGCAGCACATCTCTTGGATTAATTAGGAAAATTGTTTGGTCCAAGCAAATTTCTCAACCGTCCACAGGACTAGAATGTACAATATATTAGTTGCCATAAGGCAACTGCTGGTTCATTACCAGAACAGGAAATAGTGATGTTATCAGCAGAGGGTTGATTACTCATTAGAGCATCCACAATGTGTTAATATTTCTAGATTGTTTACATTCTGCGGCATTGAGGAGCTACCAAATACGACAATGGCAAAATTTGAAGACTAACCAGTATTGAAAATGTATGGATAACTCACTTGCGCTGAATCAATTGATAATGACCTCGCCAGCATATATACGCATCTTTGCGTAAATGAAAATCTTCTTCTGGCCCTCAGTGTCAGTGATTACTTTTGTATAGCAATTCGGCTGGTATGGCAAATATGAGACCGCTATTTAGCATGTTAAGCATCACAGATTCACAGTTGAATGCTTCATGTTGAACAGCTTACCTCACAGGAATGGTTGATGAATCTTGCTAACCCACCATGCTTAGTAGCATCAACCTGCATAAATTAAGAAAATGTGGGCAATGAACACAGAAAAGCACAAGCCACAAGGTGCAGACACAAAATTTGGTAATATAAAGCCTCAATCGACTCAAGGGCTACCAATTTCATTATCAAATTGAATCCAATCTCATTCTCATCCACATCGAAATGCAGCCGCACTGCGATGGCGAGTGGAGCAGACCCGGCGATGGCGAGCCGGAGCTGTGCTCACCACACACAGGCAGGCTACTGGGCGACAGGCGAGCCGAGCTGAGCCGGCCTCGCGCCTGGCACGGCAGCGAGCTGGAGCGATGGCGCGGCGAGTTGGGGAGGCAATGGGAGGCCAGAGGTGGCGGGCGACCTGCACTGGTGGCTCAGACACGACGCGCCACGAGTACGAGATGCGGCACGCGCAATGGGAGGCACTGGGAGGCCGGAGGTGGCGGGCGAGCTGGGAGGCAATGGGAGGCGAACGGGAAGAGCTGAAGCTCAAGAGGCAGAGCGGGACAGCGGCAACTCTCTCCGTCTCTCCTTGATCCTCTGCTTCTCCAGAGGATGGGGAGGTGGATGCAAGATGGCGAGAGTCCGGGAGGAGGCGGCGCGAGAGGGTGGGGAGGAGGAGCCACATGGAGAGGGTGGGGAGGAGGAGGCGGAAGAGAGGAAGGTGAGGAGGAGCGCATGCAATGATCGATGGATTGATTTGGTGTGTGCGGAGATCGATATAGGCCGGAGGATTAGGTATAAGTTTTGGCGCAAATTTTTTCCAGGTATAAGTTTTGGCGCTTAATTTTTTCACCCATACAAGACGCCGCCTAATAATTACCGACGATTTTTTTCGACTAACTTGAAGATGTGAAAATCAGATGCACTTTTGCCGATGGACTATAGGACGGAAAAATTAAATTTTACAAGACGGACAAATTCGTCGCTAATAATAAGTATTATTGCCGACTAACCATCTGACACTATAGAGATAATTCGATCGGTCATCGATTGCAAACTTTTGCCGACTGCTTGTCTGTTGGCATTTACCCACTATTGCCGTCAGACGTCCGACGGCAATAGTGTGCTGTGGTATAGTGACTGTCGCAAGGTGACTGGAGTAGAGCTATTACCTCCACAGGGGCTCGAACCAGTATAAATCTCGGCCTCACGCTCGTTGTCGTCTTGCTCCGACCAACGTCGCCTCTCCTCCGTTCCTCCGTGTGAGCAGAGCGCAGCTCGGGTCCCATATCTCACTGACCCACTGACCCCCTATCTCATTTCTTGCGGTTGGCGATCCCGATCGTCGACAGCTGGCGCCCACCATGGGGCCCGATTGCTTCGCTCATTCGCAGGAACGACGTCAAGATCCCAGGAGCATGGCACACCTCGTCCACGGACTTTCCTCGAGCATGGACTCGTAGCGCGACTCCGACTCAAGTCCCTCGCTCGCCGCCACCGCCACTCGAGCAAAGACGCTCGGTGACAGACGGTGCGTGGCTCGGAGGAGATGCGGATGACCGTGATCCGCAGACCTCAAGACGCTTCGTTGGATGGTGCAGTCGCCATCAACCAGTCATAACCGCCCTCGCGGAGGACCAGAAAAGGCCAAAGACGACTTGGCCTCCTAAGCTCCTCTCTCGGAGCGCCTCCGTCTTATCGCCGGGTCATGGCCGATCCCGATAGGGCGAGGTCGGAGCTCTTTGGCCGAGCCCTTGCCGAAGAGCTCGATCGTGCCGCGACTTAGGTCGAGCCTCCGCAGCACCGAAGTCAGCACTCGGGGACCCGCTCCTAGAAAAGTGATGACAACTCATCGCACCGCTGCCCACGCACTTGTCGGATGCCTCCGGCAAGAAGAGGCGCCTTCGCCATGCGGCGGGCCCGGATTTAGGCTTTGACGCAATCGCGCTGCCGTCCGGCGAACACCGTATTGCGAGGTTAGGCCCGAACCAAGCCGCTCAAACTCCAAATCGACCGACAGCAGGTCAGCGAGCCACTCCGGACGTTCCGCCCAGCGCCAGAGGGTCCAGACCGCTCACGTTACCTACCAGGTGATTCTCGTGCCCGGCATCATGGACGTTCCCACCGAAGGTCGGGCCGCCGAAGCAGCCTCGACTCTGAGTCTAGCAGCAGCAGGGACCTCACCGGCGACGGCCACACCCGCACGCGCACTGTCGGCTTATGGTCAAGTGGCGATTCCGACGGCCTCCGTCACGTCGCTAACTACCTTCGGTTCAAGACATGTTGACGAGCGCTTCGATGGGACCAAGAATCCTGACGAGTTCTTATCCATCTACTCAACCGCTATCCTGGCGGCGGGGGGACGAGCTCGTGATGGCAAACTACCTCCCGACCGTCTTTGGGCCGACGGGCGCGATTCGGCTTTTCAACCGGCCCGGTTCCTTCAGTCGTGGCGCCAATTCAGAGCGCCCTCCCCAACTTTCGTGAGTTGTTACGAGTGGCCGGGGAGGGAGAAGGACCTGGATCGTGTCATCCAGGGCAAGAGCGAGCCACTCCGTGACTTTGTGCGGCGATTCATCCGCACGAGGAACCTGATCCCGAACATCTCTGACGAGGCCGTCATCAAAGCTTTCAAGTTCGGAGTCCGCGATCGGCGCCTCACCCAAGACCTAGAGATCGCCTTGCGCCTCAGCGTCAACAAGCTGTTCCGTATGGCGGAATGGTACGCGGATGCGGATGACGCGGTCCGCTAGAAACGCGACTACGATCAAGGTAAGCTCGGTCTAGGTCCTGCAGAGGCCGGCCCGTCCAACCCCAGGGGCGCCGACCACGGCACCGCCACCAAGAAGCGGAAGCGCGATCGCAGGGGCGGCGGAGGTCTGCCGCGGGTGATCGTTTCGGCAGATGGCCAGCGAGAGGTCCTGGAGGTCCGAGATTAGGCTCGGGAGGGCTCCAAGCCTCGCCAAGGTCGGCCTCGACCTCGTCAGGCGCAGGACCGGCCCCGGCAGAGGGCCGACGGCGGCTGGGCCCGGCGGCCGATGTTTCGGCGCAGGGGGCCGAGGGCGCCGAGATATGACGAAGCAAAGTTCTGCCTATTTCATAGGGCGGCCGGCCACGACCTGGGGGCCTGCAGGGCTTGGCAAAACAAGCTGGAGGCCTTCTACGATGGGCAAGGCGAGATGCCTGCGCTCCCGAAGGATGACGACCAACCGGACAGGGTGTACGCCGGCACGGGGCGCGACGACCTCGATTTGGAGTTCCAGCAGGACGAGCGCCGGATCGATGTCATCTTCGGCGGCTCGTCAGCTTACCATTCCAGGCGCGAGGTCAAGGCCACCGTACGAGCCATCAGGTCACCGCTGGGAAGCCCATCGAGCAGCCCTGCAAGTGGGCTGGGGCCACCATCACCTTCTCTCCGGAAGACGCTCTCCAAAGCATGGCCCGAGACCTGAAGACCACCTTGGTCGTGACCCCGACCATCAGCAATACCGCGGTCGAGCACGTCATGGTCGACGGCGGCAGCTCTCTTAACTTGTTGCAGGCAGGAGCGCTTGACCGGATGCAGATTCCCTGGTCGAAGGTCAAGAGCATCGCCATACCCTTCTTCGGGATCGTACCCGGGAGCTCGACCATCCCCCTGGGGCAGGTGGTCTTGCCCGTTACCTTCGGTAGCTCGGACAACTTCCACATCGAGCTGGTCACCTTCGAGGTGGTTGAGGGAGACCTCCCGTACAACGCAATCCTCGGGCGGCTTGCCTTGGTCAAGTTTATGGCGGCCAACCATTATGGCCATCGCTGTATGAAGCTGCTTGGCCCCAACGGCATCATCACCGTGCGAGGCGATCTGCAAGTGGCACATGGATGTGAGACCAAGGCCTTGGATCTTGCAGGCCGGAGGTGACGGCGAAGAATGCCCGCCGTATATGGCGATCCAGCCAATGGGCGGCGAAGGCCGTCTTGCCGAGGAGGGCGACCCGACCAAGTGCATCCACATCTCGGTCGAGCTGAGTTCCAAATAGGAACTCGAGCTCGTCACCTTCCTTCGTGCCAACAAGGGTATATTCGCTTGGGAGCCCGCGGACATGCCCAGCTGCTCGAGGGAGGTGATCGAGCACAAGTTGCGAGTGAGATCCGCCTCGACCAGGCGCCAGAAGCTGCGTCGCTTCTCCCCGGAGAAGGTCGCAGTCATCAAGGAGAACCTTGACAAGCTCTTGAAGGCCGGTTTCATCCGCGAGATTGACTACTCCGAGTGGCTGGCCAACCCGGTCATCGTGCAGAAGAAAGGAGGGAAGTGGAGAATGTGCGTCGACCATACGGGTTGAACTCGCTTGCGAAGGACAACTTCCGCTTCAGCGCATCGACCAATTCGCCGACTCCACCGCAAATGCCGAGATGTCGAGCTTCTTGGATGCTTACTCGAGATACCACCGGATCAAGCTAGCGGTCCATTTACGGCGAGCAAGACATCTCTTCATCACGCCGTTCGCACCTATTGCTATACGACCGGTGTCGCTTGGTCTCGCGCCAATGCGGGGCCACATTTAAGCCGCCCGATGACCAAGACATTCAACCTCGGACGGGCGAAACCTTGAGGTCTACGAGACGACATCATCGCCAAGAGCCCTCCGAGGGCGACCACGTCATGACCTTTGAGGAAACCTTCGCCAACCCGAACAGCACAAGATCAAGCTCAATCCCGAAAGTGCGTGTTCGGGCGCGCGTCCGGGAAGGTGCTCGGCTACATGATCGGGGCTCGGGTCGGCCCAAACCCGGAGGAGATCGAGGCTATCGAGAAGATGGCGCCCCCGACCTCGATCAAGCAGGTGCAGAGCCTCACTGGCCCCATGGCCGCCCTCTGCAGATTGATATCGAGGCTTGACGAGCGTGGGCTTCCATTCTTCCACACTCTGTGCAAGCACGGGGGCTTCGAGTGGACTCCAGAGGTGCAGCGGTCCTTCGACGACTTGAAGGTATACCTGTCGTCCCCACCCCTCCTCACAACGCCACAACCTGGCGAGAGGTTGCTGCTTTACCTCGCGGCCACCACCCACGCCGCCGGTCTGCTCGGTGGCGGAACGGGGTCTCAAAGAAGACCCAATTTATTACGTCGGCGAGGTCTTGCACGGCCGGGAGCGCTACCCACAGTCTGGTTGTTGTATGCTCTCTCAAGGCTTCGCTAAGCTTCGGCACTATTTCCAGCGACTGCTAGTAGTCGCCTCGAGCAACTTTTCGCCGGGGACATCTGCGGAACCCGGAGGGTGGCGGCGAATCGCCAAATGGGCCATGGAGCCGGGCGGCGTTCGACGTCTGTGTCGTGGCTCGGACGGCCATAAAATCGCAAGTGCTCGCCGACTTCGTGGTCGAGCAGACGTCGCAGCCCGCTCCCGAACTTCAGGTCGAGGAGGAGAAGCCCTGGGTCATGTTCTTTGATGGCTCTAGGTCCTTCAAGCACTCGGGGGCGGGGATCCTTATCCTTACCCGCGCGGCGACCAGTTAAGGTACGTGGTTCGTTTCGGGTTTCCTGCGACCAACAATGTGGCAGAGTATGAAGCCCTTCCGCGGCTTACGAGCTTACAAGGCATTAGCGTCGCCGCTGGTCGTGAAGGGTGACTCCCACTCGCCATCAACCGGGCTCAACAAGGACTACTAGTGCTCGGGGACTCGATGGCAAAGTACTACCGAGGTGCGCAAGATGGAGAAGTGGTTCCAGAACTTGGAGCTCAAGCACATCCCCAGACGGGACAACTCCAGTGCGGACTTCCTCTCCAAGCTTGGCTCCTCCGACGACGATATCCCCCCCGACGTCATCCTGGAGACGCTGGCGGCCCCATCGATCTCCGATCAAGAGGTCATGCTCGCTGTGGTCCAAGGTATCCCCTCTTGGGCCGAGCCCATCCCCAATTTCCTTGCAAGGGGCGACTTGCCACCCGACCCTACCGAGAGGAGAAGGATCAGGCGACGGGCGAGCTTGTACACACTCGTGGACGGCATGCTCTACAGGCGGAATGTTTCCGGCGTCCTGACGCGGTGCATCTCTGCGGAGGAAGATCAGTACCTGTTGAATGACATTCACTCAGGCCTCTGTGGAGCGCACTCTTCATACAGAACGATGGTCGGCAAGGCCTTCCGCATGGGGTATTACTGGCCAACAGCACTTCAGGATGCTCGTGATATCGTCCGCACCCGTTGAGCATGCCAATTCCACGCCCAGAAGTCGCATCAGCCCACCTACGCGCTCCAGACCATCCCGCTCGCTTGGCCCTTCTCGACATGGGCACTGGATATCCTTGGCCCTTTTCCTCAGGCGACCGGAGGAAGGAAGTTCCTGTTCGTTGCTGTTGATACCTTCACCAAGTGGATAGAAGCTGAACCGGTCTCGACCATAACTGCTCGGGTGGCCGTTCATTTTTTCTGCTTGTTCGTAGTCACCAGGTACGGGGTTCCATACAAGATTATCACTGACAACGGTACTCAGTTTACCAGTGAGTTGTTCTAGGAATTTTGCAAGGAACTCGGCATCAAAATATGCTTCGCTTCAGTGGCTCACCCCCAAAGCAACGGGGCACGGAACGCGCCAACGGGCAAATCATCCAGGGCGTCAAGAAACGAGTTGCAGATGAGCTCGAACGCTGCGGCAAGACCTGGGTGGACGAACTTCCCATAGTCCTATGGTCTATTCGTACCACGACAAGCCGAGCCACAGGGTCCACACCCTTCCAAACGTGTTCGCACCGGCCGCCCCGCCTTCGAGGTTCTGTTGGCTCTGCCAGTCGACCTTTGATCGACCAAGTCGACTTCGAGCACGAGCGGTCTCTCGACCTTACCCCCGCAGAAGAAGTAAGATGCCGTGCACAGCTACGATCAATGCATTACCTGCAAGCTCTTCGCAGACATGCGTCTCGGTCGGTACGACCTAGGGAGCTCCTTGTTGAGGACCTAGCCCTGAGGCGGATTTAGGGCTCATCCAACACCAACAAGTTATCCCCACGGTGGGAGGGCCCCTATAGAGTCATTTCAACGGATCGCACGAGGGCTTACCGGCTAGCGATGCCCGATGGCAGAGAGCTCTCTAGCTCGTCGAACATAGATCAGCTTCGGAAGTTTTATGTGTAACCTCTATACCTTACATTTCAATAAAGCTGTTCTTCCATTCTCGCCTTCTATGTCTACTTGTGTTGCTACCATTCTTTTTCTGCGGCTCCTTCGGGTACGACCTTCGTACGCAGCGCATTTGCTCTTGGTCTAAGTGTCGCGAGTTTGACGTTCACCCCAAAGGATTTAGCTAAACGTAGTTTAACCTCTTCGCCATCTAGCTCTCCCCTGCGCCCGGGCCCGAGCCGAGAGCCTCGCCACTTTGACCGATTGAGCAATGTGCATGGTCGCGGTGGCAATTCGAGCATTAATCTGGGTGCGACCATCTACTTAACGGGCTCGCTTTTTGTTCCTCCCCCCTTGCGGACATTTCCTCCACTCTGCAGTCGTGGCAGCCGATCAGATATCTCGTCTTGTGCCCAAGGCACGCGTCGCTCAACCTCGGGCCCAACGGGGGCTGGATGAGGCTATCCTATCGGCGCACGACCAAAAGAGTGCGAGCGGGGCAAAGGAGCAGAACCGGAGGACTCCAAGTATCCTCGACTATGAATTTCGATCGGGAACGAGGTTTTCCAAAAACGATATGTTTCTATTAGAAGCATTCCTTGCTTTCTAACATTTTTTACAGGTCGGCCATCTCACGGGCAAGCTTCTCTTGCTCGAGCTCGGCAACTTTGGCCCTCAAGGCCGATAGCTCGCTTTGGTTCTGGAGGGCTACCGTGGAGGCATCCGCAGCTCGGCGCCTTTTGTCTTGGAGTTGGGCCATGGCGCTCGCTGCCGCCCCTTTTTGCGCGCTCAATCCTCCCTTCGAGCTCCGAGAACTTGGCCTCGAGCTCGGAGGGCGCCTTCACCGAGGTAGACGTCCGGTCCGCGGCGGCCTTCTCCAGCACCTCGATCTTGGTCCGCTCGGCTTCAAGCGCCTCGGTGGCACGCTCGAGCTTCCCTTCAAGCTCGCGGATTTTGGCCTCCAGCTCGGGGGACGCCTTCACCGTGGAGGGTGCTTGCTCCGAGGCGGCCTTCTCCAACGCTTCGACCTTGGCCCGCTCGGCCTCGACCGCCTCGTTGGCACGCCCGAGCCTCACTTCGAGCTCCAGGACCTTGGCCTCAAGCACGGGGGACACCATCGCCAGGGAGGCCGCTTGCTCCTCGGCAGCCTTCTCTAGTGCTTCGACCTTGGCTCACTCGCCCACGAGCGCCTTGGCCGATGCGTGCGCTCGTACTCCACGGCCTTGAAGCCATGCTCGCGCTCGGAGGTCCTGGTCTGCTCGAGCTCGACCGCGTGGGCTACCTCCTGCGCCTCATCATTTGGTGAAGATCGACAAGCTCCCCGGCTTTCTGCTCGAGCTCCGCCTGATCGACCTCGATGGTCCTGATGAGCCTCGAGCGCTCGGCCTCCCACGCCTCCACCACATTCAGGAGGCCCCTCAGCACATCGGCGTGCTCTTGAAGGCCTTGCAGCCCCAGAGAGACATGGTCGATCGCCTTCACGACAGAAAGGGTGGCCCGAATTAAGAAGGAAACAAGGAACTCAGGCTAACAAGCTACGGGGTGCGCAAAGGGGCCCTTACCCCGTGGAGTCGATTCTCCAAGCGCGAGCGGGTGTATTCTACGCGATCGCCGATCGTGCGGGGGATTTCTCCTCCCGCCCATCGCTTCGGGATGAGGTTGATTGCAGCCCCCCATCGGCAAGATCGGGGCGGGATCTTTGGGCTCCACACCGGCGCGATCTGGAATTTCGCGTGCCCTCCGGAGGGCTCGGTTCACGGCAGGGAGGGGCGGCAACAACGCCGCCCTACCTCCGTGGTCGGGCTCCGCCGCCTCGGCTCCAAGGAACGATGATCGGCTCGCGGCAAGGCCTCCGTGGTGTGGACGACCTCCATGGCACAGGATGCCGCGACCTCGGTGCTCATCACGGCCGTGGCTGCGCAGGTCTGCGACGCCCTTACAGCGGTGCCATCTCCGGTGGCCGGTGGCGTCACGACCTGGACGCCCGATGCGGTCGTGGTCGGGTGAGCCTGGGGCGACTCTGCGGTGGCGACCGTGGCACTCAGGGTGCCCGCCCCCGTGTCGACCTCAGGAGGGTCGGCAGCCGCGGTGGCTCCCGCCTCGCCAGTGCTCTAATCCTCGCTGGACGCGGGCTGGTTTTCCTCCTCGTCCAGATCGTCGACCCCTTGGTAGAACTCGCCAGCGGCGGGCGGGCTTGGCAGCCCCGAAGGGGTCCGCGTCGGGCGCGAAACTCAGCGTGGGACCAGCTCAAAGACATTCTCCTCCTCCCCGGACTCGGATTCACCCTGGACAACAGCCATCGTCAAAACGGGCAAGTTTCGAGCTCGGGTGCTCAAGGTCTGCGATCAAAAACATACTCTAAGCCAGAAAGATGCGGAGGGGACGGTGCAGTCCAAGAGGCCGGGGATTTACCTGGGTCTCCAGCCTCTGCCTCGCTGAGGGTCGGCGAAGGTCTTGTTGCCCCGAAGCCAACGGGGCACTTTGCTTGCGCCTCCACGACTGGGGCTCGAAGTCCGAGCCACCAGACGCCTCGCCCGCGGGCAAGGGACCGAGCTCGGGGCCCTAGGGCTGGGAGAGGGCTCGAGGACCTAGCGGCGGCCGCTGCGCTCTGCTGCTGCAAGGAGGAAAAACTCATCAACCATCTAGGCACACGAGCACGGGCTCGGGGGCTTGACCAGCAGGATCCTTACCGTGGCGCGGTCACCCCACTCGACATGAGGTTTCTTCGCCTCCTGGCGATCCGCTTCGGCCGGGGAAGGCCTCTTCTTCCCTTTCTTGCTCTTGCCCCCCCCGGGCAGCGGGAGCATCCGCCTGGCCGTGTCGAACAGCTCCTGATGGTCCTGCGTACTTGAAAGGATCAAGGAGGGCCCCAGGGTCGCTCAGGTCGAGCCATTGGTCGGGATGGCTTACCTCGGCCTTTCAAAGAGCACGTTCTTCGCACGAGTCGCCCATGGAGTAGTTGTCGCGCAGCCTCCCGAACATCTCGCTCATCCCGGCGGCAACCCAAGACTCTTCTACAACAGAAGGGGGAACGACCCTCAGAGAAGATTGAGGGGCAGACTCGGGCAAGACCATGAGGCAGGGAGGCATACCAGACGTACCCTCGCGGGTCGAGTCGATGCGCCCTTGGATCTTGAAGAACGGGTGCATCCGCCTCCGCAGGGGGGACACCCAATTCCGCAGAAGTTGATACGATCGCTCGCCTGGGAGACCGCTTCGGTCACAGAGATGAATGGCGGCGATGGCCTCTTCGTCGGCCTCGGGATCGTCCGCCTCTAGGGTCTCCTTCCCGCCAACGGGCTTTCCCTCGTAGGACAGCGTGCCGAGTTCCCCTTTCTTTAGGTAGAACCACGCTCGGACCATGGCCCGAGGGAGTCCCGAGCTTGGATCTTGGGGAAGGACCACTTGAGCCCTGTCCGTTGTCGGAAGTAGAGGCATCCGACCACGAGGTCCTTCCCAGAGCGGAAGAGGCTGAAGTATCGAAAGAAGAGCGAGGGGTTGGGCTGGATTCCTAGGAACCCCTCGCACAGATGGGAGAAGATGGCGAGAGTAAGAATGGAGTTTGGCACCAGGTTTATGAGCTCGATCTCGCAACTAGTGAGGACCACGGAGAGGAACTCGCTCTCCGGGGTTCGCAGGCCGAAGAGGATGTAGTGCTCGGTGCAGACAATCTCGTCGTCCCTAGGGCGTGGCTCGGTCTCGTTGCCCGGCAGCCGCCAGGTGAATGGATTAAGCAGCCCCAGGGTCTCGAGTTCCTTCATCCTTGCGGGCGATAGCGTGCTCCTCCCTAGCTTGGCCATGGCGGTCGCGGCGATCTCGGTCGAAGGAGGGGGAGGAGGTTTTTTGCTTGGGCACGAAGGCTTGGAAGACGAAGGGCGCTGGTCGGGAAGTTTCCTCAACAGTCACTGCGGTTTTAGATTTATAAGCCGCACCGTCGCCAAATCCAGTCTGCGGTGCTTCGAGGGACGTGCCGACCATGATTTGACAGGTGCAATTAAGGCCTGGGTTGTGGTTTCGAGACATAGCAGGTGTCCGCCGACTGCTTGCATCCGTACTGGGGTTCCGGAGATCAAGAGGCGCCAGGTGTCGTTTCGTCACCGCCTGGCATTACGTTTTCTGCCCGACCTCGACCTCAGGCTCGAAGATTCCGGAAATCAGTCCCGACTGTAGAGGCTCAAGGTCGGACTGTGTTCCTGCCACGACCTTAAGCCTCGGGGGCTAGCTGACGAGGGCTGGGCGTCCCTTGACCGGCCAGCGCACGGTCAACAAACCTCCCAAGCTCGGGAGGCCTCGACCACGACCTGGCCGTATGCCGAGATGCTCGACACGAACGCTACTGACCCGAAAGACGGCCCGCACGACCTCGAGCTCGAGCCGGCTCGCTCGTCAGAGTCCACCCTTGGATTACGGATTGTGCATTTGACCGGCGGTTGCTGGAGCGCAGGTCGCGGGGGAGAAGCAGGAGCGTGCAACAAGTCCGGGGCCGTTACTGCCAGCCCACAACGTGCATGAAGGCCACTTCCCGAGAATCTCTCCCATCCGTTGCGTGCAGAGGAGGTATAAGACCAAGGATGCCCGGTCCCTCGGGACACACAGAAGAAGATAACACAAAACACGCCATAGCTCGAGCTTAGACATAGCCATTGTTAAACTTGAGCTGTATACACCCCCCCTGTACTCAGAAATAGCTAAGAATATGATGAGGACATCACTCCAATGCATACGCCCGAGACTCCTCCAGCCAGTGATGCAAGGACCCATCACAAGAGCACGAGCACGGCAATTGAATCAACAGTGAGCTCGCTCCTAAGTGCCCGTGGCTGATACTTGTGAGAATGGTATGCTACCTAATGATATTATTGATTATATTGTACTTAGGAACTTTGGAGAGGATCATGAAGGCCTTGGGAACCAGCAAGGGCCAGGAGGGAGGCAAGGAGGAGTCCAATTCAAGTTGGAGGTCTAATTCGTCTCGGAGTCGACTACCTCGGCCACCAGGAGCAGCGTTCACTAAAATCGTCGCCCAGGCCACAAACGGGCTCCGATTTTGATGATCCACATATGCCTCGAAAGCTAAGGAGATAACCTTTCCAATGGCACCGGTTTCAGGTCATTTGGACTTCGGAGTCGACGGAATTCACGTTGCAAGTTGGCGGACAGAATCTGTCCCAGGGTGCTGCGTCACCAATTTGGGCCCTTGGCCCATGTATCGTGTTGGAGTCCATCACGGACGCGCCTAGGGTTTGTAGGACGTCCCTAGCCTTTATATCCAGTAGCCGCCGCTAGGGTTTGATTTGGGTTTTGCTTAGATTAATTCTGTCTTTGAACAGTGTCGCCGTTCATCGGTTTGTGAGACCCCAACTCGTGAGCTTCATCTTCAATTGCAAATTCAGTTGCATCTTTCTTGTTCTTGCTTGTGTTCTCGATTCATTGGCAGGGATTAGCCTTCGTGGCGAGGTCAACCGGGCAGCGCACGGTTGATAACCAGAGGACGCGTGGTGCTGCGATTGCAGGGGTTTTGATCGTGCCGATCAAGAAGCCGGATCGTGTGTGTCTCGCGCCGCCTAATCGACTTATCCTCCACCTGACGGAAGTTCGGCAACCATCCCCATCAAGTGGTATCGAGCAAGGTTTACCGTCAGTTCGCCTTCTCCCGTAGTTTGATTTAGTTTTGTGTTCGTCCTATAGTCCACGAAAAAGCCAAAAAAAAATTGCAGTTCATAGTCTACCATACCTAGAACCACGCCTAGCCTTTGCACAATTTCGGTTTCAGAGTCCGTAGTACTGAGTTTGTGTCCAGAATCGAGTCGTGTTGCTGGTTTAGATCGTGATCTTAATTTAGTTGTGTTTCATCTCCGCTGCATCCCATATCCTACACCAACCCAGCCACCAATCGCTATTTGAGTCCTTGTTGGAATCGGATTGTGTTGTGGTTTTCCTCAGTTTCGGAGTCCTAGTTGTATTAGGGTTTTCTCCTTCATAAACCCTAATTCCCCACCTCCTGTTATCCATATCGCCACCCCTCATCACAGAACCTGCCACCACAGATCATCGCGTTCCATATCCGCTCCATACGCCCTTGAGTTTGGAGAGGTGCCGCCTGGAAAACCCTGATTCGGAGTCCTTCCAGTAAACGGCCATAACTTTCGTGATACGGACTCGGAATTAGGCGAATTTTTTTTCACGGATATCTACAGAAAATTTTACATCCGATTCTCCCCACTTCGTCGGGTTTGCCGAAATTATTTTTGCGAAATTCCTCGGAAGATTGAGTTCTCGGCCGCCAAGTTTTAGCACGCTTTTGGAAAACACTTCTTATTTCATATCGGTTTCATCTTACATCTGTTCAGGCTGAAAATTTGTGTACTTTCTACCTTTGTGCTCCTGATCCTAGGAAAAATATCAAAAAAATCAAAGAAAAATAAAAAAAAAATTTGTGAAAGAGGCGTAGAGCAAAAAAAAAATTGTGAAAGGAGCAGAGAGCCTAAAAAAAAAAAAAAAAAAGGCAGGAGCAAAGGTAGGAGTTTTTACCGTGCCTGATAGAAGTGTTTTGATGCGGTTCTGATATCTGTTCATATACTCTGACGCCTTGTTGCTTGTTTCTACTTATTCCTTGTTTTCGCCATGACTAGACTAAGGCCACATTTAGACCAGCAACTAGGGCAAGTACTTTTGGACATTTATTCAGCATTACTATCTGTTACCGCATTGTGTGCCACTCAATACATATAACCTTCCTACAGCTCCACATATACATCCTTCTGATCAGCACAGGTTATTGACCCTTGCAATCGCTTCATCACGCCCTCACGGTATCACGAACCAGCCACCGGTTGCACCGTCCCTCGCTGTGTTGGTAAGAACCGGGTAAGAACTTGGTAAGATTGCTTGAGAGCGAGAGATCCCACCTAGTAGTTCATAGGGCTCATAATACTTGTGTTTGTATTTCCCTCTGTCCTTTTTCTGTGCTAACCATGGCAGGAGGCAAGAAGGGCAGGAACGAGGATGATGTTACCATCGGCGACTGTGTCCTTCATTCAGAGTTGTCGACCATGCTGGATGAGATAAGAATGATGTTCAAGGAGCATGCCATGACGACGAACAGGACCCTTGAGAGCATCGATCGACGAGTCTCCACCCTTGCCGATAGGATGGATGCCGTCGAAAAACGTCCTCCCGCGGCTGTTGATGGAGATGCATCCGTCAACCACGGCAACAACGACCATGACGAGGATGGTGATTTTGAGGGAGACGAAGATGAGCAGCAACGTGCCGCCAGGGACCGAGCTGCTCAACGAGACGCCCGCTTGCATGACCGTCTTCGCCGCAACCATCACGGTATGGGAGGTAATAACCAGAATCGCAATGATGATCCTTTTGCTAAGGTAAAATTCACCATCCCATCCTTTTCGGAGGTTATGATGCCGATGCTTACTTAGATTGGGAGATGACTACGAAAGCGAAATTCAATTCCCATCTAGTTCGAGATTCATAGAGTTAGACAAGCCACTAGTGAATTTAAAGATTTTGCTATAATCGGTGGAATGAACTAGTAAATGCCCGCTACAACCTTGATTCTTGGGCGAGATTAAAAGATGCTATCGTAATAGATTTGTTCCTCCTTCCTACCAACGTGATATGCGCAAGAGATTGCAACGATTAGATCAAGGTAGCATGACGGTTCGGGAATATTACCAAGAGCTTCAAAAGGGTATGTTACGTTGTGGGGTAGTAGAGGAACCCGAGGATAAAATTGCGCTGCTTACGGTGGGTTGCGCCCGTAAATTCAGGATATTGTTGATTATAAAGAATATACAATCTGTCAATCGCTTGTTTCAACTTGCTATGTTAGCAGAGAAGGAATTGCGAGGACGCCATTCCAAGAGCAGGAGCAATGCCGGCAGCACCTTCACGCCTCGAACGACTACGGGACAAGCGAAGATAGTGCCTTCTTCCACCTTTCGACCAACTGCACCGCCACCTTCGACGAGCACACGACCGGCACCGACGGCACCGCCCGCCCGTGCCGCGGACAGCAGCAAGTCGGCCCCGCCAACACCGGCCAAGAGCTCCTCCGTCGCTTCCACAGGCCGTACATCGACGGGAATTCGCTGCCATAAGTGCCAAGGATTGGCCACGCTCAGAGAGAATGCCCCACCAACGGGCATACATCGCCACCGACAGCGGAGGTTACATTAGTGCCTCCGATGTTGAGGATGAGATCGACGACACCGTGGTGGGCGGCGATGAGGTTGATGATGAAGCCACCTTTGGCGCCGAGGATACCGCTGCGTCTGGTCCATCATTGTCCAACGTGTCCTTAAGCGCCTGATGGAGCAAGCCGAGCAGCGGCGCCACAACTTGTTCCAGATTTTCTTCGTCATCAACAACCGACGAGCCGCCGCGTGATCATTGACTCCGCGTTGCAACAACTTGGTGAGTACAGATTTGGTCAAGAAGCTTGGCTTGACCACACGCCGCACCCACATCCATACCACATTCAATGGTTGAATGATTCCGCAAAGCTAAGGTAACACAAACAGTTCGGGTTCATTTTTCCATTGGTTTCTATTCGATTTTGCTGATTGTGATGTGGTTCCGATGCAAGCTTGCTCTCTTTTATTGGGTCGCCCATGGGAATATGACATCGATGCACTTCACCACGGTAGAAGTAATAAATACACTTTTATGCATAAGGAAAGAAAATTACACTTCTACCTTTGACCCCGCTGAAATTGTTAAATCTGATAGGGAGCGGATTGCTAATGACAAGAAACCCATTGATGAGAAATCTGAAATTCAGCATGTAGCCAACCAAATTAAATTGAGGAATCCCGTCTTGCTTGCTACAAAATCTGATCTTGCTGCAATTAGTGATGATGCTTTGTGCTATCTTTGTGCTATGCAAAGATGCTTTGTTTTCATTGGATGATCTGCAAGATTTTGCCTCCTACTTTGTCACTAACCTTTTGCAGAGTATGAGGATGTTTTTCTGCCGAGATACCTCCGGGACTCCCACCCATACGAGGATTGAGCACCAAATTGATTTGATACCTGGAGCGAGTTTGCCAAACCGCGCTGCTTATAGGACCAACCCCGAGGAGACTAAGGAGATTCAGCGCCAAGTCCAAGATCTTTTGGACCGCGGGTATGTACGAGAGAGCCTTAGTCCTTGTGCTGTCCCTGTTCTTTTGGTTCCTAAGAAAGATGGCAGTTGGCGCATGTGCGTAGATTGTAGAGCCATTAACAATATCACAATAAGGTACCGTCATCCTATTCCTAGGCTAGACGACATGCTTGATGAGTTAAGTGGTTCTATAATTTTCTCTAAGGTTGACTTGCGTAGTGGATACCACCAAATACGAATGAAATTGGGAGATGAATGGAAAACAGCTTTTAAAACCAAGTTTGGATTGTATGAGTGGTTAGTCATGCCTTTTGGTTTAACTAATGCACCGAGTACCTTCATGCGCTTAATGAACGAGGTTTTACGAGCTTTCATTGGGAAATTTGTGG
Organism: Guadua angustifolia; assembly: GCA_036346375.1. Classification (NCBI taxonomy): domain Eukaryota; kingdom Viridiplantae; phylum Streptophyta; class Magnoliopsida; order Poales; family Poaceae; genus Guadua; species Guadua angustifolia. The sequence goes on along the minus strand of CM070516.1, from coordinate 14,037,773 downwards.
TGGTTTATTTTGATGATATATTGATTTACAGCAAGTCATTACATGAACATCTTGATCATCTACGTGCTGTTTTTGATGCTTTGCGTGCTGCACGTTTATTTGGTAACCTCGAGAAGTGCACTTTTTGCACCGAACGAGTATCGTTTCTTGGCTATGTTGTGACTCCGCAGGGAATTGAGGTTGATGAAGCCAAGGTGCACGCGATTAAGAGTTGGCCAACGCCCACGACGATTTCACAAGTGCGGAGCTTCCACGGACTTGCCGGATTTTACCGCCGCTTTGTGAAGGATTTCAGCACCATTGCAGCCCCATTGAACAAGTTGACGAAGAAGGGAGTTGCGTTCCATTGGGGGCAAGCACAGGAGAATGCCTTCAATCTTTTGAAAGATAAGCTTACTGATGCACCTTTACTCCAACTTCCTGATTTTAATAAGACCTTTGAGCTTGAATGTGATGCTAGTGGGGTTGGAATTGGTGGTGTTTTGATGCAAGATAGAAAACACATTTGCTTATTTTAGCGAAAAATTGAGTGGTCCTGTTTTGAATTATTCCACGATGATAAAGAATTGTATGCTCTTGTGCGATCTTTAGAAACGTGGCAACATTATCTTTGGCCCAAAGAATTTGTTATTCATTCCGATCATGAGTCGCTAAAACATATTCGCAGTCAGGTGAAACTGAATCGTAGACATGCTAAATGGGTTGAATTTATTGAATCTTTTCCTTATGTTATCAAACACAAGAAAGGGAAGGATAATGTGATTGCTGATGCCTTGTCTAGGAGATATACCATGTTGTCCCAACTTGATTGTCGATATTTGGATTGGAATCAATTAAAGAACAATACGCTAATGATGATGATTTTAAAGATGTCTTGCTACATTGCAAAGAGGGAAGAACATGGGACAAATATGTGATAAATGATGGATTTGTGTTTAGAGCTAACCGCCTATGCATTCCAGTTGGATCCGTTCGTTTTCTTTTGATACTGAGAGGCTCATGGAGGAGGTTTGATGGGTCATTTTGGTGCCAAGAAGACGGAGGTCGTGCTGTCCGCTCACTTCTTTTGGCGAAGATGAGGCGAGACATTGAGAGGTTTGTATCCCGCTGCACTACATGTCAAAAGGCTAAGTCACGATTGAATCCACATGGTTTATATATGCCTCTTCCTGTTCCTAGCACTCCATGGGAGGATATATCTATGGACTTTGTTTTAGGACCGCCTAGGACCAAGAGGGGAGGGATAGTATTTTTGTGGTGGTTGATAGATTTTCTAAGATGGCTCACTTTATTCCTTGTCATAAGAGCGACGATCTTTGTTAATGTTGCTAACCTTTTCTTTCAAGAAATCGTTAAGCTTGCATGGTATGCCTTCTACTATTGTTTCAGATCGTGATGCCAAGTTTTTGAGCCACTTTTGGAGAACTCTATGGAATAAATTGGGGACCAAGCTGCTGTTTTCAACAACATGTCATCCCCAAACCGATGGCCAAACCGAGGTAGTAAATCGTACATTATCTACTATGTTGAGGACTGTTCAAGAAGAATTTGAAGATGTGGGAAGAGTGTTTGCCGCATGTTGAGTTCGCTTATAATAGGCGGTACACTCCACCACCAAGGTAAGTCCTTTTCGGTAGTGTATGGCTTCAATCCCGTGCTCCTATTGATCTATTACCTTTACCTACTAGTGAACGAAAGTTAATCATGATGCTAAGGAACGTGCTGAATTTATTCTGAAATTGCATGAAAAGACTAGAGAAAATATTGAAATGATGAATGAAAGGTATCGGTCTCAAGGGAAGTAAAGGTAGAAAGGAAGTAAAACTTGAACCGGGTGATTTAGTATGGTTACATTTGCGAAAGGATCGTTTTCCGAATTGAGAAAGTCTAAATTAATGCCTAGAGCTGATGGTCCTTTCAAGATACTTGAGAAAATAAATGATAATGCATATAAACTTGAGTTGCCGCCTGAATTTGGGGTTAGTCCCACATTTAACATTGCAGATTTAAAACCGCTCATGGGAGAAGAAGATGAGCTTGAGTCGAGGACGACTCCACTTCAAGAGGGGAGGATGATGAGGACATCACTCCAATGCATACGCCCGAGACTCCTCCAGGTTGTGATGCAAGGACCCATCACAAGAGCACGAGCACGGCAATTGAATCAACAGTGAGCTCGCTCCTAAGTGCCCGTGCTGATACTTGTGAGAATGGTATGCTACCTAATGATATTATTGATTATATTGTACTTAGGAACTTTGGAGAGGATCATGAAGGCCTTGGGAACCAGCAAGGGCCAGGAGGGAGGCAAGGAGGAGTCCAATTCAAGTTGGAGGTCTAATTCGTCTCGGAGTCGACTACCTCGGCCACCAGGAGCAGCGTTCACTAAAATCGTCGCCCAGGCCACAAACGGGCTCCGATTTTGATGATCCATATATGCCTCGAAAGCTAAGGAGATAACCTTTCCAATGGCACTGGTTTCAGGTCATTTGGACTTCGGAGTCGACGGGAATTCACGTTGCAAGTTGGCGGACAGAATCTGTCCCAGGGTGCTGCGTCACCAATTTGGGCCCTTGGCCCATGTATCGTGTTGGAGTCCATCACGGACGCGTCTAGGGTTTGTAGGACGTCCCCTAGCCTTTATATCCAGTAGCCGCCGCTAGGGTTTGATTTGGGTTTTGCTTAGATTAATTCTGTCTTTGAACAAAGGTCGCCGCTTCATCGGTTTGTGAGACCCCAACTCGTGAGCTTCATCTTCAATTGCAAATTCAGTTGCATCTTTCTTGTTCTTGCTTGTGTTCTCGATTCATTGGCAGGGATTAGCCTTCGTGGCGAGGTCAACCGGGCAGCGCACGGTTGATAACCAGAGGACGCGTGGTGCTGCGATTGCAGGGGTTTTGATCGTGCCGATCAAGAAGCCGGATCGTGTGTGTCTCGCGCCGCCTAATCGACTTATCCTCCACCTGACGGAAGTTCGGGCAACCATCCCCATCAGAATACTGCCGCAAGGCGACTGGAGTAGAGCTATTACCTCCACAGGGCTCGAACCAGTATAAATCTCGGCCTCACGCTCGTTGTCATCTTGCTCCGACCAACGTCGCCTCTCCTCCGTTCCTCCGTGTGAGCAGAGCGCAGCTCGGGTCCCTTATCTCACTGACCCCCTATCTCATTTCTTGCGGTTGGCGATCCCGATCGTCGACAGACGCCTAACCGCATGGCAGTTCCTCCTCCTCTAGGACAAAGATGGCGGCGAGCACGGTGACCACGGTCGGCGACCGGGTCCAGCAACTCGAACGGCCACTCGTCATCTCCATGCTGGTGAGCCATACCTGCAAATTACAAAAATAAAAGTTAGAACTGAAACACATATGTAAACAAAAGACTACGTAAAACTACACAAGCATCACAACAATATATTGAAACAAATACGCACATAAAAAACGGAGAAGCTCATTACAATATATCGAAACAGTTCCAACAATTTGTCAAGACACAACACTCGCAACAGCTAGGTACAAAACAGAGTTCATACAACACACGTTACATCGATGAAATATAAATTTGATATATGACATATGATAATGCAAACTGCTTGTCATCTGGTGCGATGGCGTCATGCAGCAGTCCTCGTAGAGGACGATCCTTCCCCCACCATCGGGTGACCATCTCCTCCTTCGTCTTCTTCATTTTGTGCTTCGCAGTTCTTGAACGTATGTCCTCGTTGGTTGCACAATGAGCATTTCTTCACGCGTTTTTCAGCTTCTGACTCATCCATGTCATTTCTTATACGCCTTGTTTTTCGATGCTCTGCTTTCCCTCTTCTCGCATCAAAATCAGGGACCCAGAACCTTTCATCAACACTAGGAGTTGTGCTGAAAGAACCCACAACCCCATAACCATAAAGCTCCTCGCTCCAAGTTGCCATCACCCTTTCCTTCATAAAATATTCAGATAGGTATGTACCGGGTTGCATTCCAAATAAAGAACATGCGGCTATGACATGAGAACATGGCCTATGCAAAAGGTATGGCTTGTTGCACGAGCATTTGCACTCAGCCTGTAAGATGCACTCCTGAGTGACAACCCTCTGGTTGGTTCCACGCCTTCCTTTATCCCTGCAGATCACCTCGAAGCACAGTGTCCACGCACCAACTTTGATAGCTCTATGTTTGGCCGCCTTCTGACTCTTCTCATCCATGTATTTAGTGATCATCGAAGAGTACAAGAACTTCTCATCACTCATTACTATGTCAGCAGCTGCATGCCTGTTCACAAAGTACTTGGTTGTACCCCTCAGCACTCCCTCGACAATTCCTACAAACGGAAGACACCTCATCCCTCACATTACCCAGTTGTAAACTTCTGCAAAGCTAGTGGTCATCACACCGTATCTGGCACCATGTGTGTCATATAACAGTGACCACTTCTTTTTGGGTTCGTGCTTGATCTAGTCCGAGAAACATTTGATTGGCCTTTGCCTCCGATGACAGTTAGTCGCCTCATCCTCTGTTGGCAGGGGGAAAAGAGGCTCCGCTTGCTCCTGTGTTCCACTGGCACTAGTGTTGTTCGTCTGCTCCTTGTGTTTTCTTGTCAGGTCATCAAGACTTTTCCACAGAGATCGGGACTTGCTCTCTTGGTTGTGGTTACATAGTCTTTTGAACATGTTCATCAGTTGCTTGCTCCTGAATTGCTTATAGAAGTTTGCACCCAAATGCCTCATGCACCATCGACTCAAAGTCGTGCCATCGAATGGCTCCTCTTCCCCGCTTGCGGTGGTTGATAGCACTAAGCAAGCCAAAGATGCCTATCATGCAACAAGCTTACACATCCGGACGAGTTTTGACCACCCCGATCTTCAAGTTTCAGAGGAACCACAGCCAACTCTCGTAGTTCTCGCTTTCTCTGAAGGCAAAGGCAACAGCAGAATCTGGTTGTTCCTATCGACGCCCACAAATTGTCAAGATTTGCCCTCAGATTTCCGGTCAAGAATGTGCCGTCCACGCACAACAATAGATGACAGTGATAGAACGCCTTAATGCAAGCTCCGAATGCGAAGAACACTCTCCTTATATGCCTTTTAGTTGGCCACTTGATTGATGGACAATCTTGATAATCATAGTAGGTCCCAGGATTTCTTCCCAAAATGCAACTGAGCAGTGCGGGCAGGTTATAGTACGAGTCTTCAAACATCCCAAACCTCATTTCTAATGCCTTCTGTTTTGCCCTCCACGCCTTCCATAGCTAATTGTGTACTGATATCTGTTCTCGATCGTTCGGATAATAGCACGGGGCTCAAAACTCAGGTTCTCCACTATCTCTGCATGCATGATGTTCGTGACATATCCGGATGACAGGTTCCTGTGAGCCATCACTGTTTCCTCAGTCATACATGTATGCTACTCAACCTTCAAACATAGCCAATGGGTGCCCCATTTGGGCTTGTACACGTGCACTCTCCACGAACACCTATGGATCTCACACACCACATCGTAGCAGGATGGGGTGGATTTCTTAACCCTGAAAGTCCTTCTTAATGATAGAGCCCAATTATCGGTGTTTCGTATAACCGGCAAGTATATTTGTAAGTATAGGGGGTCGCGCGTCCCCTCTCCTCGAATGGTTAGACCAAAGAAGTCCCGGATGTATACTGGTTCGAGCTGAACGTCCCTACTTCTAGTTTGTGGTGGTGGCTCGTATTGCTCTGGGCGTGGAAGATGAATAATGGTTACAAGCGGAGGCTAAGGACAGGCCCTTAGCACCCGATCGGAAGGAGGTGGTCGGGAGGACTGGCCTAGGCTCGACACTAAACTGGGTCGGAGGGCTCAATGCGTGCGCGAATGCGTGTGAGTGTGGACGTGCCCTTTCTCTGAGGGCCCTGCCTCCCTTTATATAGGCGGAGGGGGCAGGTTACACGGGAATTAAAGAAAGAGGTAGGGGTACGCTACGCCAGGGTGCCCTAACCTTTGGTCTTGAAGACTTGACCGCTTCCTGCTCATGCCATGCCGGGTTGGTAGACACAACGGGCGGCGCTCCGTCGGGAAGGCGCACACCTGCCCTCTGAGTGCCTGTCAGATGTTGACGGCTTGAAGAGATGGATGCTTTAGCTGAAGCCGCCCTCTGGTTGCCTTGGGAAGGAACCACCTGTCCCAACATGGCTGTTGTGTCTGTGAGACGGGTGGCCAGCGCGGCATAGACCGTTGCCGTGGCAGAGGTTGCGGAGCTGAAGCTGGTGGGGGCCCCGGCCAGGGCCCTAGTCGGAACCTGCGGGGGCGCCTGGCGCTGGGACGGGTCAGAGTAGGATCCGACGTAGGCGTCGAACCCGGGTCTCAGTCGGGACTGGCGCGGGCGCCTGACCCGAGGCTCGGGTGGAGCAACCTTGGCCGGGATCCCTTATGACCCGAGGAGGCCTTTGACCAGAACACGGCCCAGCATGGCCCATTTGTCATCACATCCAATATTGAGTGATAATCCCATCTGTGGGGGATGAGCACCTTGGTAGTTCCCTCTTCAGCGCTCCCTATCGTCGCCGAACCGGGCTTCGGACCCGGATGACAGAGAGAGATACGATCTTGAAATAGAAGTATACTTTGTTGTGGGGTACCCCTGGTATGAGTATTCGTCAGTAGCCCCCGGGGCCATCCTGAAACGCAGGCGTTCCCGGATGGGCCCTTCGTCTTTGGTTGGTGCGGCTACCTTGCTTGGCCGGGCCCGACCAACTTGGTCGGTTGGTTTCGACTGGTGCTGTGGCCTCCTGGTGGGTAGTTCGAGCAGCTCAGAGAGCTGGTCGGGGGGTTTATATTCGGTCGGCGAAGAATCCGACTGAGCGAAGAGTGCGGACTCGATCGACCCTGAGCCCCCGAGTGAATCGAAACGCTGCCTTGGGAGGCGGGGCCCAATCAACTTGCTTAACCGTTCCGACCGGGCGCGCGTGAGCGCACCCGGTGGGTGTAGCCCCCGAGTAGGTCGGAGAGCTGGTCGGAGGGTTACCTGGGTCAAGCGAGTCCGACCGACTTGGTCGGAGAGCTCTAGTTCAACGCCATGCCGGTCGGCGTAGATGCTTGGCCGCCTTGCGCAGGGTTCCAGTTTTTGAATGCTCATTTTTCATCATAGCTGGACACGGCCGTGGTCGGCAGGGAGGTCCAGACGCCTTCGCGAGAGGTTCTGGTTCCCGGGTGCTCGTTTTACGTCATAGCTAGACGCGACCGTGGTCGGCAGCGAGGTCCAGATGCCTTTGCGAGAGGTTCTGGTTCCCGGGTGCTCATTTTACGTCATAGCTAGACGCGGCCGTGGTCGACAGGGAGGTCCAGATGCCTTCGCGAGAGGTTCTGGTTCCCGAGTGCTCGCTTTTACGTCGAGCTAGACGCCGCCGTGGTCGGCGAGGAGGTCCAATGCCTTCGCGAGAGGTTACGGTTCCCGCGCTTCGTTTACGTCGTGGCCGGACGCGTTAGTCGGGCTATTTTTATGCCGTAGCTGGGCGAGTTAGTCGGGCTATTTTTACGCCGTAGCTGGGCGAGTTAGTCGTGCTGTTTTAACGCCGGAGCTAGGCGAGTTAGTCAGGCTATTTTTATGCCGTAGCTGGGCGAGTTAGTCGTGCTGGTTTAACGCCGGAGCTAGGCGAGTTAGTCGGGCTATTTTTACGCCGTAGCTGAGCGAGTTAGTCATGCTGGTTTAACGCTGGAGCTAGGCGAAGGGCATCCATCCCGAGTCCTCGTTAGGCGAGGCAATCTGCGGGAGGAGAGGCCACTGTCGGTCCCACGTGTACGCCCCGTCCGCAGGTGTGGGACCTGGAGGGGGTGAGCAGACGCGTGTTTGCCTACGTCGGCCGAACACCGTGCTCGTGGAGCTACAAATGGGTTATCCGAGTGGGCCCTGGAGATCCCCCCGGTAAGGGATCCCCTAGCGGACTGTCCCTGCGTCGGGCGTCCGACCCGCTGGGGGCGACCCATAAAAAACCTTTCTTTACTCAGTCCCGTGTCGGACCACGAGCCGTTCATAACCCGGGGCACAGCTGGCTGCTGCCCTTTCGGGGGGCACCGCGGGAGAGTTTGAAGTATGGTCTTGAACACGAGCTAAGGTGATTGGGTCGTCCGCCAACCCAACTAATGACTCACCGAGGGTTCGCCTTGAACTTGCCCCTCGCTCGTTTGCCTGCTGGGGTAGGCTGGAGATCCACTTGGTGGATCTTGCCTTTGGGACCCGCAGCCAGGTCTTAATCGTAAGGCATTCAAGCCCTCACGCCACCTTGAGGCTGCTACGGCCTGGTGGGCTTTTCATACCTGCTTCGGGTCGGTTCGAACCGGCCCGGAGGCGGAGTTCGAGAGGTCACGGGGCGTTTCGCCCGGAGCGATACCCCGACGTCCCTGCAAACATTTAATGCGTGTGCGGGAATTTAAATGCGAATTGAAATGACTGGGGACGATACATCTCACCAGCGGTCTGACGTGATGTTTGTGACGGGACGCGCGATGCTTCAGTTGAAGCGACGTCCGCTTGACCGGTCGAGCGATCAGTCGATGCTTGCCCGACTAGCACGTGCATCGGTAGGTACCTGCAGACTTGGTGCGGCGAGCATTGGGGCATTTTCCTGCCTTTTGCCGTCACCGCTTCCTCATCTTTTTGCTGTTTCCATTCCTGGAAATGTCATGGACTGGGTCGAAAGGATTACCATTGTGGGGGAACCAAATGGCTAGTCGGATCTTTTCGTAGGTCCGACTCTTATTCTTCGTGCTTCCCAAGGGTGATGATCATTGAATGACCATGGCTTTAAAAACCGCAGGGGTTATGCAAGCATGGGTCGGTATGTTGACACCTTTGAGGAAGGCTTCAAAAAAAGGAAAAAGGATCTCGGGAACGAAACGATCGCTTGCACTCGCCATGGGACGGGAGTGTTCCCGACCAGCTATGGATCGTACCACACGGGTACTTCCTTCTTCCGCAAAGCACTACTTCGTAACCGTAGCCACTGGGGCATAGGCCGTAGCGTTTGGGTCGAAAGGACTACCGCTAGGGGGGATCTAATAGCCGACCGGGTCGCCTGACCCGTGTGAGTGTAGGAGCTTAAGTACAAGTCGCTCATCTGCACTTGCGCGGGAGAGGAGTGTTCCCGACCAACTATGAGTCGCACCGCATGGGTACTTCCTTCTTCCGTGAAGCACCACTTCGCAACCGTAGCCACTGGGGCGTAGGCTGTAGCACTTGGGTCGAGAGGGTTACCGCTAGGGAGGACCGCGTAGCCGACCGGGTCACCTGACCCGTGAAAGTGTGTGAACTTGCAGCCCCCGAGCGGTGTGTGGGGACTAAGCTTGCGGTCGCTACACAGCGCTTAAACTCGGAGTGAAAAACTAATGTGGAAGAAATTTTAGGGAAAAGATTGCCTTAACTTTTCATCCGTATGTCGGAGATATCCCGGCTATTGGGCCCCTTGCTCGACCCTCGGGCAGGGAGGTCGGGTTAATGGGCCTTCTGCTGTTTAGGTACCTCTACAGCCCGTCAAGGCCTTCCTTCACAGTCGGCCCGTCCTGGAGCTGGAATCTAAGAGTCGCGCTGCGTCTCCCTGGCCGGAACAGCATCCTTTCGCCCCAACCGTCACGACGCCTTTAATGTGAAGTGGGGGCGTGGACAGGGCACGTCCCATCGTGCGGGATGTGGAGTTAATGCTGATGCGGCGCGCAGCCCGGGGGGACTCCGCTTCGACTGCTCCGCCCTGTCCCTATAAATACGAGGCAGGGGGAAGGGTGACCGCGCGCAGTCGCTTTCTTCGTCTTCCTGCTCTCCCTTTGCCCTTTGACGAAAAAAGAGGGAAAGGTTAGGAGAAACGGGTGTCGATGGCGAGCGAAGGTGATGATCGTAGGGCCGGCAAGCGGGAGGCTGAGGCGGACCCTCTGGGGTCGAGCCCCAAGAGGTCCCGCGCCGCCGCACGGTCATTGATACGCGCGAGAAGAGGAGGGCTCGTATTGCCCTCGTCGATCTTCCGCATCCGAGATCCTCGCCCAGAGTGAGTTTCTTTACTGGACCTGGTAATGGCTTCGGCTCTCCTTCTGTTGCGGATGCTGAACTGTTTTGTTGCTTCCCCAGCGCCACTGGCTCGGGCCCTCACGAACCGCCTGCATTCCTTGGATACAATATCCATGATTATATTAATAAATTCAAATATGAGACTAACTCTTTTATTGAGTTTATCCTTGATCACTCTCATCTCATTGAAAAATAGAAAACTCAAGGTATGCACTCGTATTATTTTATGATATCTTAATGCATATTTTAGATTCAAGTTAAAGGATGAACTCTATTATTATTGAGACCTCAAGATGTGCATTAATATTTTCAATTCTATATATACATGAATGCACACATTTAGGGGAAGTTCATACTTCACCTTAATATTTCAATAGTATTGATCTAATTTATCTTTCTATGTCAAAGATCTTTACTTTGAAACAACCTCTTGAGTATATTTAACTTGTGTAGTTGTAGTATACTCATGGTAATATGGGATAAACTCTAAAGCAATAAAAAATTGAATATATGCATATTGATTCAAGTTCAATTATTTGTATGCACACATTTAATGAGTTTATTCTATAATTAATGGTTTTAAGAGTATTGATTGCTTTCTACCACTCTATAAATTGGATTGTTATTTTTAGATTCCATCGAATTGAGTATATGAAACCTATGTAGTTAATATATACTCATGACAACTTAAATTCAATTTAAATTGTGTTCGGTTGCCATTCAATCAACAAAGAACTAATCATGTGTTATTGGTTTATTTTGTTGATCCTAGAGCAATCAAAAGTTTTTGAGTATATGAAGCATTAGTTGCATTAGTATACTCAAGACACAATTAATCTTTCAATCAATTTTCTTTGGGTTGTGATCAATCATCAAAGGAAAGGATCAAGGATCTTGAAAGCATGTATTATGTGTTAATGGAGTGCATTAATGATTGAGATAGCTATGTGTTTTGGACTAACACTTTCAATGAGTTTGAAATAGGTAAAGTCCAAGGTTGAGATGGATAAACGGGATAAAAATGTCATCAGGTATTGATGAGCATCAAGAGAGAATCTTGAAGCTAAGACAAGAGGAGTCTATCATGTGTTGATAAACAAGACGAAATCCCGACTTGTAGAGAAGATGATGGTAATCATAAAAACTCCAAGTGGATGTGGTAGAGACAAAGGTATAACTAGCATAGGGCTAAGGATTTGTTCCTAGTCTTTTACCGGTCTCGGTGCTTGGTTAGGAGACCGGATTGCTAGTATAGGTTGCCGTACAATTAAGGGAGGTCGAGTCTTATAGCTTGAGTCTCATCATGCATTGATACTTTAATCCCGCTTGCTCTAGCTCACACTCTCTTGATTTGGTCTTTGCATGGAGCGAATATTTGCAAATGTGTTTTACAAATAGTTGTAGCACATGCTTGTTTCTTATTAAATCTTAATCGATTTAGTTTTTACATGGAGCTATGGATTTGCATGTGTTGCAAAAGGGAGATAGCTCGTGTAATTTGGCTTATGTGGTTTTTGCATGGAGCTAAGTTTTTGCATGTGTTGCAAAAGGTGAAGAGCTTATGCATCGGTGTTTTAACTTATGATTTGATCATGTATTGATCATCACAAGGTTAAGTAAAGTTTATGCTTTGTATTTGCCAAATGTGTTTTTGCAAAATGATGATTTGTTATTTGTAAATATGTTTTGTAAATAAGCTAGAGGTCATGGGTTTCGATCCTAGAGCTCATAGAGCCATGTTTGAGTGATTTGAGAATCTTTTGAGCTAGAGTTTCTTTCTTGATGACTCTTGGTGTTTCATTTGCTTTCTCTTGAGCTAGTGCAAGCATCTCCTCTCAATTGTGCATATGTTGCACCTTGTGAGCAAGGAAAGGAGGTCTCTACTTGCATCTAGAGAAGGATTGAGTATCTTTGTGCATGTGTTGTACTTGGTGAGGATCAAGCAAGAGGGCTTGATTTGTTACTCTTGGTGTTTGCCGACACCTAGACGGCTTGTAGAGGCGTCGTACGTGGTGATCTTCTCAAGGAGATTGTGAGAAGACCTGGCAAAATTGTGAAGGTCGGAGCTCACCTACCTGGAGAGGGAAAGAGTTACCACTAGTAGAATCGAGGCGGGTGCTCAACTCGTGGAGCCGGTCCAAAGTGGTTTGGGCTAGCCTCAACATGGATTAGGGTAGACTGGCAAGTCTCCGAACATCACGGTAAAATATCGGTGTGTCTCTTGTGATTTGCATTTTATTCTTTATTTATGCTCAAGCAATTTATCTCTACTAATATAATGCAGCACTTGGTGGCATGGTACGTTCTTCAGCGTTCCCTGACCCCACACGTGCTCCCGCACCGCACTCCTCTCTCTCCGCGCGATCGTCCCCAAATCGCTCGGGCGCAAAATCTGGATCGCCCCCAAATCCCCAGCGCCACAACTCGTCGCTCCCGCTCCCGCTCCGCGCTGCCCCCGCGCGCGAACCAGCTCCCGGCGCACCCCCAATCTCCCCCGCGCCACAACCTGGCGCGCCCCCAATCTCCCCCGCGCCACAACCCGGCTCGCCCCCAATCTCCCCCGCGCCGCAATCCGGATCACCCACCAAATCTTCCGCACCGCAATCCTCGCTCCGATCTGTTCCGATCTACTCCGATCTTTTCACGTGGAGATGAGTATCTTCTGGCCTCTTTTCCTTTTTGTATTCTCTTCCGATTCCTATTTAACCCGTGGATTCTTTCCGATTGCATCTTTTCCCGGTGCGGCGGCGGAGTGGCTGAGCGCGAGGAGTTCGTCCGTTTCTTACCTGTGCGGTTGGGAGTCCCGGCGGTGGCGGCGACGGAGTGGCTGCGCGCGAGGAGTTCGTGGTCACGGTAGGCATCCGTCTCCGTTTCACTCTTTTTTGGCTCCTCCTTTCTGGTTTTCGAGCTTTGAACGAGAGATTGTGATCATTTAGCCGCTGCTCCTATTGGGGATTAGGGTTTCGTGCAATCGATTTATTAGAGATTGTGATCATTGTGATCGTGCAGTATGATGAGAACTTCTGCCAGGTAAAAAATGAACATGAAACTAATTAGATGACCGCGTGAAGATGTATCATACACCATACTACAATTTTAGCTGCTCACCCTAGGAGCAATTGCTGACTATTCATTTGTCTGTGCATAAAATTTTTGTATAGAGTATAGTTAATCATAATATTTCGACACTGTTTGTAATACCGCGAAATCATTTTCCTGGGTTTTTTGGCCGGAGCTGTCTTCATTTTCTTGATTCAAGGATCTATTCTGGAGAAAAGTTTTGTCGCATCGCAGTTTATTAAAGGTTTTGAGTTTTTCCGTGGATATTTATCGGAATGGGTGTTTTTCTCCATGTCGTTTAGTTTTGCGGCAAGTTGTCTATCTTGACAAATGTCGTTTCGCGCCAATAATTTAATTATTTGGTTCGCGCTAGTGGTTAAAAGATGGATTTTTGGTTTTTTGGAGGGGTTCTTTTGGGAATTTTCCCTTCCCTCACCTAATCCCTCTCTCTCTTCCTTTCCTTATGTGGCTGTCATTGCTAGGAAGTGGCCGACTCCTTTTTTCTTTTGCCAGCCAAGCCATCCTCTGGTGCTTGTCCTCTTCCTGGCCTTCCTCCTGCGATTCCTCTCCTGGCGCCCTCCCTTCCTGCGATTCCTCTCCAGGCCAGCAGTAGTCGCAGCAGCAAGCGGCAGCCACATCAGCGAGCAGCAGCGCCTGGGTCGGTGCTCCCTCTCCCTGGCTGTAGCCCCTCCATGCGCCCTACTCCGGCCAACCTCCGGCCAGTCGCCGCCAGCTCCGGCAGGACTCCGGCGAGTTCCTCCTCCCCCGGGTCAAGGCAGCCCTTCTCCACCTCCCTTCTTCCTCCATGGACTCTCCTTGAGGTAAAACCCTAGGTCTTTGGGGGATTTTAAGACTTGCATGCAAGGTGTTTGTGCTATTGCCTAGCTAGGATTCATGATTTTGAGATGTTGGAGGTTGGGGAATGGAGAAACTAGAGTGATTTGGAATGTTCTGTTCGGACAGATTTCCGTCCTTGGTTAGAGCTGCTAATGGAAAATTCTACAAGCATTTTCTGGGGGTTTGGCTATAATGAGTGTTGTAGATAATTGAATTACCTTTCAATAGAGACTGAAATCGCTAATTTTGTTCAGCCGTTTGAAAGTTATGGCATTTTTCGTGAGGGCTGTCCAGAGTAAGTCGTGTAATCTGTATCCTCTGTTCGTCTTCGATCTGGGAGCAGAGGGTAAGTTGGCTGAGCGAGCGGCTGTGTTATATGCGTAGTTTATCTCCTCATGGTCGTTTCAAGTGCAAGAACGCAAAAATCCGATAAGCCAATCAAAAGTTACGCTATTTGGAAGTTTTGTCCCGAAGCTGGGAATTTCAGCGAGCTCAGTTTCTCGGCTGAACTTTAGTGTGTGATTTGGTGGCCTTCGTGGCATCTCTCGCATGAGTGGCCGTGGCGTAGCTGTAGATTAGCCTCTTATGGTTAAATAGAGGTAAGGATCCCATTTTTCGGCTAAACCAATTAGGAGCTAGGCTCTTTAGAGCGCTGCTGTCCCAGTTAAGCAGATTTATGTTTTTCGGGTTGGGAATGGATCGTAGGATCGAAGTCGATATAAGTTTTATGTTTGTTTTGTTGGTATGTTTTGAGTAAAATGTATTTATTTGCAGGTGATGTGACCCCAGGTGTGGCATCAACCGCATGCCACTCCATTCTTCGTCGGTAAAAGGCAAGTGCATCAATTGATTGAATTTTGTGAATTGTAGATTGCATGTCTTGGTCGATTTGATATGAGAGCCGCTAATGCTTGTTGTGGTTATTTTGACAACACTAGTATGGATGAAACTTGCATGTGCATCCGTGTTTGTTTGCTATGTGTGCTACATTGAAGAATTATGTGCCTTGTCTATGTGACTTGTTGTGCTAACTTGTGTTCCGTGTTGGTGCTTACAAGTAGGATTTGGGTATTATTGATATTAAAGCCATGAGTTTTGATTCAAGAATAATGGTTCAATTCGTAGTCATGATAAAAGATAATGGTTTTTGTATGAAGTATTGATGATAAATGAATGTGAGGACGGAGTATGGAATTTGATTGCGAAAATGGTTTGATTTATAATCAAGATAGATAAAATTAGTAATTACTCGAGTATTGGTGATGTGAGTACGAATATGAATGTTGAGGATGTGATTATGATGTTGAGGACGTGATTATGATGTTGAGAATATGATTATGAGTGTTGAGAATGTGATTATGAGTGTTGAGAATTTGGATATGATATTGAGAATGGCATTTGCATATGTGCATTCATGAAAAGTGCATTGAGCAGGCGGTGAGAAAGTCATCTGATTTGTATGACTAATCCGGTGTGCTCGGAGTTCCTACCCGTAGTCCCATCCTTTGGCGTGGATGGGAGCGTGTTAAGCGTAGGACACTTTCGGGTAGCGGGCAAGTCCTGTTTGCAGGCCCTTCCACGGATGGTTGGGTTTGAGGGCACGACGACGGGTGGTGCTCGGCAATACCGGTATTTCCTAAAAAGAGAAGATGAGTCATGCATGATGCACCATATGCATGAGAATGCATCATATGTATGAGAATGCATCATATGCATGAGAATGGTGAAATATGCATGAGAATGCATCATATGCATGATAATGGTGAAATATGTATGAGAATGCATCAAATGCATGAGAATGCATCATAGGCATGAGAATGGTGAATTATGCATGAGAATGGCGAAATGAGATGAGCATATGAACATGCAAGTATTTGCATTGCATGGACAATGTATGAATCTGAGATTCTTCCCTTGTATGGTATGTTTGCATCTGCCTTTGCATTGGCAAAGAGGAATCATGTTTAATGAGTTGATTGTGATGTATGGATATGATATTCGCTTTTGTTTGGCATATTTGTATCTGTATTGCATTTACGATAATGAATCATGTTAATGAGTTGATTGTAATGTATGGATATGAGATTCGCTTTTGTATGTTTTGTGCACTTGAGTATGAAAGCATAAATGCATTCCATTGCATTGTGTGTTGCAACTGATAATTGGGATTGATGAGAATGGGAAGAACAGGTTGAGGATTGAGGCGTGGACTCATCCAGAAATGTTTATGGAGGCGAGGGTAAGATTTAGTTATGTTTTCGAGTTGGTGTGGTAAGTGGAATTAGTAATCGTTTCTTTTACTTGTTGATTTCCCTTTAGTAATGGCCATATCAAATTCTAGAGTAAAAGTAATTCAATTGAATTCATTACTTTTTATTAATGTTGCACTTTGCTGAGTCTTGGACTCACGCTTGTTTGCTTCCTGTTTTAGGTACCTTGAAGCGGATTAAATGCTGCTTGGGAGTAGTATCACGTGCACGACTTCGGTCTTCAACAATTTATTTAACAAATTCAATAATTCTGGATGTAAATAATGAGGTTGTAATATGTTGTTCGTCGTGTTGGAGTTTCTTAACTGTCTATTGGATGTGTGATTGGTTAACTAAGGACCTGCTAGAGCGATATCATATTATCTGCAACTATTTATTTGTCTGCTGAGTGGATGTCCTCCTTTCTGGGGAGATCATGCCGAAATTTTCTATTTTTGGTGACTTAGTTTTAAGCCGGTTCAAGAGTTTAGAGATTAAATTCAGTTTCCATCTTTTCGTAGAGTTGTCGTTTGTTATTTAGGGTTTTTGGTAGCATTCATGGTCGTTTAGGCGCCGGGTGTTACTGATTAGTATCGAGCGGGCTTGTGTTCGTGGTGTATGAATGTAGAGAGTAACTCCAGAATGAATTAAAATTTTGCTGTGTGAAGGTAGAAACCTGGTCTAGGTTGAACTTTTAAATGTGGCCCTAGGGCAATAACCGTAAAACTTGATGCAGAATGATACATTAATTTAAAATTTGACACACTCTGATGCACAGTAGGAAAGGGATGGGATATCGTTGCATTGTGTTACAATGCTTATTTTGTTATTAATGCTATGTTGATACTTGTGATTATGTTATTTGTTAGTCTTGATAAGGCTATGGTATTATTGATGACTATGCCTCTGAAGTTTGGGTTGACTTGTGGAATCTTTTGGGATTCTTTTGTGCCGAAGAGATTTCGGCCCTATCGTGTAGTCATATTGGTCGGTGTGGCAGTTGAGAGCCAGCACCGGAGGATTCATAACCCCGGGTGAGGATAGTCCTAATTCCTTTGCTGTAAATCAAAGTATATTGTTTTGCACCTCTTTTGATTGTTTTGTGGAGAAAGTTATGGATTCTTTCTTGTGTTGATCGTTCTCCCAGTTTACAAGGAGTTGTTGCACTTCTGTTGTAGATGGGAGAACTGATGGAGTAAGTTTTCGGACTTTGACTCGTTTGGTCTTTTTTGGGTTTAAGTCAAAGAAAAGGGGTTTGGTGTTGCGCCTTGTTGGTTGATGGCGGGTAAAAACATGGATTTCTTCGTGTTATCGTTCTCCGGGTTGAAGTTTTGGATTTGGGCTTTAAAGGAACAAGTGTTATTCGATCAATTCGCTTTTCCTTTCTGTGAATTGATTTGTGTAACTCCTTTCCTTCGTGGAATTTTGGAGTTTGATAATTGGTTTGGAGTTTTGTTGAATGACATGTCTTGAGCCCTGTCATTTCTAAGTCTTTTGAGAGTTGGGCTTCTTTGGAAGTTTTCATTAGCTTTTCTGGAAAGGAATAATCTGACAGTTAGAGTAAGTTGTGGGTGATTGAAGATCTTTCCGTAGAGGATTAGTAGATGTTTGTGTTGTTGGGTTAAGGTGATCAACCCTAATTGGATAGATGGCAAGAAGTAGTTTGTGAGTCATGATGATCCGCGGATATAAGTGGAGATCTGGAAATGATGTTTGCGTAAGGTTAGAAATGATTGTATCAAAGAAGTAATAACAAGTTTGGTTGAGGAACTCACTAGTTAAGTGATGTCGGCTAGTGAAGTGGTCTCTGTTGGGAATGAGTTCCCCTCTTCTCTTTAAGAGATTGTGTGTTGATTGTGGGTTCGGATGTCGGGTTTGAGAATCAATTTTCCCTTCCCAAGTGTTGATTTTGGTGTTATAAGCAGTTTTGCTTTGATGACAGCCAGTTAAGTTGTTTTTGGTTATTGAGAGCTTCTGTCAAAGAGTTGCGCGGAATCTCTCTTTTATTTTGAGTACTCCCCGATGTAAATCTGATCGCATTGATTTGAAAATGATAAAAGTGGTTCTTGAGATGTTTGAAATTTGAAATTGCCTTTGTGATTTGGCTTAGGAAAGGAAATAGAGTGATCATAGGTTTTTGTTGAATTTTCTCCAAGGTGATGTATGTGGTTTATTGGTTTAAAGAGAATTGTATCTCTTTTGCTTCCTAGCTAGAGTTAAAGACTATGATTGTTCGTGGTGTCGTGTTGAGTATAGTAAGGATTTATACTCTTGGGTTTGATTATGTGAGTGAAAAAAAAATGTGAAGGCGAGACCCTCTTAAGAGAAAGAACCAAGTGTAGTTTGGTATTGATTTGCGGTCCTAGCATGAGCTAGGCGTTGACCTCAAGTAGTTTAAAGGTGGATTATGATGGAGCCTTGTGATGTCGATTCAAATTCTTTTGGGAGAATCGTCGATTGTACAGAAGGTGATAACAAGTTGATGTAAAGTGTTCCTTGTCGTGGTTCCGACCTTTTTTGAGAGGAGCAATTTGATCGTGCTGTCCCTGGGTTGTGCGGGACTTTGTGGTTGGTGGGCTGGGTGGAATCAGTCGCTAAATGCTTTATTTCCGTAAGTTTGTCGGAACCCTCGGTTTTAGGGGTTAGACTCAATGTGGGTTAGTCGGAAATGGATGGGTCGGTTGCAAACCTTTTCGTTGAGTGATTGTCTCGTTGTATGGGACAAGTTTGAAAGAAGGTCAAGTTCGATTTTGTGTTATGACGGAATTTGATTGTTGCCCTGTGGGGCTAATTAATTCAATAGCAAAGAATGATTTTGATCCTGTTGAAAAGATAAAAGTCGTGTTTTGATTCCTAGAGGATCCCGGCGTTAATTAGTTAGAAATAGTGGTATATTCGGATTCGGTCAGAAGTTGCTAATGGTTATGTGGCTATAAAGGTTAACTATTGAGGAGAAATGTGAATTAGGGTTTCCTTTGTTCTTAGGAGATTTGGGTTTAGAACCCCAACTGTTTAGTCGAATAGAATTCAGAGATGTGCTTAATAGAGTGTCGTGGCTTGTGTTAATCGTATTATCATAAGTTGTTGGTTGGCGGTATGATTTGGGAATTTTGGCTCTCTACTCGGGTCTAAAAACGTCTGCGTGTGGGAGATGTGAAATTCCCAAGTGGAAAGGAGGTGACTCGAGTTTTGGAGTCCCGTGCGTGGGAAGTTCGCAACCTTGCTCTTTTTGGATGTTTTCGCCTTATCAGTCGATTCCCCGTTGTTCTTGTTGGAGTTCTCGTGATGTTTAGAATTCGAGGTCGAATTCTGTTAAAGGGGGGAAGAGTGTAATACCGCGAAATCGTTTTCCTGGGTTTTTTGGCCGGAGCTCTCTTCATTTTATTGATTCAAGGATCTATTCTGGAGAAAAGTTTTGTCGCATCGCAGTTTATTAAAGGTTTTGAGTTTTTCCGTGGATATTTATCGGAATGGGTGTTTTTCTCCATGTCGTTTAGTTTTGCGGCAAGTTGTCTATCTTGACAAATGTCGTTTCGCGCCAATAATTTAATTATTTGGTTCACGCTAGTGGTTAAAAGATGGATTTTTGGTTTTTGGAGGGGTTCTTTTGGGAATTTTCCCTTCCCTCACCTAATCCCTCTCTCTCTTCCTTTCCTTATGTGGCTGTCATTGCTAGGAAGTGGCCGACTCCTTTTTTCTTTTGCCAGCCAAGCCATCCTCTGGTGCTTGTCCTCTTCCTGGCCTTCCTCCTGCGATTCCTCTCCTGGCGCCCTCCCTTCCTGCGATTCCTCTCCAGGCCAGCAGCAGTCGCAGCAGCAAGCGGCAGCCACAGCAGCGAGCAGCAGCGCCTGGTCGGTGCTCCCTCTCCCTGGCCGTAGCCCCTCCATGCGCCCTACTCCGGCCAACCTCCGGCCAGTCGCCGCCAGCTCCGGCAGGACTCCGGCGAGTTCCTCCTCCCCCGGGTCAAGGCAGCCCTTCTCCACCTCCCTTCTTCCTCCATGGACTCTCCTTGAGGTAAAACCCTAGGTCTTTGGGGGATTTTAAGACTTGCATGCAAGGTGTTTGTGCTATTGCCTAGCTAGGATTCATGATTTTGAGATGTTGGAGGTTGGGGAATGGAGAAACTAGAGTGATTTGGAATGTTCTGTTCGGACAGATTTCCGTCCTTGGTTAGAGCTGCTAATGGAAAATTCTACAAGCGTTTTCTGGGGGTTTGGCTATAACGAATGTTGTAGATAATTGAATTACCTTTCAATAGAGACTGAAATCGCTAATTTTCGTTCAGCCGTTTGAAAGTTATGGCATTTTTCGTGAGGGCTGTCCAGAGTAAGTCGGGTAATCTGTATCCTCTGTTCGTCTTCGATCTGGGAGCAGAGGGTAAGTTGGCTGAGCGAGCGGCTGTGTTATATACGTAGTTTATCTCCTCATGGTCGTTTCAAGTGCAAGAACGCAAAAATCCGATAAGCCAATCAAAAGTTACGTAATTTGGAAGTTTTGTCCCGAAGCTGGGAATTTCAGCGAGCTCAGTTTCTCGGCTGAACTTTAGTGTGTGATTTGGTGGCCTTCGTGGCATCTCTCGCATGAGTGGCCGTGGCGTAGCTGTAGATTAGCCTCTTATGGTTAAATAGAGGTAAGGATCCCATTTTTCGGCTAAACCAATTAGGAGCTAGGCTCTTTAGAGCGCTGCTGTCCCAGTTAAGCAGATTTATGTTTTTCGGGTTGGGAATGGATAGTAGGATCGAAGTCGATATAAGTCTTGTGTTTGTTTTGTTGGTATGTTTTGAGTAAAATGTATTTATTTGCAGGTGATGTGACCCCAGATGTGGCATCAACCGCATGCCACTCCATTCTTCGTCGGTAAAAGGCAAGTGCATCAATTGATTGAATTTTGTGAATTGTAGATTGCGTGTCTTGGTCGATTTGATATGAGAGCCGCTAATGCTTGTTGTGGTTATTTTGACAACACTAGTATGGATGAAACTTGCATGTGCATCCGTGTTTGTTTGCTATGTGTGCTACATTGAAGAATTATGTGCCTTGTCTATGTGACTTGTTGTGCTAACTTGTTTCCGTGTTGGTGCTTACAAGTAGGATTAGGGTATTATTGATATTAAAGCCATGAGTTTTGATTCAAGAATAATGGTTCAATTCGTAGTCATGATAAAAGATAATGGTTTTTGTATGAAGTATTGATGATAAATGAATGTGAGGACGGAGTATGGAATTTGATTGCGAAAATGGTTTGATTTATAATCAAGATAGATAAAATTAGTAATTACTCGAGTATTGGTGATGTGAGTACGAATATGAATGTTGAGGATGTGATTATGAAGTTGAGAATATGATTATGAGTGTTGAGAATGTGATTATGAGTGTTGAGAATTTGGATATGATATTGAGAATGGCATTTGCATATGTGCATTCATGAAAAGTGCATTGAGCTAGGGCGGTGAGAAAGTCATACGGATTGTATGACTAATCCGGTGTGCTCGGAGTTCCTACCACGTAGTCCCATCCTCTGGCGTGGATGGGAGCGGTGATAGCGTGGGACCCGCTCTTCGGTAGCGGGCAAGTCCTGTTTCGGCAGGCCCCTTCCACAGGATGGTTGGGTTTGAGGGCACGCATCGACGGGTGGTGCTCGGCAATACCGGTATTTGCTAAAAAGAGAAGATGAGTCATGCATGATGCACCATATGCATGAGAATGCATCATATGTATGAGAATGCATCATATGCATGAGAATGGTGAAATATGCATGAGAATGCATCATATGCATGAGAATGGTGAAATATGTATGAGAATGCATCAAATGCATGAGAATGCATCATAGGCATGAGAATGGTGAATTATGCATGAGAATGGCGAAATGAGATGAGCATATGAACATGCAAGTATTTGCATTGCATGGACAATGTATGAACACGAGATTCTTCCCTTGTATGGTATGTTTGCATCTGCACTGCATTGGCAAAGAGGAATCATGTTTAATAAGTTGATTGTGATGTATGGATATGATATTCGCTTTTGTTTGGCATATTTGCATCAGATTGCATTTACGATAATGAATCATGTTAATGAGTTGATTGTAATGTATGGATATGAGATTCGCTTTTGTATGTTTTGTGCACTTGAGTATGAAAGCATAAATGCATTCCATTGCATTGTGTGTTGCAACCGATAATTGGGATTGATGAGAATGGGAAGAACGGGTTGAGGATTGAGGCGTAGACTCATCCGAAATGTTTATGGGCGAGGTAAGATTTAGTTATGTTTTTGAGTTGGTGTGGTAAGTGGAATTAGTAATCGTTTCTTTTACTTGTTGATTTCCTTTAGTAATGGCCATATCAAATTCTAGAGTAAAAGTAATTCAATTGAATTCATTACTTTTTATTAATGTTGCACTTTCTTTGAGTCTTGGACTCACGCTTGTTTGCTTCCTATTTTAGGTACCTTGAAGCGGATTAAATGCATTTGGGAGTAGTATCACGTGCCGACTTCGGTCTTCAACAATTTATTTAACAAATTCAATAATTCGGATGTAAATAATGAGGTTGTAATATGTTGTTAAATCGTGTTGGGGTTTCTTAACTGTCTATTGGATGTGTGATTGGTTAACTAAGGACCTGCTAGAGCGATATCATATTATCTGCAACTATTTATTTGTCTGCTGAGTGGATGTCCTCCTTTCTAGGGAGATCATGCCGAAATTTTCTATTTTTGGTGACTTAGTTTTAAGCCGGTTCAAGAGTTTAGAGATTAAATTCAGTTTCCATCTTTTCATAGAGTTGTCGTTTGTTATTTTGGGTTTTTGGTAGCATTCGCGGTGCGTTTGACGCCGGGGTGTTACACTGTTAGTATAGAGCGTTATTTCTGTGTGCATTATGTTCATTTGGTTCTACTTCACCGATGTATGTACATGAAGGACAACGATTCAGAGGAAGAACTGAGATAATATAACTATTGCTAAACCCGCAATAAACATGTCTGCTTTAGTGAGGTAAAATTGGCCATGCCTGTTTGATAGATCAAGTTAAATTACTCCCATTTGATGTGGTTTGATTCCTTTTGTTGCTAAGTTTGTGTATTTGGCATTTTTAGGTATATGGTAATAGTCAAATGAAAGGACATTCCTATATCTGACCTTTAAACTCAAAGCAGTGTAGTGCCTATTTCAGTAGACCTGACCTTTGGTCTTTTATTTTTTTTCAGTGCTGCTACATGTGCTTATATTGTTAAGAAGCTTTTTGAAATAACACCTTCAGGGCCTTCGCAAGATCCACTTGATCTTTTATTGCTCTGGTATAGAATCAAATTCTTCCGTTGTATGCTCAGGTATTCATGCTGTCAGCTGCATTGTTATTACAAATAAACTCATAAAAAAGGATATGCTTTTCATTAGGATTTTTTTGGATGCATGTATTTTTTCAGTATCTGGGCTACTGGTCTATTACTTGTAGTAATCTATGTAATGACAGTTTGTACTATTACTTCTGTTTCTGGAAGGTCATGTCTGCTTTTTTGTTAGTTTGATATGCTAATTTATTGTCATTCCTTTGTTTTGTTTAGATTCCCATTTCCTTTGATTTTCTTTTGATTTTCTGTGATGAATGTTTCTTGAATCATCATGATTAAAAACAGAACTATAGTTTTGGACTATATGATTAAATTGTGTGTATTTAAAATTGTGTGTGGTCTTTACTTGTGATTAGCATACAAACATGTTATAATTGTGGATTTGTAGAATGCCCTTCAACACTTGAGAATACTTTGTAGAATGCCCTTCAACAGAAACAACACTTGAAACAACACTTCAAAGCCCTTCAACACTTTTTAGAATGCTTTTGTAAGAGGAGAAACAACACTTGAGAAGTATGCTACAGGATTTGAGAAGTAGGTTTTATCCCATTGAAGACCAGATAGCTTTTTTATGGATATTGCCACACATCTCATTAGACGAGTGATCTCAAATTGACTATCTTGCATCTGTCCAAGGTTCTCCTGCTTACAAGCTTCATGCTTCTCTTTTGTTTCTAAGCGTTTTGTTTAGCTAGATTACTAGATAGATAATTTTCTGATGCAAGCCAGAATGGATAACACCCTGCGATACATATGTTTAAGGTAATATTTTGTTTTTTATCATTTCTGGATTGCTTTAAGGAAATATTTGTTGTTGATCATAATTTCCAAAATGGGCCCCTGATTTGATTAACACACAAATGGCTAATTGTACTTAGAATGATTTTTAAGGTCATCACATACTGCTTCTTGCTAACTAGCATCTTTTGTGCATGAAGGAGTATGTATGTATAGATGGTTAGGAATCCCTAATTTGATAGACTTAAACATAAGCTTCTACTGATGAACATTAATTCCAGTAGACTAAGGATTAAAAGGTGAACACTGTCTGCAAACAAGTGAAACAACTAATGGTACAAGTGCAAAAGAAGCAATAAGCATTAAACAGTAGTGCATTTACACACGGGCAGAGGGATTTTTGTCTCCTTAATTAATAGCTTGTAATCATCAGGAGCCTTGTATCCTGGATTTAATTGGAGTATTTCACCTACAGATGATATACACTCAAGTTAATAATACAGACTTTTTTGAAGAGATAATACAAAATTTTTTGTAATGGACACGAAATCCAAGATCAAAACACAGGAATCCAGTCCAGAACACAACAAAATACAGACCAACTACAACTACATGCGTGCTTTTCCTGCATATGCATAAGCTTTATTAAGTGCAAGATACTCCCTTGACAGAGAACATCCCAACAGAAACAAGATGCTAGTGACACATTCACATAGTGATTTGTTTTCCATTTACAGAGTAAGCAAATAAGTGTATGTTCTCATTCTCCTTGTCCTTTGTCATGCTCTGCAGCTAACCTCCCCCGCCTCCTCTTCCATTTTTTCACTTTCGGAGCTGCTCAGCATTTTTATCATCTGAAGGTAAGCGGCCATCAAATTACTACTTGTCAGTGTGTTTTCTGAAGTGTATGTTCTCATTCTCCTTGTCCTTTGTCATGCTCTGCACATATATTTCTCGGAAGGTTTTGGTTTCAAATTTTGGATATAGATTGGGATGGGCGATTCTAAGAAATATGAATTTGTGAAAATCGGGGTTGTGGTAATGCTAAATTGATTAGAGGCTGTCTGAGTGTGGAGTTTGGTTTTTGTTTCACTCTAGGAAAGGAAACTCTACAAATTATTATTCAGATAAGGACAACTAACCTTAATTTGAGTTTGGTATCATGAACTGTATACAAATTTTTGGTTTCTGTTTTGCACTTATGTTGTTCCAATAAAGCTAACCCTAATTTTGTTTTGGTTTCTGTTTTGCACTTCTGTTGCTTCCAAAGGAGAGTCTTATTTTGTTTTGAAACAAATCTGTTCTTATGACTTTGTTGAGATAGCTGTTAATTGAAACAAGATGCTCTCTATATTTGACCTCAGCATTGTTTACCCTTTTTTTTTCCTTAGGATTACCACTATATACTTATTTATCAGCTATGTTATAATGTTTGGTGCATTTAGATTTGTATAAACTATAAACAACAATTCCATCTTTTCTTCTCTACTTTTTATGCCATTATCCAATATTTACAACACCGAGAGATACTCCAGTCTCCATGTATCCTTCTACACCACCTGCTTATGCTTTCCATATCAGTCTCCATGTGTCAGTGATATGATGGTCAAGCTATCTATAGGCTAAAGCATTAGGTACTTACTACTTAGTACAAGTGATAATTTCTTAGTACCCTTTCTTCCTTTTATTTGCTACCATGCTGTTCATATTAACAAAACAAGGTACTTTTAAACTATAAACAACAGTTCCATCTTTTCTTCTCTACTTTTTATGCCATTGTCCAATATTTACAACACCGAGAGAATACTCCAGTCTCCATGTATCCTTCTACACCACCTGCTTATGCTTTCCATATTAGTACAAGTGATAATTTCTTAGTACCCTTTCTTCCTCTTATTTGCTACCATGCTGTTTATATTAACAAAACAAGGTACTTTCCAATTCAGATTTCCTAAACTAGGTAGCGCTTGTATTCTCTGCCGGTTACATGCTAACTATTAATTGTTATAGCCTTTCTTTTTTATTTTACATTCTTATGTACCCTATTGTCCTTTTTTCTCAACACATGTGTTCTACTAATTCTCTTCGCTGAGATTTCTATTATTGTCTTGATTCAAGTTTCTTTTACATTTATGCAGCCTCCCCCCATTTCTTGATTTCCGTATAGCTTAATTGCACTAAGAGGCTACTTGTAAGTTCCTGAATTTCATACAGTTTTGTTAGTTGTGCTAAAACGGCTGCATTTAAGCTACAGTATCTAAATGTGCTCTGCTCCTTTTTTGAGACTCATGGTGATTCCTTTTACGGCCACAATGCAAAATTCTGATAGAACAAAATGTATCTTAGGTGCTTACGATGCGCTGTTATAGGCTGTCAGTTTTGGGCATTCCCGATGCTTCTCTCCTCCAGCCTTGTGTGATACTCAACGGTATCACAGTCTTGAATTATTTTACAGAAAGGAGGCAAGCTGAATTTGCTAGGATTAGTGACAAGTACCTTGATAGAATTCCTGTAATAGTCTCTAGCTTTTTTTTGTCCTTATGCATATGTCTGAATTCAGGTAGAGAAAAAGGAAAACATACTTCCTTATGGACCCAAACCAAGTCACGCAGAAACCTATTGTGCTCCTTAGGTACAGCCTTTTTTTATACTGAATGATTTTTTTTGTAGTGACTGATAAACAAATTGAAGACGTTAAGATCTGACAAGTGTTTGGGTGAGAGTGAAGGTAAGAAGAATATGTTGCGAGATTGTAAATTTTGATATACACTCATACATTCGACTTCTACCAAATTCTTCGGAAAAATTTTTGTAATCGGGAAAGATAAATGTTTGATCTTGTAAAACAATTTTGTTTTATTGCTTACCTTTATGTTTTGTTACCAATTTTATTTTTCGTAGCAATGCACGGGCATTGAACTAGTATTTATAGAATTGATGGTTTAATTGCTTGTATTTAGGATAGCAAATTATTGTTAGAGACATAAATAGTTAGTACACTTAGTGAGCCTAGTTAACTTAAGTTTTAATTGTCAAAACCTTAGTTTATTGCTTCCGTATTTATTATCATTTAGGTTTGACATAAGTGTAGTTAGACGAGATTTTAATTAACCATAGAAGAAATTTTTAAAGCCATCTATTCACCTCTCTAGTCGGCAACCTCGATCTTACAGCTATGCTGCGTCGTGCACGATGATACAATGTGTAAAATTTGAAAAATTTGATCATATTTTTGGTTTTCGTATTTTTTTTTAAAAATGGGTCGTTAGGACCCGTTGGCGAATATATGGGCTGCTATAAACCTTGGACGAATATGTGTTTTTTTAGAAAACCGCGATTAGGACCCGTCGACGAATCTATGGGCTACTATAAATCTCCGACGAATCTGTGTTTTTTTTAGAAAACTGCGGCTATTTTTTTACGTAATTTGGGGAATTTGGGCTGATTTTTGGTTTTCATTTTTTTTAAAAATGGGGCGTTAGGACCCGCCGGCGAATCTATGGGCCGCTATAAACCTTCGACGAATCTGTGTTTTTCTTAGAAAATCGAGGCTATTTTTTATGTATTTTTGGTTTTCTTGTTTTTTTAAAAAAAGGTCACTAGGACCCGTTAGCAAATTCGTGGGTTGCTATAAATCTTCGATGAATCTGTGTTTTTTTTGTCAGAGCGTATTTTTTGTTTTTGAGTCCACTTCTCTAAAAACTGTTGAGAGGAGTCAAACGTAAATTATAGAGGGACCTAAAGTAATATATTTTTTCGAGGTTCATTCCGCTAAAAATCACCAGAAGGACCTAAATGTAAACCGTGGAGGGAGCTAAACACAATTTTGTTTTTTGGGTCTATTTTATTAAAAAAACCGCCGAAAAGACCTAAATGTAATTTCTAATTTCTGGAGGGCCTCTCCGTGAGGGCCAACACGTGGCCTCCCTCACAAGCCGTCAATTCTCACTACTTTAATATATAGTATACATAACCATTCCTTATTTTATTGCAGCAGAAAAAATGGGGGGAGATATCAAATGCAAATGCCCAAATAGATGCAACTGTAAAAACTATTTTGGTAATTTGAGCACACACTCGACATGAAAAATTATTATGTCAAGTTCAAATTCTATTTTGGGAATGACAAAAGTAAGAAAATTTTGACAAACGATAAACCATAAGGAGTAGAGAAAGGAGAAAAAAAACTAATGTCACTTTTCATAGCAAACTTATCTCTCTTTCTTGTTTGTTCCAACACATTTTGCATTTGAAGTTGAAATGGGTGCCAAATAATCTATAGAATAGATCGTCAATTTTTTTTTAGATTCTGTCGATGTTGATTTAGAGCCTATCTAAAATCCAAAATGTTTTCATGATTGCACATAATAGTGCGTTTGCACTGAATAAATCCCTAGAAAGTTCGATTAGTGCACTACACGTCTGTAACATCCCAAAAATTTCAAAAATGGTAAAATTGAAAATTTAGGATTTCGAAGATGGAATTGAGTAAACATTTTAATTGAAACCAAGATTTTCATTTTTAAATATTATCTTTTTCCTCCATTTTCTAGTTTGTCAACTAAAAGAAAAGAACAAGTTGCTACATTAAAACTTTTGGTCCAAAATAAACAAACTTTGAAAATTAGTTGAGGAAGTAATCTTACTTTGAATTCCCATCCTTTCAAAAACTTTTCAACCTTAATAATTATTCTTGAATTTTGGGTTTAGAAGAAAAACCAATAAATGAAATTAGTAAAAGAATAAAAGTAAAAAGGTTAAAGCTAAAAGTAAAATGCCATTAAACTATGGGAATTCTCCACCACATCTTTTCAGCTGTCCAAATATTTTTAATGATTTAGGTAGAGAAGTAAATAATGAAGTGACATGTTTTAACTTCAAAACAATGACATGTCAGAATTTTTCAAAACTAATAAAAGCTTATATCTCACTGAAAATTTTATCATGTCTTCCTCATAACCTACTTAACCCCTGGTAAGAATATCAAAAATTAATAATTACTTTTATTGCTGTTTATAATTCAAAAACAGATATCACTTAAATCTGGAATCTGCAATGTCAGAATTTTTATTAAATAATGGAGTAAGGTTTTGATCTGAAAATTTTACAAAAACATTCTTAGCTCAAATTCATTTGAAAAACAATGTTTTAGAAATAATAGACTTTATTTGCTGTCAAAGAAAAATCAAAATCAGAAACAAGGATTTGGAGCAGTCATTGTTGTAAGAATATTAATAATTTTTCGGTAACTCCTTTTTACCTCAAAATTTGACCAAGTAATTTAAGAGACATGTTTTGATTCTTGTTGTGCTTTGGATCTCCTCATTGAATTAATTCCTGAAGTAGTCTTCTCTTATGATTTCATGCCTAATGAAAACTCAATTTGTCAAATCCAACACCTTAATGAAACTCAAAGAAAACTCAAACAACATGCTATAGAAAATAATTTTGTAAAATACTAGAGTCCAAAATATGAATAAAAATCAATTTTTTAGAATTTTGGCACACCATTTACAGAGCTTAAAAATTCAAAAACAGATTGAAAACCAGTCTAGTTTGAAGAATTACTGTTCTTAAATGACAGCAGATATTGAGATGAAACCAAATAAAATGGAAAGTAGATCTTCTTGGCTGTCTACTGAAAAATTTGCAGAATTTTTCAACCAAGATATCACCCATTGCCAAGCCTGCCCAATTGATGTGTCAAATCCTTACTAAAATTGTTTCAACTGACAAATACAGTCGTTGCAATCGATGAGAACCTTGGCTGAGTCACTGGCAGGAGGCCCCACGCACGCCTGGGCCCACTGGCCAGCCCCTCCTTCCTTCTCTCCTTCCCTTCTCCCTCTCGGCTCTGCCCAGACGCTGCCACGCCTGGCCTCGTTTCCTTCTTGCGCCAATGAATGCAGACGAGAGACTTGCGCCACGCTGCTGCTCCGCCGACGTTGCCGTCTCCGCTGCCCATGCCGGCCAACCATTGCATTGGTGCCATAAAGCCTGAAAACCAGTCTCCTCACTCCTTTGCTCGCTGCTGCTGCTCACATTCTTTGTGAATCTCGCCTGCCAAGCAAGACCGAGCCAAGCCTTCTTCTTCCTAGCGCCAGTGAGTTCATCCATCATCCCATTCCATGCACAGCAGCTACTCAACCTCCATCTCTGAACTTGCTTCTTCCCCTTGCATGCAGCCGAGTCTGCACAGGCGAGCGCCCAGCCGAAGCAACTCCCTTCCTCCTTGCGCCGGCAAGCCAAGCCTTGTTCAACCGAAGCCCCAGGTGAGCTCATCCCCTTGCTCCATCTCTGAAGTGCTTCCTCGCCTTGCATGCAGCCAAGCCGACGCCCAGGAACCTCCCCAGCCAAGCTACACCTCTCCTGCAGCTCTTCTCTTCAAGTCTTGCCGCTTGCTCACTACTACAGAAATGCTTTTCACATGCGGGTGGTAACCCATCTTCTCAGGCATTTTTGCTCCCGCCTGTACGCGAAGGTCTGTGGAAATCACTAACTTTTCACAGGCGTTTCTCTGAGCACTTTGTAAAATACATTTATGCAAAGTGACGGCTTAAAAACCGCCTGTACAATTAAGCATCTGTACAGGCGGTTTCTTAAGCCGTACACCTGTGGAAATGCATTTGTATAGGCGACGGCTTAAGAACCCTTTGCACAAGTGCTTAATTATGCAATGCGGTTTCTTAAGCCGTCACTATCTGAATCAAGAGAATCTTTTTAATAATGTTATGTTAATTATATTATAATATTAATAAATGCATACATTCTATCAATCACATCCTTTATTGACACAAATCCATACATAACAATGACAAGGTTATATATACAAAGCACATATAAATCATAATTGCATTATGTATATATATACACAAGGTTATATATATACTCCTCTGATATTCTCCTTGTAAAACTCTCCAGGTGTAGTATCCTTTTCTACGTACCCCTCTGATATTCTCTATCTAATATAAATTACAGCCTCTTTGTCTTTCAAAAAAATATATACACAAGGTTATTATATATACATCGGTGTTCACGGTCCGTTTATCCTCGTCTCCCAATTACAAAGTTTAGGATGCTTCGCCACTTCACCTTCAGAGTAAAAGAAACTACCTCTCTCATGGATGACTTCACGACGAATGAATTGGCACATGTCCTTTTGCACATTGGAAAGGTCATCATCAGTGAGTGCCAAAGTGGTCTTTGCAATCTTCACCTGCGATAATAAAGTAGGCAATAAAGAGGTTAAACAATAGTGAAATTGAGAATCAGACAATAAATAATCTTGAATCACCAATTTGTATAGGCTTACATCATGGGGTTGCTACAGACCTCCGTTGATCTGAGAAACTTCATGAGCGTAGTATCCACAAAGAACACCGCACTCGGAGATTGCTTGTGGCACTTCAAATCAAATAATAATGTATGGAATTAGTACAGTTGGTAATACCCTTCCTTATTACTAGTGCAATTATGTTGAAGCATTACAAGTGTCTTCTTACACATGGGTGGACATAGCAAAGCATCCTATTTGCCCCCTTCGCAGGATCATGTTGCCCCCCTCTTTTGGTCGTGTAATTCTTGAAAGCCCTACTCGAATGTCAACAATAACAAGTTACTATCATATCATAAAACAAATTATGTAACAATGTATGTTTGTGTATATATATTTCTTACGCATTTAAGACGCGGGTGAATTCATTGTAAGATTCCGGTGGGGTTCTGGATGAGTCAAGGACCATATATCTGCTCTGCTTCGGGTACAGCATGAAACAAATAAAGTGATCGCTGCAACGAAAACTTATATATGTAAGTTTCACGAGTGATTATGGTGCAAACTAAGCTTTTAGCAACGATTGACGAATGAGAAGATTACTTAAAATTGTAGGGAGCCATTATGACGTCCTTGTCTTGCATCTGGAACATTGCTTTTGATATGTATAGCCCCACATCTACTTGGCGATCTCGGGTCAGGGACTTTCGCTTTTCTTCTATCTCTGTTTCCGTCATCCCCTTATTCTTCAACGCCTTTTCATTGAGTACAGCTCTTAAGCTCGGCTGGCTAATCCGTGAGGGGTCAAGGAACCCGACACGTTTTCCCATCTTTTTAGCATCGGTATATTGCATTCTACACGAAGACAATGGTCAATCGCCAATTTATATCTTGAATCTTTGGGAAACATGACATTTTGGCAAATATCGATTTTGGCAAAATGCATCTTGTTCGACAATTTGGCGAAGTTAACTTTACTAAAAGGAAAAACCACACTAAAATCGGCCAACTTACGATTTCTTGAAAATTATATGGATTACGCCAATTTTTGAATGATCTAACAAGCCATTACTATAAAGAGGAACTCAACTTGGCACTCAATCGCTATACATTTGGGGTTTTCTTTATTATGCTATCGAATGCAATATAATGATATGTTGTCATAATTAGTTATATCGGCACTTGCTCTTGCAAGAGCGATATAATCTTTAATGTAAGGGTAGGTCAATGGCCAACTTACGGCACCACACGCCGATCATGTTGATGTCGAGTTTTCCAAAAGCGGAACATCTGTTGCAAGTCATCAAAATCGATCGAGGCGTAGTGAGTATCCTCGTGTTTGTAGATATCTGGAGGGACGGCGGCTTGAATGCCCTTCACCCCAAGGCGAGATGCCCTCAAGTACCGATCATGGAATCTCTTCAACTCCCATGGTCCTTTGTTGATCTGCTCCATGGGGAGAAATGGCTTGCCATGCTCATAAGTCTCTAGTGAAGGCATAGTGCATGCAGAGTGGAGTTGGCACTCTGTTTGACTTGGTGGTACTCCGTTGATTGCAATCTACTTCTTTGTTTTCTTTGCAACCAAAGCGGAGATCTTGTGTTGTGGTGAAAGCGCCACGGTGGAGAAGATCTTGCGTTGTGGTGTAGGCAATTTTGGAAGAGGTAGGATGTCTTGACTTCTCTGCTGGCGTCTCGACCTCTCTTGTATCAATGCAATATCTTCCTTGGGCCATACAATAAATGAACCAAGCGCATCTTGGATGGTCTCTACATCATCGAGGGTGCTGAATGGTAGCTTCCACAAGCCAAGGCATGGAACAAGCACGATGTCCACTTGCACCTTTGCGTGACCAATCGGGACGGAGTTGGTTGTGTATCCACGTGCGGATATGCCATGCCCTCCATAAGCTCGACGACCAAGCCCCTTGCTCCGGATGTGCCTGAGCTTGCACTTGGTTGCCTCTGTGATATCATCCACGGGATATCAAGGCGTTAGGATTGGTGCGGACCCGCGCTACTCGGGATCTTGGGCTGGGCTCGGGTTGTCATCCGACCGTGCTTATAACGCCCTTTCTGCCTCCTTCTCTTCCCACAGTCTTAAAAACTCTTATTGGGCTAGTTGTCTTATTGTATCAGCCATGGTCCTCTTATATCTTTGACGCGACTTGTATTGGTCTTGATATTCCGGGAACCCATGCTTGAAGCCCACTCGACTTCCGACGCCACGAGTGCGACCTGGGTGTTCCTTGGTTCCCAACGTCGTCGTTAGGTCGTCGTTCTCCCTGTCTGGCATGAAAGATCCCTCCGCTTGCTCGTGCGAGATCTTCAGCAGCTTGGCGAAACTTCGGGACCGCGAGGTCCACCGTGCTTGCGACCCTTCTTCTTTGTTGGGTTGGCGAGCTAGGACCCAATTTACGCCTCGCTTCGCTTCTGACTCGTCAATGGGTTCTCTATCCCAAACGGGCTTCCTCTTCTTCTTTACTCCTCCACTCAACAATCTTAGGGGCATACCCACCTATGCCCAGTGATGGGGTACTTGTTCTTCTTCGCGAGGGCCTTTGTACACCTCGCTCAATGCTCTGGCTTAAGCTTGTGGTCTTCTGCCGGACAAACTCCGCCCATTCACCCACGGTGATTTTTCCATATTTCTGGAATGGTGCCCGCTCCGTCTTCACAAAGTACTTGTTCAGCTCATACCTCCAGTTCCGGAAGCTCTTCCCCATCACATCCAAGGCATTCTTCTTAGCGATGGCCTCATACTCTGGGGGGGAACCTTATGATTTTCTGCAGCTCGGTCCACAGGTGCGCCTTTGTCGCGTCGGCCACCTTTGTCCAATTATCAATCTTGATGGAGACATTGTCCTTGACAAGACAAACATGCACTATTTGGAACTTGGATAGTGCCTCACGAGGTGCTAGGGGCTCTCCTAAAGGACCGACCTCCGTGATATACCAAGTCCCTGCCGGTAACTTGTTCCTACTTCGTTCCCCCCGTTTTCGTTTATGCGAGGTCGTGGTTGTTGCAGCGAGAGAATCACGGGAACATGCCGAAGGTATCTTCAATTTCCTCTTGAGCTGAGCTAGTCGGCGTGATCGCCTTTCGGCCTCTTCATAGAAATAAACACGAGAATCGCAAACATAAGGAAATGCAATTATGTCCACGCCAAGCTACAAATAAAACAAGCTCACTCTTCTTAATACCTCTTCATTGGGATCGTAGTCGGAGTCGATTTCCCCACGTCGCCGTTCTGGTCGTGGGCATGGAACTGGGCTAGGGCTCTTGTACGATGACGAGGAACCATCGCTGCCCAAGGACAACGATGGGCTCGGTGTTCTTTCGCTAGCGTGGCTGCATCATCCTTCTCGGCCAAGTCTTGCTGCCTTCCGGCATCGCCCTCCTCTTGCAGCGGCGTATTACCACCGAGCTCTGCAAGCAGGCTCCTCTTACGCGCCTTCTTGTCGAGCAATTCTTTATCTCCCATCTTACTACAAAACAGAAGGTTTAATCCTCAATGGTTTGATGAGTTTGGGAGTTGGCTTGAGTATAAGCGAATCCAAAGATAGAGCATCTTGCTTTTGTTGTTTCTTATTTAGGGACCGCAACAAGAAGGAAGTTGGGTATGATGCATTTGTTATAAATGGTTGGAATAATTTGGAATAAAAAAGCAAAACTAAAAGAGCATGTAGGAGGTGTCAATAGTGTTCACAACAATGCATTGAAATATTGCATTGATTTCTTAAAAGAGACCAGCACATTGATGTTGCTAAATGCTATCCACACACAGTGAAGCTGCTAAGATTGCTTATTTAAGCCCAACTAAGGGCATCGAGTTGATGTTGCTCGTCATTATTAAAACAAGGATTACCTTTTAGAGGACATGATGAGTCAAAGGAGTCCTATAACAAAGGTAACTTCTTAGAAATTCATGGGTGGAAATATAGCAAAGATAAAAATGCATTGGGAATAGTCTTATGATATCTCCTCCTATTAGTAAGAAATTGTTCATTGTTTTGCAAAGGAAATATTGCAGTCAATTCTCTGACAGAAATTGGACATGATGTATTTTGTTTGCTAGTTGATGAGTCGAGGATGTCTCGGGTAAAGAGCGGATGGCGGTTGTTCTGCGATATGTTGATAGTTGTGGAATTGTGAAAGAGATTTGTTGGTCTAGTTCATGTAAAGAGACCACTTCTTCCTATCTCAAGTCTTCGTTGACTCGCTATTTGCGAGAATATAAGTTAAGCTTGAAGCAAGTTAGGGGCCAAGGTTATGATGGCGCAAGCAATATGCGAGTGAGTTTAATGGCTTGAAATCATTGATTATGAGAGAAAATAGTACAGACATACTATGTCCATTGTTTTGCTCATCAACTTCAGTTAGTGATTGTGGTCATTGTAAGAAAGCATAAAGGAATCATCCTAGGTGAAGTATATGCCTTTTGTGAGAAATATGACATCCCTAAGTTAGAAATGGAAGAAACCTACATTAATCCAAAGAAGCAACGACAAAGAATTGGAATTACCAATAAGCATCATTATGAAGTGGATTGTTTCAATGATGTTTTTGATTGGCTATGCCAAGAGCTTGACATCATTTCAATGAGACCACATCAATTTGCTTGTTTGGTCACTTCTTTAAGTCCAAGAGACTCATTTCATGATTTCAACTTGGATAATCGATGAGCTTAGCTAAACTCTATCCAAATGATTTTAATTCTTTGGAATTGATCATTTACAACATGCGGTTCAAAAAACTATCCGTAGAGTATTCATGCGTCCATCCAAACCGACTCCACAAACTTTGGTAACTCCAACTTCAACTTCGATTTTATTAATTACTACTTATGATATCTCAAAAGAATTGCTCTATGTTCGGCGCAGTACTCATACTCTATCAATCACCATCTACTTTAGACATATCTTCCGAAACTTTTTTCGCAAAGATAACAAGATATAAGGGTGGTCGGATGCACTTGCCTTGCTAGGCCCGAGCGAGGCGGCGGGCGAGGTGGGGCAGGCGAATTGGGGCTTTAGCTTGCGACCAGGCGGAAAGTTCGTCGGAGGCGAGGCCGCGAGAGGTCACGGAGCGGCGCGACGTGAAGAAGGCGGCAGGCGGTACGGTAGTCGAGGCGCGAGCCAGCGGAGAGGTCACCGAGCCGCCGAACGGTTGTCGAGGCGCGAGCCGAGGATGTCACCGATGGCGGCGTGGAGGTGTCGGCGGGAAATTTGGCTTTGCGCTTTGGATGAGAGAACAATTCGATCTCCGCCTAGAATTTTAGGGTTAGGAATTTCCACAGGCGGTGCACAAGATTTACACAAAGGTTCCACGATTTCTCTGATGGCGTCGTATATCGGTGAGACGATTACCTGAGCCGGATGGTGCATCCATAGTTTGGGGAGAGATTTGGTTATTGCCACTTTAAACATGTGGCCATAAAATTGCCACTGGACCTACATTTTATTGACTCATACGGTCCCATATTTCATTAGCTCAAGTGGCATCATATCCAAAAGGTCAAATCTTTAAGTGGCAAATGGACAAAAAGCCTTGAAAATCGACCTCTCGATGAGTAAAACCGGAAGATCTGTCTAGTCAAATCTTTAAGTGGCAAATGGACAAAAAGCCTTAAATCGACCTCTCGATGAGTACAAAGAGGATGATCTGTCTAGTTAAATTTGACTTCGCCAAACAGTTTGGGGAGACCGTGAATTGAGGGAGAATTCGAGTGTCATTTTCTGAAATTTCAATTCTATTAACATTTCCAAAACAGATACATTAAGTTATGTAACACACAAAATGTACATCAAAAGGCGCCATGGTACATCATAATTATCGCCAACTAGATACCTAGATAAGCTACTCTATCTACATCCGAAAATCGTAAATAAATAAATGCGTCTTTGTCCGACGAGAGCTTGACGTTGCGGAGGAGGAGCCGAGGAGGAGGAGGTGTCCAAGCGGTACATAGCGGGGATGTAGTCGTCGGCGTCCTCCTACTTCTTGCCGTCGTCGTCGCTCCCCGCCGCCCATTTCCGCTCCTCCTCCTCCTCCTCCTCCTCCCCTCGGCCGGCCTCTCCTCGAGGTCGCGGCTGCCGCCGCCGCTGCCGCTGATGGCCTCCTCCACCCGCTGCGGCTCCTCCTCCTCCTCCTCTGCCCGGTACTGGGGGACCCAGTTCACGGACGCCGACGATCGGGCCGACGGCGACGGCGACCGGAGTCGCGCCCGCTTCCGGGCGGACTCCGTCTGAGCCGACATTGGGCCGGAGGAGGATGAGGACGATGAGGCAGACATTGCCGAGGAGGAGGAATGGATTGGGGGAATTTGGGAAGTTGTGAACACGAATGGGCGAATTGCTCCCCCGGCGGTTAATATAAGCAACGGAAGGCGAAGGGACGCCCGCGCGTCTAGCATACCAGATCGTCCGGTAGGTAGAAAAGCAAGTACAGGATTATCCTGTCTATGTAAATATGTGCACATCGGATCCTCCTTTCTGCGTAGAACTTTGGCGTCATCTACAGTAGAACAACTAAGAAAGGATGATCCCGTGTCGGTTAATATGTGTTACCGGACCATCGGTTCGACAAAAAGCCTTCGAAGTAAACTTGCGTGCACGAACTCCACGAGCGAAAGAGTGCAATGTAAAATGGCCATACCATTCGATGAGTCGAACGGTACAGATTTAGTGTTGAAGTAATTAGTCACCCGCACGGTCCTAAATGTTCACATCGTTCGCGGGGGACACGACATTTCACATGGATCGGCCGATGACACGAAAGGAACAACTACGAGTGGCGCAACATTCGGATAACTCATCCTTACATGAAGATCCGACAAGAGCTAACACCACTAAAATCAACTCGGCACTCGTGTAAAATGCGTTCTCGGCTTTGTGAATGCCCAAAGATCGGGCATGATATTGGATCGACCTCGCTCGACCATGATATTGAAATGACTACTCTGGCAGAGCGGCGGCCGAGGCCGTGGAGTCATGATATTGAAATGGTCTACTCTCGTCACCATCGGACCGATGGGCTAAGCGGTGACGTAGGAAGCGACTCTGCTATGGGTCATGGGCTTGGGGTCTCGGGAGGTCTCGTTAGCTCTTGTCGGATCTTCATGTAAGGACGAAGTTATCCGAATGTTGCGCCACTCGTAGT
Organism: Guadua angustifolia; assembly: GCA_036346375.1. Classification (NCBI taxonomy): domain Eukaryota; kingdom Viridiplantae; phylum Streptophyta; class Magnoliopsida; order Poales; family Poaceae; genus Guadua; species Guadua angustifolia. Next base: position 13,999,085 of record CM070516.1, on the reverse strand, counting down.
TGTTCCTTTCTGTAATCGATCGATAGCGTTTTATTCTCTGTGATCGTGAGTAATCGCAGCAAGTGATTGGTAGGAGACCAAAGCTCTACACTGTTGTCTTTGTAGGTGCTCTCCTCAAGCACGGAGCCGATTACGACGCAGGGACGATCCGGCCAAGGTTAGGATAACGTCTTCGGATCATCCCTATCGTACAACTTTCGCCGTGGCCTACAACGGAACTACAAATCGGGATGATCCGGTATGTGTAAATATATGTATCTGGGACCATCCTACCCATAAAAAGCTTTGGTCTGATTGTCATGAAAGAGTACAAAGTTAAATAAAATTGTCATGAAATGCATCGTTCCAATCTAGGCTAACATAAGCGAAATCGAAATCGACATATCAACCAAGTTAGAGTGCATAAGAACCGAAAAGACAAGTGGCGCATTAATCAAAGAACTACTCGTCCGTGCTTGGACTAGTACCAAAAGATCGGAGCGAGTGGAGTCTTCCCTATCGACCTCGCCTCAACACCGTCGAAGATCGGGCTCGTCGAGGTTCTCCTCCACGGGACTTTGTAGCTTTAGTCTCCTCATGAGGGCACTGTGAACTGTTGGTGAAGGGTCGAACAATCGCAGTCGCAAAGCAACGAAGTCGATGGGCTGTCTGCATGCCGCCTTTAGTTCGGAGGTCGGATCCACAACACCGTGTCGGCAATATTCTCTGTGATTTGAGCAATCACAGCAATGTGTGTTGAGTCCGGAGGCGATGTTACTGTACATGTTGGCGCGATGTTATCCTCATCGAGGGCCTCGGGGGTGTAGGTGAACTCACGAGGAGCACACTCGGAGGCAATGGTGGATCGTCGTCAACTTGAGGAGTCGGCACCGCTTCGATAGGTCGCGGAACTCAATGATACTACACTCGAGCAGCCATCTCGTCGGTCATGTCGGCATGCGGATGTATGTTCGGTCTCGATCGAGCAGGCAGGCGGCATGGTCGATGTGGGTGCATCCACTAAAGTAGGTGGAGTAGTGGACAGCGGGCGGATGCCTTATCATCGGTGGTCTAGAGAACATCCTGTCAAGACCGTAGGAGCCGGTGGGAGCGTGGACACGAGTGGGCGAAGCCCCCAGTAGCAAGTGGGCGCAGAATGCCAGTGGCGGGAGGTGGGCTGGAGGTGGCGGTGAGGTCAGGCAAGACCAAGCTGCATTGTACAAGCCCGACCAAAGCAGCCTAAGAAGAAAGTGAACATCTGAGCTATTTGCATCGGACAGTGTACCAAAGCTGCTCGGTGCGTCTGTGATGCAACCTCATCTCCTCTAGTAATTGGAGTCTGTGTCTCCCATTTGTTGGGCAATTGAAGCCGCTGAGACTTCGCAACTCAACAATCGAAGCAAATGCGTGGAAGTAAGCTCGGTGGCCGAGAAAGCAGAAGACGGAGTCACCGGTGTCACGTCGGGGAGCTGCTTCTTGTACTGGTGAGTCGTCTCGGTCCTCGGTCTGAGCACGATCCACTGCCTCGTGGTCGTGGGTTCGTCTTCTTTGGAAAGTACTCGAGGTCTTCCTCCTCATAAATCGTCGTCATCGATCAATATCAATGATCCGCGCCAACCCGGCATGCTCCTCGGCCTCTGCTAGTGCCCGGTCCTCCCCTTGGCGGTCTCTCGGTTCCTCGGTATCGCTCTGAGCCCTCCTCATGGAGCGTTGTCCTCTGCGTCTGTCGTCAAGAGATGTAGGCATGTCTTGTGAAGACGAACTCGCCTGCCAGTACTCCTCACGATGCTCGTGCGGAGGCGAAGGTACTGCATATGTAAGAAATTATATGCGCAAATGGTTATTATGCGGCCAAACTCATAGCATCTGCAATAGCATCTTCAATCTCACGAGATGATAAAAGTCGAGAATGTCGAGCGGCTCGTGAGATAGGATCGAATAAAGTAACCAACTCTTTGCAAACTAGTGATCGTCTCGGCATTCCCAATCCTCGACAGCGATGACTTCCTCAAAGCCATGTGGACCGCCTTTGCCTCGGGGTGAGGCGGTGCGGATGGCGAAAGGATCAACGAGGAGCAATTGCTTTGGAGCGAAGCGAATCTGGTCATCTGTTGGGAAACACCCTCCGGCCTTAACACGACAAGGCGGTGTCTGTCTGCGTACACCACCTGATGCAAAGTTAGGGGCTCCTCCTCAAAACCAAACAACTCAAGCAAAGTGCACCTGTACATCCTCTGGGGTTCTCCGTCGTGCATGAATTGAATGTATCTGTGCTCTGGGTCGATCCAAAGCGTAGCGTGAAGTCTCGACCCACTTTTCCACTACTGTGTCGAACTCATCCTTGACACCGTAAGACCTTGAAATGGTGAAGTGTCTCTGAGCGTCCACCCACCCGTGGCCCTCTGCAAAAGCGAAGTTGAGCGTCTGTGCATGCTCAAGCTGGACCCCGACTCTCTGTGCGTAACAAAGAAGCTCATGTTGAAGAACCATCCGAAACCTCCTATTAACTCCAAATTCTCGGCTTGCGGAAACCGGACATTGATATCGAGAAAGCGAAGGGTCTTTACCCTCCGGGATGAGAGGTTCGAAGGTCTCTAAGTCTTATCTCGGGGTCGATGTGGCACATGGTACTCCTCGTCCTCTTCCTTTTCGCCATGATCTCCTCGATGCGGAACTATGTTGGGGCGAAACACGCACTGGGAAGATGTTGAACCACCACGAGTGCGCTGCTAGAACAGCGAGGAGGTGCCGCACCACCCTCGTGAATTGAGTTCCCCCCTCCTCTCGACCCCTCTGCTGCGACTCTATGTGTCTCTAATCTGCAATTGGCGGCCATGCCAAGATGCACGAGCCAAGTTTGCATCTGCAGACAATCTCGGCTCACTCTGCGCATACAGAACTTGGACTTCTTAGCCTTCTCATTTCGCACAACAACTTCTTTTCCTTCCTTTTTCCTGCCATCGCAAGTTGCACGGTTGAATGTCAAGAACTTGCATCGTATTCATATGCATTTGAATGGAGTCAAAAGAAACCAGAGGATGTGGATCTCACGCTTACAAAGTGAAGGAGAGTCATTCACCGACCAGCGGGCTCGGTTGTCGTGGCGACAAAAGCGGGTGGCGCGAATGGCGTGTGGCGGCGCCGGGCGAGTGGAGGATTAGTCTGGCGTCGCAAGGCGCGAAGCAGGCTGCGGCGCAAGGCGGTGTGGAGAGGAGTAGTTAGGTGCGGTCGATATCTGAGGTCCTGGCGGTCCTCTGAATGTACGGCGTGTTTTGGAAAGGTTAAGATCATCATACCGGATGATCCGTTATCGAAAACATCACTGACCGGATCGATGCCTCTGTTCGACTTCGGTGGCGGGATGGTCCGACCTCTTGAGAAAAAAAATCGATCATCTTGTCTAGCGGTGTGCGGCACTAGCGAAGTCACGATAACGATGAGGCGGACAATACGAAGACCGGACGATCCGTATAGGAAAAGATAAAGCGCTCTCGAATGCGGACGATGGAGGCTCGGCTAAGATTCACATACCGACGTTCCGTTAAGTAGAGAAACAACCGTACCAGATTATTTTCCGGACGAATAGTGCTTGGCTTCCTTCGGCCTTTGTTGGCTTCAATTTACAGGATGATCCGGCCTAATAACGAATTACCTACCATACCATCCTGCACTTTCACGCAACAGTTTTACTCAATTCCAATAAAAAAATATAAGTTCTATTACATATTAAGTTTTTACACAACGTGTCCCTATTTGCCTTTAACAACTTTTCCGACGCAATCATCACGCATATATGGCATCATTGAAATATCGAGGGTTTCTTCTACAAGTTTGATCCTCTCCGGATCTCCGAAAGGCGGTAGGTCGTCGAATCGATTGTATTACGCCTAAATCGTGTGCATTGTCAACTCAACGATTCTTTGTTTTCCGGAACAACTATGTTCCTTTTCTTATTCTTGGGGTCAGCTATGTAGAAAACTTGCGAGACTTGAAGCTAGTATCAAGGGTCAGTTTGTGTCCAAGATTGTTGAGGTCGGCAGATTGTGAACCCATAGTTGTCCACCTCCACACCATTAGGATGTTTGACCCGATTCTTGTGAAATCGAGGGATCTGCATATCCCTTCCATAGTCGAGTTCCCAAATTTCTTCAATGATTCCATAGTAGGTGTTCTTCTCCTATGCATCTATGGCTTCTACCCTAACGCCAATTTGTTTTGGGCCATCGTCTTCTTGTCCTTTTGAATGGTATAAAACGTGTACCCATTGATGTCATCGCTAGCCATGATGTTACCGGACTTGATGGGCCATGAGCCAACATTTTCAATGTTTACATTTCTTCGTCCTCACCATCTGGTATGTTTTGGTTCTTGAACCATGTAGTAAACTTATCGCTTATTCTCTTCGAGGATCCAATCAACTTGGCGTCTGGATTTTCTCTTTCAAGCTCTTCGGTGTTGCTCCACATCGGCTCCACTATCTTTAGTTTGTTGCAAGATGGTGAAATGTGCTTGGTCCACATTCTTGTACTCATAGTCGATGAATCTTTTCTTTCCCTTAGTCCTTTACAGTCAACCTCCCCTCATGTCGAGGGACAGGCACACCAATCGGCCTTTCCGTGGGCATGAAGTAATCCGTGCAACACTCAATGACTTCCTCAGTATTGTAGCCCTCAATAATGGAACCCTCTGGGTAAGCACGATTCGTTGTAAGCTCTTAAGCAAGCCCATCCACCTCTCAAATGGAAACATCCGATTAAGAATCTTGGTCCCAATACCTTTACCTCCTCGACAAGGTGAACCAAGAGGTGCGGCATTGTCGGGACCCGAATATGCAAATCCGGACCCTCTGTGTATTCAGCACTAGTCGAGGATCACGCTAGTGCACCGAGTCTCAACATTGGTACATATCACGGTCATAACCAGCGAATAATGAAGTACTTTAATTAAATACTCAACTAGTTGGTAGACCTTATGGTCGAGTTACAAAGATCGCCTGCATGAGCGAGAACTTATTAAGATATTCAAAAGCGGCGGAAATAAAAAGAACTCGTGGCGCCAACCAATTTGCCACGAACAAGCCCAGTAGGCTCGCTCCTAGTTAAATCGGCTCCTCGATACTCCTCCTCTGACGGGGTTGCTTCTTCTTCAAGCGAAGTTGTGTTGTTGTGGGGTGAGTACTTTGAGCACTTTCGACAAGTCATGCCTGAGAATGCAATTCTAATATTCTACATGCATGGCTTAGTACAAAGGATAGGCTATGGTTCATGAGCGATCTGACATTCAAGATAAGCGATAATAGATTGCAAAGCATTAAAAGCATAGTAGGAATAATAGCTTTCACAAACATTTCAATCGTAAATCATTTTTCCATCCTAAGTCAAGTTCATCATCACCAACCCAAGCATTTTCCATCAACAATTCATTTTATGAAAATCTAACCCTTGGCCAGTAATCACCGAAGCGATGCTCAATACCGTGAAACACGGCTATTCGAATAGGTTGTACACTCTGCGAGAGGTTATACACTTTACCCACAAGATATAGTCAAATACCACCAAGGCAAATAACCGAAGAAGCCTTTCCAAAGTTCCATCTAAACTTCGATCTTGCCGCTAAGGTTTCAACACTTTGGAGGGTGGTTACCACACCAGGGGCCCCTCTTGCGCCATGTGAGTTCTCATTCCGCTTCTCAGGCCTCACACCACCACGACAGTACCAAAGAATAGATTTCCCGGTTTACTCATTAAGCCCGTCCCATTACGGAGCTTGTGGGCAGTATGAGAGACTCGATTCAAATGCTCGCAAGGTTAAGTCCTTAGTTGACCGAGGCAAGAGTAACCAAGAATGACCTTAAACATCCAAAACCAATAAAACCAAATTCGACCCCCTGGGCCACTCTTGGCCCACGAAACAATCTTGCCACATGCCTCGGTCTAAATCATTTTCCACCCCGGTTCTTTACCATTGCACCACGTGCCATCATCAACTCAATAACACATGTCTCATTCACAAAACATGTTCCATATCTCATTAAGTCAATATTTACTTTGGTATTCCAAAATCATAAAATGTCCACGTGGCAGGGCTAAGCATACTACTTCGGTCTACCCAACCCATGTTGGCAAATTATTAATGTCAACTATTTGTCCATAACCTAGGGTGACAAATGATTCATGGCATACAATTACATACGACAAGGTGGCATCTGACAACTAGGCATTTAGCTAATCCCAAAATTCATTCAAACCAATTTTTACTAAATTAGCATGCAATAAATTAAATCAAAATAATTTTCTCTAATAGGTTCAACATGGTCAAACACAACTTGCCTTCAAAAATACGATTACGGCTCTGAGCTTGCTCACAGGTCGAGAACCTCTCCTCGAAACCGGGCACTTCAACGTCTCACAGCATAGCGTAAACACAAACAATAAAATAAATAAACAGTGGGCAAACAGTGCTCAAAAATTCAAATAAAATTCATAAACAGAAAGATCACAATTTTACAAATTTATAGAAATTTGAATCACACAAATCGGAGTTAAAAGCGAAAGTTATAAGCATTTGAAGTTTCAAAATTCATTTAAAATCAATAAACCGAATTAAATAAATATTTTCTTTTCGGAAATTAATTATTATGTCATCTGTGACGCGTGTCGATACCACGAGAATGACACGTGGCCTTCTTGGCGTCAGCCTGACCGGCTCCGTCTTGGCGTCGGCATGGCGTCATCGTGGCGTCGGCCGCGACTCGGCTCTCTCAGCGACAAGTGGGTCCCACCATAGCGTCGGCATGACGTCGGCGGTGGCGTCACACGCCGCGATGCGTGCGGTGACGAGTGGGCCCGTCTTGTCGGCGTCTCGTGTGAAACGATTACGCAGTCATGGTGACATGTGGGTCCACCTTGTCAGCGTCTCATGCAAAGTGAGAGGTGCGGTGCCAGCGGCGGAGTGGGTCGCGTGGTCGGCGTCTCGTGCACAAATGACGGCGGCGTGGCAATCTGGTGACCCTCGGTTTGCATCTAACGGTGGAGGTGAAGATGAAGTTCACTATTCCTAGGGCGACGTGGGCTCACCTCGTGATCGGATCTGGATCGTCTTGGGGCGGCTTCGTGAACCCGGCGGCGATGTGGCGGCGCATTCGGCCGGAGGCGAGAGCGAAGGCGTGGCGGCGGCGTTTCCGTGGTCCTCGGCGTGAAGAAGTGACCCTCCGGCGGCAGCGAGGTGAGTCCGGCGGTGGCATGGGTGACGGCGGAGAATGGCGGCGGCGTGAAGCAGCGCAGAAACTCGGCGGGTGACCGGGAACATCGGCGAGTCGTCTGGGCGGCGGCGTCTCGGCGGCGTGATGAGTCTGCGGACGGATCTGCGTAGCGAGTAAGGATCCCAACACGGGTGGCGGCGCAATAAATAGTGCCCTCGGCCGTGAAAGTCGCGAAGCAAAGGCCCTTGCAATGGCGGAATCCGACGAGGATTCGGGTTAGGCGGCGTGGTAGCGATGAGCCGTCGGATCCGGATCGAGCAATGCGGAGTTAGGGTTTTCGGAGCAGGCCGCATGATGTTCGCCCAACATTTATTCACGGATTTTTAATCCTTTTCGATTAAAAATAATTCCCAAAATTCAAATAATTCATTTGGGGCTTTAAAAATACTAGAAAAATTACGGAAAAATTCCCAAAAATATTTTAAGACATTTGTGACTCAAATAAAATATTTTCAGCAAAACTTTATTTTAACTTTTCCATTATTTAATTAATTTGATAAATGGCTTAATTCAAAATAAATTTAAATAATTCCAAATAAATCCAAATAAATCCAAATAAATTCGAGAAATTCCCAAAATTCAAAATACCATTTAAATGCAATAAAAGCAAAAATTGAGGTGTTACAAACCTCCCCCTTAACGGAATCTCGACCCAGAGATTCGAGTATGACTAAGGAATAGGTCGAGGAATTCCTTCTTCAGGTCTTCTTCACGCTCCTAGGTTGCTTCGCCCTCGGAATGGTTACTCCACTGGACTCTGCAGAAGCGGGTCGATTTATTTCTCGTTTCTCGATCCATCGTGTCCAAGATCTTTACCGGTACTCTTTATAAGTCAAATCCTCCTGCACTTCGTGACTCTAAGACATCTGCTCTTACGGCACTCGGAGGCATTTCTTTAATTGTGACACATGGAACACATCATGCACTCCTGCTAAAGACTGCGGTAACTCCAGCTGATACGCTACTTCTCCTCTACGACTTAGGATCCTGAATGGACCAACATATCTTGGTGCTAACTTCCCTTTGGTGTGGAACCTCTTAACTCCTTTGAGTGGGGTAACTCGAGATACACAAAATCTTGGGCTCAAAGCTCAAATCCTGCGGCGATTATCGGTAACTCTTACATCTTGATTGTGCAATTTTCAACCTTTCCGATCATGGCTATCTGCTCTTGACTTCTCGAAGAATATCGGCCCAAACATATGACGTTCTCGGTCTCATTCGAGTTCAACGGCGTTAAGCGAGTCTCGCCATATAACGCTTCAAATGGTGACATCTGCAAACTTGCTGGTAACTATTGTTGTAGCTTGAACTTCGGCATATGGCAAACACTTATCCCACGGTTGTATAAGCCAATGCACATGCCCTCAACATGTCCTCCAAGATGTCGATTAACTCTTTCCGTTTGCCCATCATGCATGGGTGATATGCGGTACTGAAGTTCAAACGGGTCCCTAGAGCCTCATGCAACTTATCCCAAAATCTTGAGGTAAACTGGGTACCTCTGTCCGATACAATTTTCTTCGGAACTCCATGTAGACATACAATTCTTGACATATATAAATCTGCTAAGCGGTCCCCCGAATAGGTAGTTTTCACCGGTATGAAGTGGGCAACCTTTATCAAGCGGTCCACTATAACCCATATAGAGTCATACCTATGCGGGTCCTTGGTAAACCGGTAATGAAATCCATTCCGATTTCTTCCCATTTCCACTCGGGTATCTTAAGTGGTCAGAGCAACCCTGCTGGCCTCGATGCATTGCTTTGACTCTTTGGCATATGTCGCTGCGCAACATGCTCTGCAACTTCACGCTTCATGCTTGGCCACCAAAATCTTTCCTTGGTGTCTTGATACATCTTAGCGCTTCTGGATGAATGGAGTACTTGGAGTCATGAGCTTCCTCGAATCATTTGTTTGAGCCTTCTTGTGCGATACGCAAATGCGCTTCTTGATCCACAATGTGCCTTGCTCATCCAGCTTGAAATCTTTTGCCTTGCCTTCCTCCATTTTAGACTTAATCCTCTGAATCTTGACATCGTCCTTCTGTCCTTCTCGGATCTGATCTTCCAGGGTAGGCTTCACTTCTAGAGCGGCTATAAATCCTTTAGGCACAACTTCCAGCTTCAGCTTCTGAAATTCCTTACATAGCTCAACCTGGTTTTCCTCCACCAACATGTTCACAGAATGGCTCTTTCGGCTTAAAGCATCTGCCACCACATTGGCTTTTCCAGGGTGATAATGAATCGCCAGATTATAATCCTTAATTAATTCTAACCACCTCCTCTATCTCATGTTCAGGTCCGACTGTGTAAATATATATTTAAGACTCTTATTGTTCGTGTACACCTCACATACATTTCCCAATTAAATAGTGTCGCCATAACTTCAAGGCATGCACTATGGTCGCTAATTCCAAATCATCGTCGGATAGTTCTCCTCATGCGGCCTCAAGCGCCTTAGCGCATATCACGGCGACTTTACGGTTTTGCATGTCATAGCAAAGCCCTTGGCGCGATGCATCACAATATATATCAAAGCTCTGGCTTAAATCTGGTAGAACTAACACTGGTGCCGTTGTCAAACGTTTCTTCAATTCCTGAAAACTCCGCTCACATTCCGGCGTCCATGCGAACTTCTTTTCCTTTTTCAACTTGATTGCGTAAGGGTCTACTTAATCGTTGAAAATCCTTCAATCAATCGGCGGTAATAACCGCCATTCCGAAAAACTACGGTTTGGGTCACCGTCTTGGGTGGCTCCCAATGCAACTCTCGCTTCTACCTTACTTGGATCAAGCTGCGACTCCTTGGCGGTCATCACATGTCCAGAAATTCCACCTTGTTCTTCCGAAATCACACTTGCTAAACTTAGCGAAAAGTTCTTTGTTCTCTTAACTTCTCGAGAACTAGCCTCGGATGTTGGCATGTTCTTCTCTCGTCTTGGAGTAGACTAGAATGTCATCTATGAACACAACAACGAACTTGTCCGGTATTCCATGAAAATCTTGTTCATCATGTTCATGAAGTATCACAGTGCATTTGTCAAACCAAAGGACATAGCGTAAACTTCGTAGTGCCCATATCTTGGCGAAAAGGCGGTCTTGGCACATCCTCGACCGATCTTGATTGGTGATATCCTGATCGTAGGTCGATCTTGGAGAAAACTCCGGCTCCTCTCAACTGATCAAATAGATCATCGATCCTGGGTAGCGGATACTTATTCTTTGTAGTGACTTCATTCAGTGCGCGGTAATCCACACACATCCGGTAACTTCGTCCTTCTTCTTGACAAAACAGAACCGGTGCTCCCCATGGCGACGAACTTGGTCTAATAAATCCCTTATCCATTAACTCCTCTATCTGCTTCTTCATTTCCACTAGCTCATCGGTTGACATCCGATAAGGTCTCTTAGCTATCGGGGCTGTTCCCGGTACTAACTCGATTACAAACTCTATGTCTCTGTCTGGTGGCATCCCAGGTAAATCCTCTGGAAATACATCCGGGTATTCTCTGACAACTGGTACATCTTCTATGCTGACGGCCTTCACACTATTGACCACCAACTGTCCATCCCGAACGGTAGTGGCTTGAAACTCTACTTTTCTCCCACAAGGACTCTCGACTGATATGACTCTTCGTCCACAGTCTAACACAACCTTGTGCTTAGACAACCAATCCATTCCCAAAATAACATCTAGGTGCGGGTATCTAACACCACTAAGTTTGCTAGGAACTCTGTTCCATCTATAACAACTTTACCCCGAACATCCTACATCGGATCGGAGTTACGATCCGGGGATTGTACTAGCAATACATGCCTAAGGTTCATCATTTTCAACCCATTGTTCACAGCAAAAATCCGAGATATAAGCGAATCGAAGCTCGAGAATCAAATAAAAGCTATTGCAGTCTTGAGTTGACAAGTAACTTACCCGATCTGACGTCCAAGGTATTACACCTTTGCATCAGCAGTGACATGATTGACTCTGCCTCTTACCCGCGATCGTGTGGCGGCTCAGTTGTGTAACTCCACGGCTTGCTCTGGTGCAGTGTCTTCGGTGGGGTAGTTCCAAGATTGAAGCGGCTGGTGTCACTCCTCCTCCCTTCTTAGGACAATAATTGGCAAAGTGCCGGCTCGTTCTTGAGCGAAACAACGCCTCCTGAGGCCATTTCTTGGCTTCTGCATGCCGCTTTCCCAACTGGTGTTGGTGTCTGAAAATTTTGTCCGGCAGGTCTTGGTGCTGGTGACGGCGTCATCATCACATTCCTTGGCTGAAATCTGAAGAACTGGTTTGGCGCAACCCTCAAACGCTGAGCTCCCTGGCGTGCTCCTGCTTGTGCCATCCTGCGCTTCTGTTGTCCTCCGGCTCCTTGCGCTTGTCCTCCAATATCGGCGCCTTGTTCACTAGCTCTCGAAATCAGGAAGGTGTGGGTTATGAGTCCCACTGCAACCTGAATTCAGTCCTTTCATGAATCGAGGCTGCTGGCCTTATCCGTTGCTCGTCCTCAGTGCGTGGCGTGCGATTCGTGAACTTATTGAGATACTCGGACCTTTGGTGATTGCCCCGCTTGATGCCCTAAACTCCTCCTTTTTCAGCTCCATGATGCCTTGGTACATGATATTGCGAAAACAGTGTGAACTCCTCGGTGATGTCTGTGGGTGCTCATGAGCGGCCTTGATAGTTTTCCCACCATTCAATGGCGGTTCCTTCAAGGCGATGAGAGGCATAGAGTACCCTCTCATTGCCTTCACCTTGGGTAATGTGCAACTTTCTCTCTATCGTCCTCGGCCAATCATCGCCTCCAATGGATTGGCATTCCCGGAAAATGTAGGCGGTCGTGTCCTCATGAATTCCGGCGACCTCGAGTGTAGCCTCTGCCTTTGGGTTGACTGGTTAACTTGGGCGCGGCGGCGGCAAGCGATGACTTCTTGCATCTGGCTGCATCATGGCATGCATTAACCGAGTCTGCAAGCACAGAAAGGCTCAAGGTTACGCATATCAATGGCGGTCTTTGGTTGGGTTCCTTGGCCTTCATCACCAATGTTTCGGTTGTGCGTGAACCACTTCCATTTCCTCCTTGGTTCCCACAGTGTTCACCATCATCGATTGCTCCATGGTTTAGAGGCGAGAGGAAATAAGAGTAGACAAGTAGTAGAATACTTATCACGAGTGCGAGGTGAAATAACAAAATCCAACTTTATTACTTTATTAATATCTGGGTATGGTTGCTCACAATGCCTAAGGGCCATGCAACACATACCAATCACTCCTACGCATGAAAGAAGCAAATCAAACTAATATTCTCAGTCAAACGCCTCTAAGGGTGACTCTTATTCCAAGACGCGACTCAGCGCAGAGTCTCAGCTGCTAATCATAACGCTCACTCCTCTAGCCATCCCCCAGGAACTTCTGGTGGATACACCGTGTGTCTTGGTCTTGGTACAAACCTATCCCAGCGATCCTCTGCTGGATCGCCTCCTGCCTGAGCTCAACCTCCACTGCTCGGCTTTACTTCCCTTGGTTCGACTTCACTTCCATGGCTCGCTCGGCTTCACTTCCACTTGGCTCCTCCGGTTGCAGGTCGTGTAGCTCCAGCCTTGCTCGGCTCTGGTCCGTCTGTTGTCTCTCAGCTCCCAATCCTCTGGATAGAGTGGGCCAAGTACTCACAAGTGCACAGCAGATGAGCCCTCACTGCGTGAACTCGTCCACGAGACCTTTGCGGCTCTGAACCGTCTCGTCGATAGCATCCTCTTGGCGATGACATATCGGCCAGGTGGGTGATCGTGGCATCCTCCTCCTCGATGAGCTCTCGGTTGTAGCGAGTGTCTCTGCGTGGATGGTGACGGAACACTGTGCCATCCAACTCCCTGGGGTAGGTACGAGCAATCTGCCTCATCGCCAGAGCCGCGATGTTTCTGAATCCGGCATCAAATGATGACCTCTGGCGGTGATGCGGATGGGGCGACTTCGCCCTTGCCCTATCCGAGCATAAACTGTGATAGTGACATCGGGCAATATCGATCTGCCCGATCCACAAGATAGTCCCTCGGTAGATCGGCTGTCATATCCTCCAAGCAGGTGCATCATCGCCAAAGCTCATGGCGTACCCTCGATCTTGCTCACCAAAAGTGGATCATCCTCATCGCCAAAGGACACTCACGTGAGACTCGGATATTTTAAACACAACAAATATGTGTTAAGTTCAGCAAGGGGTATGAAAGAAGAGAAGGATAAGTCGAGATTGAATTATCATCTTGGCACATTTTAGCTTTTAGAAAATAGTTCTATCCTCCTCCGACCATTCTAACTAAGGGCGATCCTACGATCGGTATGGCTCGATACCACCTCTGTCGGGACCGAATATGCAAATCCGGACCCTCGTGTATTCAGCACTAGTCGAGGATCACGCTAGTGCACACAGTCTCAACATTGGTACATATCACGGTCATAACCAAATAATAATGAAGTACTTTAATTAAATACTCAACTAGTTGGTAGACCTTATGGTCGAGTTACAAAGATCGCCTCATGAGCGAGAACTTATTAAGATATTCAAAAGCGGCGAAATAAAAGAACTCGTGGCGCCAACCAATTTGCCACGAACAACCGATAGGGCTCGCTCCCTAGTTAAATCGGCTCCTCTGATACTCCTCCTCTGGCGGGGGTTGCTTCTTCTTCAAGCTGAAGTTGTGTTGTTGTGGGGTGAGTACTTTGAGCACTCGGCAAGTCATGCCTGAGAATGCAATTCTAATATTCTACATGCATGGCTTAGTACAAAGGATAGGCTATGGTTCATGAGCGATCTGACATTCAAGATAAGCGGTAATAGATTGCAAAGCATTAAAAGCATAGTAGGAATAATAGCTTTCACAAACATTTCAATCGTAAATCATTTTTCCATCCTAAGTCAAGTTCATCATCACCAACCCAAGCATTTTCCATCAACAATTCATTTTTATGAAAATCTAACCCTTGATCCAATAATCATAAGCGATGCTCAATACAGTGAAACACGGCTATTGAATAGGTTGTACACTCTGCGAGAGGTTATACACTTTACCCACAAGATATAGTCAAATACCACCAAGGCAAATAACTTAATGTAAGCCTTTCCAAAGTTCCATCTAAACTCGATCTTTGCCGCTAAGGTTTCAACCTTTGGAGGGATGGTTACCACACCAGGCCCCCTCTTGCGCCATGTGAGTTCTCATTCCGCTTCTCAAGACCTCACACCACCACAGCAGTACCAAAGAATAGATTTCCCGGTTTACTCAGCTAAGCCCGTCCCATTCACGGAGCTTGTGGTATGTATGAGAGACTTCGATTCAAATGCTCGCAAGGTTAAGTCCTTAGTTGGCCGAGGCAAGAGTAACCAAGAATGACCTTAAACATCCAAAACCAATAAAACCAAATTCGACCGCCCAGTTGCCACTCTTGGCCCACCAGAAACAATCTTGCCACATGCCTCAGTCTAAATCATTTTCCACCCCGGTTCTTTACCATTGCACCACGTGCCATCATCAACTCAATAACACATGTCTCATTCACAAAACATGTTCCATATCTCATTAAGTCAATATTTACTTTGGTATTCCAAAATCATAAAATGTCCACGTGGCAGGGCTAAGCATACTACTTCGGTCTACCCAACCCATGTTGGCAAATTATTAATGTCCAACAATTAGTCCATAACCTAGGGTGACAAATGATTCATGGCATACAATTACATACGACAAGGTGGCATCTGACAACTAGGCATTTAGCTAATCCCAAAATTCATTCAAACCAATTTTTACTAAATTAGCATGCAATAAATTAAATCAAAATAATTTTCTCTAATAGGTTCAACATGGTCAAACACAACTTGCCTTCAAAAAGTACTAATTCGGCTCTGAGCTTGCTCTGGGTCAGAACCTCTCCCTCGAAACCGGGGCACTTCAACGTCTCTGGCATAGCGTAAACACAAACAATAAAATAAATAAATAGTGGGCAAACAGTGCTCAAAAATTCAAATAAAATTCATAAACAGAAAGATCACAATTTTACAAATTTATAGAAATTTGAATCACTCAAATCGGAGTTAAAACGCGAAAGTTATAAGCATTTGAAGTTTCAAAATTCATTTAAAATCAATAAACCGAATTAAATAAATATTTTTCTTTTCGAAATTAATTATTAAATCATCTGTGACACGTGTCGATACCACAGAATGACACGTGGCCTTCTTGACATCATACCCCGACCGGCTCCGTCTTGGCGTCATCGTGGCGTCGGCCGCGACTCGCTCTCTCAGCGACAAGTGGGTCCCACCATAGCGTCGGCATGACATCAGCGGTGGCGTCACGCCGCAGTGCGTCTGGTGACGAGTGGGCCCGTGCTATCGGCGTCTCGTGTGAGCGATTACGCAGTCACGGTGACATGTGGGTCCGCCTTGTCGGCGTCTCATGCATGATGAGAGTGCGCGTGCCAGCGACGGTGGGTCGCGTTGTCGGCGTCTCGTGCCGTGACGGCGGCGTGGCAATCTGGCGACCCTCGGTTTGCATCTAACGGTGGAGAATTGAAGATGAAGTTCACTATTCCTAGGGCGGCGTGGGCTCACCTCGTGGTCGGATCTGGATCGTCTGGTGGGCGGCTTCGTGAACGGCGGCGATCGGCGTGGCATGCGATTCGACCGGAGACGGAGAGCGAAGCGTAGCCGCGGCGTTTCCGTGGTCCTCCGGCGTGAAAAGTGACCCTCCGACGCGGCAGCGAGGTGAGTCCGAGCAATGGCACGGGTGGCGGCGGAGAATGGCGGCGGCGTGAGCAGCGCAAAACTTCGGCGGGTGACCGGGAACCGGCGAGTCGTGCGGCGAGGCGGCGGCGTCTCGGCGGCGTGATGAGTCTGCAGACGGATCGGCGCGAGTAAGGATCCCAACACGGGTGGCGGCGCAATAAATAGTGCCCTCGGCCCGTGAAAGTCGCGAAACCGAGGCCCTGCGGCGCGCGCGCGGAATCCGACGAGATTCGGGTTAGAAGCGGCGTGGTAGCGATGAGCCGTCGGATCCGGATCGAGCAATGGCGGAGTTAGGGTTTTCGGAGCAGGCGCCAGATGTTCGGCCCAACACTGTTCCACGGATTTTTAATCCTTTTCGATTAAAATAATTCCCGAAATTCAAATAATTCATTTGGGGCTTTAAAAATACTAGAAAAATTTCGGAAAAATTCCCAAAAATATTTTAAGACATTTGTGACTCAAATAAAATATTTTCAGCAAAACTTTATTTTAACTTTTCCATTATTTAATTAATTTGATAAATGGCTTAATTCAAAATAAATTTAAATAATTCCAAATAAATCCAAATAAATCCAAATAAATTCCAAAAATTCCCAAAAATTCAAAATACCATTTAAATGCAATAAAAGCAAAAATTGGGGTGTTACAGGCATGATATCGAAAAAGGATGGACATCTCAAGTTGGTTTATAGTCTCCACTATGTAGTTCTGCAGATAGCTCAGTTGTTCATCATCGATTACCTTCTGTGAAATCGCATTGCAGAAATGACACAGCCGTGTGATGGCCACCTTTACAAATGTTGAGTTGATACCCCTGATTGCAATTGGGAGCATTTGTGTCATCATGACGTGGCAGTCGTGAGACTTCATACCACTTATCTTTAAATCTTTCATCGATACTAGGTTTTTGATGTTGGATGAATAACGACGGGACTCGACCCCGTAAGCACTTGCACACTGATCTTTTCTCCTCGGTATCGCCGAGAGTAGCCTTCTTTGAGGAAGGTAATACTTTCCATGTGTTCTTTCTTGAGGTGTAGTTCTTCACGATTTTAAGTACTACTAAGTCTTCTGAGCTTTAAGACCATCCTTTGTCTTGTCTTGAATGTCCAACAAGAGACCTATGCGCTTTCACGACATTCTTTATGACATGCATGGCATCGGCGCTATGGCGAATTTCCATGTCCTTCGATGAGGGCAAATACTTGTAGAAAATTGACATCTTTTGAGCAGGACAACAGTAGGAGGAACCTCCTCATCGGTATTCTTCCTCTTCGACCCCTCTTTTGGCCTGCATCGGCTTCTTCCAAAAACCACCTTGATGTTCGGACCATTTCAAACACTTTTTCCCGCTATAGGCGCTTTGGAGCCACACTTTCCTCAACCGTATTGTCAAAATACTTGCCCATCTTGCGGTATTTGTGAGCTTTGATGAAAGCGGCGGTGCGCATGTACACTAACCGTGAGCATGGAAGGAGCGTCGACACGTTTCATCCATGCATACTACACAAGTTGTCTTCCTTTAATCGACCCGATAGGGCTAGCGAGTGGGGTAATCACCGATGGTAACAAAAATAATGGCTTTTAGTGTGAAATCTTTGTTGTTGGGCCGATCCCACACTGGACCCCATCGTGCCACAACATGGCCATATCTTCCATCAATGGTTGGAGAAACACATCAATATCTACTCGGTGTCTCGGACCTTGGATAGAATGGACAACATTAGGTACCTTCTCTTCATACATAGCCATGGAGGAAGGTTGTAGATGGAGCGGGACTCTTGGCCAAGTGCTATGTGTGGCATTCCATTGACCGAAAGGATTCATACCATCGATTTTCGGTCACGAACCTTACATTCTGGGTTTGTTGCGAAATCTGGATACATGCGATCAAAATTTCTCCATTGTCTACCATCAATTTGGGTGTCGAATCTTTCCATCTTTTACTGCGCTTGTCGAATGCCAACCCATTAGTTGAGTCCTCTCATTCGAGTACAAACATTTGAGTGACCAATAAGCGGCAAGTACCACATCACCAACGCAGGATTCTTTTCTTCTTGTCCGTGCACGAAGACTGTCATCTTCGTTATTACGGTAGTACTATTCTTGTTCTTCTTATTCTTCGTAGTGCTGGCTGAAGAATCATCATCGTCGTGGGAGTCATCATTCTTCTTATACTGGCTCGCCTTGCACACCAGGCATTGATCCAAGTCCGCGTAATCTTTACGGAAGAGGATCTGATGGTTCGGACATGCATGTATCTTTTGCACATCCAATGACATCGGGTGATAAGCTTCTTGCGAAATAAGTGCTCGTCGGCAAGGTGGGCAATCCATTAGCCTTGAAGTATTTACGCCAAGAGCCTCAACGGATCGGTGAAACTCTTATCCGACCATCCATTGCTAGCCTTCAACCGTAGAAGCATCGAGACCGTATGCAACACCGTAAACTCTAGAGGACAACCTTGGATTCCTCATATAACGAGATCATTATTTGCTTTGTGTAGCGATCGACATTATCTAAACTGTCATCTCCTTTAAAACACGTGGTTCAGCATGGTGCAACATTTCCTCTACATCGGCGATCGACCATCATCTAGCAAGCGAGCATGCACGTGAGCTTCATCTCCCAAACCATCGATGTAGCCTCGGCGCCGATCATCCACGAGATCGGGATCAACATCATCGGTTGTTTGCGATGTCGTTGCTCGCCATGGTTGGACCAACATGTGTAATCCTCTATAAAACCTCTCATGATCGGTGTGTTGTGATTACACTTAAATCTCCCCACCCTACATTGTTCTTCGGTCTTTGCATGGACAAAGTATTTCCGTTTCCTTCTTAGTCTGGCGTCCTACGGCGGCTTTAATAAAAGTTTGAGCTCTTTGAGGAATACACCCTTATTTCTTGGGGCATTGTACATCCATGCCCTTTCCATCTTGAACATGAAACAGAAAATCAGATTGAAATGTCAATTATTTAGATAGAACTTTAACAAGAGAACCCTAGGTTAAATACTATAAAATGATTTTATTAAAATCACGAAAGAATGTAAGGTCCTCTCCTCTAGATCTAGAGAGGGGATCGTTCTCTCCCTCTAGAGAGAGGAGGGATACAAGATTTGTCTCTGAGATCTAAAAGGTGAGGGCTTCAACGGAAAATTAAATTAGTCGGTGACACTCAATTCGTTGGTTTTGGTGATGTGTCTATGACATGTGGGTCCATCTGAGTCTATGACAGTGGACGGGGTGTCAAAAGTGAATCACGAATTTTAAAGAGGCGCCAATCTCGGGCTTCAACCCCTCTCCCATGCACATTCTATCTACACTACATCTTCCTCTCCACAAGATATATAAACCTCTACAAATGTCGGGAATGAGATGCTCTTACCTTAGAGAGTTAACTATTCCAAGGATTTCAAGTTCAAAACCTAGCTCCCCTTGTTTTCACAATTTTGGGGCCGCTTTGGATCGCCTCGAGAACGATCTGTTCGGACCTTTAAGCGAAGTTTCCACAGCGGCTCTCTAAGACAACTGCTGAGAAAAATAATAACGATCAAGCAAAAGCAGCATTCGGATGATCCGTCAAAGGCCAAAAGTACCATCTGGAGTATTTTACGGGCGTTGGATTTACGTGTAGTGGCGTGCGTTGTTGCAGCGTAACGGATGATCCGTACTTCAATAAAAACTCATCTTAGGAGTATTGCACGGGCGTTGGATTTACGTGTTTTGCGGTATTGTAGAACAAAGGATGCCTGATGCGTGCATAAAAATGCATCACCGCATCTCCTTCGTCTGAAGATATGCGGACAAACATTTACAAAATTTGAATGAGCGGTTTGTTTAAGAACTACGCCTTTAAAGACTTAACATCACCACGGAGGTTCCTTAATTAATTAGGGCGTCAATATAATTAACTAAAATTTGCTTGCTTAACGTCTGCTTTGTGGAAGCTGCGATTTCGCATGCGGCTTCGTAAGAAAGCCGGTACGTAAAGATCGCCTCTTCCCCAGGGCATAGTTTCCACAGGCGGCATCTAAAGGGCACCGCCTGTGAAGAGATCAATATTTTCGCAGCCGGTTTCTTACGAGAGCCGCCTGTGAAGATACCTTTACACAGGCGGTTCTTAACCCCAAGGACCGCGATCAGTCATTTGAGGTGGCTCTCCGTTTAATCTGCCTGTGGAAAGAAATCCTTGGTGTCTAGGAAAATCATTTCTGTAGTAGTGGCTCCGAAGCCAGAGCCAGCGCCATTGTTGGATTCTTGAAGCTCTAGGGTTTGTAGAGGTGAGCCTAAGTAATTAAGCATGAGACTATGTCACAAGAAAGTGCATGGCGTAGTGGTAGTGCACTAGTGGGTGGACTCAACCGGTCTTGAGTTCGAATCCCCACTTTTGCACTTATATTTTTTTTATTTTTTTCATTTTTGCATTGCGCAATGAAACCCTTATAACTTTTGCTGTGAATATCCAATTAATGCAAACTCAGTTCCTAAATTTGAGTTAGTCAGTAAGGATTCAGAATATGCAATAAAAAGTCATATGTTGCTTGCAGCAAAAACTTTTAAATGGGATTTGAATAAAAGTCATAATTCAAGTGTTATGAACAAACTATGAAATCCATAATTCTAAAAATCATGAAATAAATCACATATATTTCTGCAACCTTGAATGTTCCATTTTTTCATAAACATTTTGATTTCAATGTGATTTGAATCAAAAATCAAGTAGAAAGCCTTTCTTGCATGCAAGAATCAAAGGGTTAAAATATGAATTAAACGAGCTCAAAATTTAGTGAAACTAGTTTAGTTGCACTTCTGGGATTGCAAAGATCAAAAGTATATAAAAATATTTAGATTCTACCTTTGATTGCATTAGTTACTAGATAGTCGAATGTTCATCGCACAAAACGTTCGTTTGGTCGCAACTTTAGAAAACGGACCTTAAACTCGACAAAACCAACTTCTATGACCTTGAAATGATATTCCTTGGCTTGCCATACAAGAGTAACATCAGTTTGATCAACTTCGAGTTCAGCTCGTATTAAGTTGAAATCACTATTCATTAGAAAAACACCTTGAACGAATGAGAAACATCGCGGAATCAACTTTAAAACACTCTTAGGGAAATTCCCTACTAACCCCTGAAAAATGGTTACATTATCCCATTCGGTGTAGTCGCAACTGAAGAAAGAAAACTGAACCGAAATAACGCTAAAAGTGTGGTCATTTTAGCCTTTTCGGCAGCTTGTAAAATATCACACATAAACATAAAGTTATGAGAAAATAGCCTAGGATCATTTTCTGATACATATTATACCAGAATCTAGAAAAATATATTAATTATAGCTTCATTTGCATATTAATTCAATCACCAGAAAGACCCTAAATGATTACAACTGCACAGAATCGTTATCACTTAAGCCTCTTCAAGGACTTGTAAAATAGCTCGTCTAAACACAAACTTTAGGGAAATTGATCCAGGAACTTACTTCAATATATATACAACCAAATTACGAAAAAATATTTGAATTACGACTTACTTGTCAAATAAAATACGCTAACGCAAAAACCCTAAATGATAATATCGTCGGAACCGTATTACGTGAACAGTATGAGTAGAAGTCTTCGTCCGATGTTGCCGCAATGCAAGAAATCATCCTATGACTATATAATAACAGCGAATAACTTTAAATTTCAGATTTAACTTGTAGGAATTGCTCCCATGCATGAACACTTTAAGATAAGCACTATTCAAGCAAACCTTTAAGTGAATGTTTTACTTTTATCGATCCAAACTATTTTTGCATCTTGAATTCGAAATTGAAAACACCAAAATCCACCATGACCTTCTTTGTAAGATTTAATTTGGAAATTTTTATCTGATTTCTTTTTGTCCCATTTTGATTCGATGTTATTTGCTTTTGTCTCGGTTATTATTATTCGACGCATAGACGACGATAATTCGGATTCGGTTATTAACGACAACGACTACGATCCGGATTATATTCCCGATGAGGAGCAACCAGGCAAGCACCTCCTTTGATCATTTTGATCCCATATGTGCAATGTTATTTTGTTTTATCAAACTATATGCATGCGTGTATGTTTTAAACTTGTTATATTGTGGGTGATGGTAGCTAAATCTAATTGTATGCATTCCCATTACCTTGACATTTGAATTACTGCCATTGTAACCTAGTAATGGTGTAGACAATAATTAATGTCACTTGGTTAAAACTTGTGAGATTAACATATGTATATGCTTAGACATGCTCATTAGAACGAATTTTAAATGTTGGATACCACTTTGACTACTATGAGCAACTTTGTTTATTTGTATAGGACCGAGGTATGGTTTCCGTGTATCTTGGTAAAATCAACTCAAAACTTATGATTTAGGCGGGAGTTATTACTTAACTTGAGGCGTGAAAAGGATCTCATGCGTAGTTAGGGAGATTCTCGCCGGGTCAGTGGGGACCGAACTTGATGCTATCACCTAAGTGTTTTGGTGCAACCACATGTGCTAGTATGGGATAGCCTAAGCTCACTAGATTAGTTAGAGTTTAGCCTTGCATTTTGGTAGGCAAAGTAGTATGGACGATCCGAAGGAATTTGGAGTCGTTCTAGGTGCTCCTTCACCGAGGTGTTGGGGCCCAAGCATTCCAATACAACGGTGCATGCCTTGTCATGGGGAGAGTTCATGATGGGGCACCATCGGTTCAGGATCTCTGAGCTGTGGCAAGGGTTTAACATCACTGTCATTTGGTGCAAGGCTAAGCTTTAACTAGTTGAGCAACCCGTCACAGTCTAGCAAATCGAATGCTGGCGAGTATCGCGAGGCATAGTTGACATGATTGCTAGAATGTGTCATGTGGGTAAAGTGTACACTCTCTGCAGAGATTAAAATCTAATTAATTAGCCGTGCTTTCGCGGTCATGAGCAACTTGGGAAAATAATGTCAAGTATAGTCTTTGTTTTTGCTAAAACTTTTGGAAATGATGTTGGAATGAGTTGGTGGATTGGGAAGCCAATGGTGGCTGTTTTTACTGGTTGATCACAGCCAAGGAGGGCTGTGAATTGCTGTATATGAACTCTACTTACTGTTATTTAGCTTCATATTAAATGCTCTTTACAAATTCGTTACCGTTTTATAAAACTTTTGCTTGCAAACAAAATCTGCCTTATGCTGAAATGAGACTAGTGTAGAAGCTTAATACCTTGTTATAGCCCTGCACTTACTGTATTTCCATACACTAAAGTCTTGCGAGTACATACGTGTACTCACGGTTGCTTAATCTAAATAATATAGACGACGATATGGAAGAACGCCCCGACGACACGTACCTTACTCCGGGGTCCGACAATGATGTTGATGGATGAACTTGGGCTTTTCCAAGTCGGTTGCCTTTGGGTTATTGGATGGGCATACCGCTGTCCTACTTTTGGTATATGTTTAAATTCCGCTGCAATTTACTCTTTGACATGTAATATTTGGCCGGTCGGCCACTACTTGTAATAGTAAGTAGTTGTAATAGTTGCAGTTTATGTTTATGCTATTCCAACTGCTTAGATGCATGTGTATGTGTTGCGATACATCTCGAATGTGGGATATGTGGGTGCTAGGCGCTGATCTTGGGAACTAGCACTAGACACATATCCGGTTGTTTGTACCAATTTTTGGAAACTACGAGAAGAATCGGAAGAAAAAACGTGAGTTTGGATACAACACGGAGCGCCTCAAAGGATTTGGATAATGTACAGATAATATTTGGAAACAGAGTCCAAATAGGAAACTACGAAGCCGATTTGGATTGCATCGTCGTGTTGGACCGGGACTCGAATCGGCCAACGGGTATATAAGGCACACTAGGGCTGCTTGAAGGGGGGACATCCACAATCAACGCATCTACTAGTTTTTGCTTTCTGTAGTTCTTAACCTTTTTAGCATTGTAATCTTTCCTCTGTAAGTCAACATCAATCGAATAAAGTTGCGTATCGCCGATTATTTGATTGTCATTGGCTTCTTCAGGTTTGATTTATTCTGTCTTGTTGCGCATCGCCTTTTCAGAATCGATCAACCTTTTACCCTCGGATTAGTCTTAATTGACTAGTCTAGTTATCCTTTTAATCGGCTTTCTGGCTGATTCTTGTTTTAGCCGATTCGTTCCCAGGATCGGCTTGATTGGATTTTACATTATCCTCCTTATCGATTGCAGGGTCAAATCGATTGCTTGCCTGCCATAAAACTTGAACCCGGCGTTCGTCTAGTGTGTTGTGGGCTAGAAACCCTCTTCACGTTTTTGGCGTCAACACATTTTTGCACGCCGGTGGGGCGGATCGGAAAGATGAGTGCGAGCAAATCCACGCGCACCAGTAAGCGTCATCTGACGCCATAATCGTCCCTACTTTGGGCGATTTAACTCGAAACAACGCAAAGGAAATCGAAGATCGGAAAGCTGCTTTGGAAGAGTTGATGTTGGGTTGCTACCAAAAACCCGACGAGTCACATAGAAGATGGCGCTCCCAACATTGAACCGCTTGGAGAGGTGGCGTCCGTCAACTCCGAAGCCGATATATGCCGACTCAAGGTGAGTTACCTGCTATGATTGAACAATCATGCATCATGCATTAATGTCGATCATCGGCTTTGGTCACGGCGTTGAAGCCGATGATTGAAAATAAGCGTAAAGACAATTGCACAAGAGTTGGCAACATCAGGAGGATTCTTTGGACCCATTACAACCACTCCCAACATATCCCGCGTATTCTGCACCAAACGCCAACACAATTAAAGCGTCGGCACCCACACCCTCACTAATGCCGACCCAGCCCATAGTGTTGGCACCAGCAAACCCTCGTCTAAACCCAGTTACTCATTACCATGCACATACCGACGCCGCAAAGTTAGATCCATCGGCGTCAGGTGTTCCCTGTGTTCCATCGCCTTCTCAGCCAACTGAATTAGATAAAAATTGTAAACACCAAGGGCCATTCCAAGTTAGAAATCCGGCCCCATGTAAAGTAGTCACATACACAGAGCCGTTTGTTCCATTACGAGAATGCGGTGCCAGAGGCGATGAAGTGCGAATCATGGCAACAACAAGATGCCGTCTCTTAGGACAAGCCGACCAGCCGAGTTTGCACTCGGGGGGCAGGATAATACCCATTATAATTGGCCAAACCCTAGCGTTCCATTGGCTAACAACATCAATTGGGCTGATCAGATTTCCATGGTCTTGAGAGATCAATTTGGCTTACAGCCCAAAGGAAAGACAATCGGCTATAGAAAGCTGTACCCAGACTACATTGACCGCATGCCGTATCCCCATAACTTTAGGATCCCCGATTTCGCGAAGTTTTCAGGAGATGATTCAGTTACCACTTTAGAGCATGTTGGAAGATTTATCGCTCAGTGTGGTGAAGCAGCTCAGTCCGATGGGTTAAAGATTAGGCTTTTTCCCTTGTCTTTATCAGGGACTGCCTTCACTTGGTTTACCAATTTGCCTCCAAATTCGGTCCATTTTTGGAACGATTTAGAAAGTCGATTTCATGAATACTTTTTCTCTGGTAGCTTGGAGTTGAGAATTTCAGACTTGAGTGTTATCCGGCAAAAGTTTGGTGAGTCGGCTTTAGATTATATTAGAAGGTTTAGAGAAGTGCGAAATCACTGCTTCAGTGTAGTATTGCCCGATAACCAACTAGCCGATTTAGCCCTTCAAGGGTTAATTCCCCACTTAAAGAAAAGCTTCTGGACGGGAGTTCAGCGATTTAAGTCACTGCTTCACCGTGTTAATACGTACAGAAAGCCGATATTTAAGTAAAGAATTCAAAGATAAAATTAGACTAAATGGCGATTGGAAAGGACAAAGCAAAAATAAACATGGTGAGTATAGTTCAAGTGAAACTTCCGAAGATGAAGCGGATGTAAATATAGCTGAATGGATAAGGGGTTCTAAAAAGCCACTTGTGCGTTAAGTGGCTCAAGCCGACTAAGGAGTAAGTCGGAGGTTAAATATGCTTTTAGCGTATCCAAGTGTGATCGCATATTAGACATGTTGTTACAAGAAAAGTCGTCTGATTGCACGAGGGACATACCATACCATCAGTAGATGAGATCAAAAACAGCGATATTGTAAGTGGCATCATTCGTTCTCTCATAACACTAATGATTGCAACATCTTTGGCAACAAATCTGATGACTATTGAAGACGGTCGGCTCAAGTTTGCAGAGGAGCCGACCATGGAAGTCGACGTCAATCCCTTCCCAATCAACATAGTTCAATGCTCCGGTAAGGAAAAAAACATTGTCGATGAAAGACCCTTAGCAACACGGCAAGTCGACATAGAGTCAAGCTCACAAGGAGAAACACTGAAGATAACGATCGGCTCACTTCAAATTGAAGCCGATCGAGATGGGAAGAAATTCTAGGACTATGAAACCAAAAGGGAATTGCAAGTCGGACGATGGTACAAAGCGAAAGATCTCCGCCGGAAGTCGACATTCAAACCCAAGCCGACTTTTTTCACGGTTGGCAGAAATATGAAAGGGTAAGCCATCGGCGGGGCAGCAGACTTAACGATCGAGGCGGTCACATAGGCCTAACAATGTGTTCGGTCGGACAATTTGTATCGGCTAGACAACTGCGAGAGAGCTCATCGGATATGTCCTTTCGGCAATTCTGTTGGGAGAGGTATGGCATTACCATCTTCGAGGACATGCCCCATGGAGCATTACCCTCAAAAGCGGCCAAGGCAAATGGTTAAAGCGGCTATTTGATCTGCCTTGATCGACGCCTTGATCGAGGCATAAAAAGCCGATAAAGGAAAATTTGGGTACACGAATGGAGATAAAAAGGCGAAATTACAGAAAATCGGCTAGTAAGATTCATAAACCGATTGAGCCTAAACCTAGGTGGTGCCCAAGCTGGACTCGGCCGATCCCTATGAGCGGCTTCAACGCCTAAGGCGCGAGGAGATCGAGAAGCGAAGAAGAAAAGCAGAGAGATCAAGCGTTTAATGAGTGTGGCCAATGGAACTTATTACGAAAAGAGTGGAGGAGAAAACAACAAGCCGATGATGAATCAGATTCCTCGGATGATTTCTTTGTCACCAATGATTAGGGATGACACTCCTCCTATGGACATCAACATGGTGTTCACCCTACCGGTAGAGTTGAGTTAAAAGCCGAATCGGCTAAAGATCGTTGCTCAACTATGTTTAGGCGCACAAGATGTTGTATTTGAAAAGCGCAAAGATCCTCATCGGCATCTTAAGCCGTTGTACTTAAAAGCTACATCAATGGAAAGCCGATTTCCGGGATGCTTTCGTTGATGGAGGGACTCTTGTGAACTTGATGCCACTCACCACCGCAGAAACTAGGCAAAACCAATGAAGATCGATAAAGACAAATATGGTACTTAATGATTTCACAGGAGACCCTACTGAGGCTAAGGGAGTAATGGTTACAGAATTAACTGTCGGTAGCAAAACTTTATCGACCGCGTTTTTTGTGATTGAAGCAAAGGGAAACTATAGTGTACTCCTTGGACACGATTGGATACATGCCAATTGCTGCATACCATCGACCATGCATCAGCTGCTAGTTCAGTGGAACGGAGATGAAGTTGAGGTCGTCTCAGCCGACACATCGGCCCATATTACTATGGCTAGTTCCGATGCAAATTGGCCACATGAAGAAGCGGAGTGCATATCAGGTAAAGCTCTAGACGATTGTGATTTCATATGCATTGGGAAGTCGTGTTTGATGCCGATCAGTGTGAAGCCAGGCACATTTGATCGGGCAAGTGAAATTATAAGGAGATGGGGTCAGAAATGATCCAGGCATTACAGGACAGGGCGAGGAGCTATCGGCATGGAATAAACTCCTGTGAAGCCATTGAAGATTTCCAAAGTGAAAAATTGGGGCAAGGTTTCATACTGCCGATATGCTTGAAGAAGTCGATATAGGAGAAGGTGATAGGAAAAGGCCAACTTTTGTAAGTGCAAATTTAGGTCTAGAATACAAAAATAAGTTGGTCAAAATACTTAGAGAATCTGAGGATTGTTTACTTTGGGAGTACTATGAGATGCAGGTTAAGCGGCAGTTAGTGGAACATCGGCTACCTATCAAGCGAGGGTATCGGCCATATAAACAACCCATGACGTTGTAATCGAAGCGTACAATGTGATAAAAGAAGAGATTGAGAGGCTGTTGGAGGCCAAGTTTATAAGACCTTGCCGATCGCCGAATGGGTGTCAACATTGTTCCGTCATGAAAAAGAATGGTAAACTTGGTGTGTGTAGACTTTAGAGATTTGAATAAAGCCACGCCAAAAGATGAATATCCGATGCCTATAGCGATATGCTTATCGATCTTTGCATCGGGTAATAAGATATCGATTTCCTTGATGGGAATGTTGGGTATAACCAGATATTCATGGCAGAAGCCGATGTCTCTAAAACTGCCTTCAGATGCCCTGGCGTGATAGGATTATACGAATGGCCAGTAATGACATTCGGCTTAAAAAATGCAGGCGCCACCTATCAATGCGCCATGAATTTGATTTTTCATGTCCTAATCGGCCACATTGTTGAAATTTACATTGACGATGTGGTGGTTAAGTCTAAGGAAGACTAGCAGCACTTGGCCGATTTAGAAAAGGTATTCCAAAATACAAGAGCTCATGGGTTAAAAATGAATCCTTTGAAGTGCGCGTTTGGTGTATCGGCTGGCTAATTCCTAGGATTTATGGTTCACCAAAGAGGAATTGAAGTTAACCAAGCAAGAATTAAAGCCATAGCCGATACAAAACCGCCGACATGTAAAAATGAATTGCAGAAGCTGATCGGCAAAATTAATTACTTAAGACAATTCATTTCAAATCATGCGGTAGAATTCAAGCTTTTACACCATTGCTAAAATTAAAGGATGATCAGAATTTTGTATGGGGCCGATCGACAAAAAGCTTTCAACGATATAAAACAATATCTAAGCGTCACCACCGGTCTTGGCACACCACACAAAGAATTCCCTTCAAGTTATATATATCGGTTGAAAACGAGACTATCAAAATCTGTATTAGGCGCAAGAAGTCGATGGCAAAGAGCAAGTAATATTTTACTTAAGCCGGCGACTCTGAAGCGAAACCAGTACCCACCAATAGAAAAATTGTGCTTGTCCTTATATTTTGCTTGTACAAAAGTGAGGCATTATATATTAGCATCGACTTGCATAGTAGTATCTTGAACGATATCATCAAATATATGTTATGCGCACCAATCTTGAGAGGATGACTTGGAAAGTGGGCTTATGCTCTAACCGAGTTCGATCTCTGATCTGAATCGGCCAAGGCCATTAAAGGTCAGCGATGGCGATTTCATAACCGGATATGATACCATGGCGGGAATAGTCGATGTAGCCCATGGCAACTGTATTTTGATGGGTCGGTTGTCAAGAAGGAGTGGAATAGATATTGTCTTGATTTAGCCAAAAAGACAAGACATCAATTTGCATATCGGCTTAAAAGCCAATGCTCTAATAACCAGGCCGAGTATGAAGCATTGCTCAAAGGGTTGCGGTTGGTAGAAAGTATTGGGGCAAGTAACGTAGAAGCATATGGTGACTCATTACTAGTGGTACAAGAAGTTAAAAGAGAATTTAAATGCAACGATAAGGTGCTATCAAAGTATCTGGGGCATTGTCTCGATATTATCAACACTTTTACGTCATTTAGTATCGGCCATGTGCCCAGGGAAATGAATAACAAGGCCAACATCTTGGCTCAGGCAGCTTCAGGCTATAAGGAACACAGCCGATACGAGGCATTTGAATTGATCGATAAAACGGTGCTGTGTGTTGATAATGCCGACTGGAGAACGGAAATAAAAGCGTACCTAATGGATCCATCCAGGCCTACCGCGTGAAAAGTGCGTCAGCAAGCATTGAAATATGTTGTGCTAGAAGGAGAGTTGTATTATCGGACAATGGAAGGTTTGCTGTTTAGATGCCTTGGAGACGAGGAAGCAAAGGTAGCCATGGGAGAAATTCATGAAGGAATTTGCGGCGTGCATCAATCGGCTCACAAGATGAAGTGGATCCTAAGACGAACTGGGTATTTTTGGCCGACAATGTTAGAAGATTGTTTCAAATATTACAAAGGGTGCCAAAGTTGTCAAAAGTTTGGGAACGTGCAACTTGCACCAGCATCGACTTTACACCCAATTGTTAAGCCATGGCCGTTCAGAGGATGGGGGATAGATGTAATTGGCCAAATATTCCCAGCGTCAAGCAAAGGCCACAAGTTCATCCTCGCAGCCACAGACTATTTTTCAAAATGGGTTGAAGCCGTTCCGCTCAAAAAAGTCACCAGTGTGGAAGCGATCGGCTTTGTTAATGAACACATTATCCATCGATTCGGTATCCCTCAGACTATCACAACCGATCAAGGAACTGTGTTCATGTCTAACGATTTTAAAAGCTTCGCAGATAGCCTGGGCATCAAATTGCTTAACTCATCGCCATATTGCGCTCAGGCTAATGGACAAGCCGAGTCGTCTAACAAAACTCTGATCAAGCTGATTAAAAGAAAAATAGATGAAAAGCCTCGAACTTGGCACTCTACACTATCGAGTCTTTGTGGGCTTATCGGCTAGCGTTTCGCGGATCAACTAAATTATCACCATATCGGTTGGTATATGGTCGAGAGCCGTGTTGCTCGTGAAATAAATCTTGAATCTATGCGAGTAGCGGCGAGATAATCTATCGATCGATGAATACAAAGAATTGATGATATACAATTTGGATGACTTAGCGAGAATTAAGGCTGATTACTTTAAATCGGCTCAAGAAGAATAAAGAAAGAGTTGCAAGAGCCTATAATAAAAAGTTGTGCCAAAGTCCTTGATGAAGCCGATTTAGTTTGAAAACAATATTGCCAATCGGCTCTAAGGATAACCGATTAACAAATGGTCACCTACATGGGAAGGACCGTATAAAGTAAATCGGCTTGTTGGCGGAAATGCGTATATTCTCGAAACGCTTGAAGGATTGGTGTTACCAAAGGCAATTAAAGGAAAATATCTCAAGCGGTACTACCCTAGCGTTTGGATTGGTGCGTAATTGGAAGTACAATGCAAAGAATTGGGAGACAAATTGGCTAAACAGCTAATTAAACAAAATAGAATAATCGGATAAACAGCCGATCAAAAATATTACGAAAGTATGCAAAGGAGATATTGTTTCAAACCACAGCGTTACATCACAAGAAAATAAAATTAAAAGCATTGTTTCGACACAAAATTTACAGCCTAGATCCCGGAATTCTAGCACCCGGTCCGATAAGCGCCGCTAGCCTTGGCTAAAGTCTCAGAATGTCAGTGACGAGGTCTTCATCGACTTTGGCATTACAAACCTTGGAACAACTTTGGCCGACTGATCCTTGACCCTTGCAATGGCTTGGCTAAGAGTGTTCTTCTAGTCTTTCAAGGACGAGGTCGTTGCATTCACAATTGCAAGATTATCGGCCAGCTGCTGGTTTACTTTGGCCAATTCTTCCTCAAGCTGCTTTTTAGCCAGTTCCAGCTTCTGAGCAGAAGATTTGGCAGCCATAAGCGATGTTGCAGCTTCGTCATACTTCTTCTTGTTGGCCTTAGCCTCAGCAACCATTTGATCCAGGAGGCGTTGGTCGGCTTCCTGTGCTCGTCGTTGGGCGATTCTAGCGTTGGCCGCATCAACCTCCGCCTTCCTCTCCTCCAAGTGACAAACATTTAGGAGTGCCTCCATAACCTTCGGGGGTAGATCGGCTTCAACATCAGCCATCGCATCACGAATAGGCTGGGTATTGGCAAGGATCTCGGCCTCTGGCTAGCTCACCGCAATAAAAAGACAATTTAACTTCTCTTGCATATTCGGCGCAGACTTAACTACTGAAGCCGATGCTTCCAGCGATGCGCTGATGATCTGCCGAATGTCAGCAGAATAGTCGTCCGTTGCCATCATCTCTGGGTCCACCAGCTCATCCAGCGTGAATCCGAGGAGGTTGGACAAGTCATCTGGCACAGCCTCAGATGATGGAAGAGTGGGCAGGATTGACGCAGGGAGAGTTGGTTGAGGCGGCGACTTAGTAGGAGGCTGCGCTGGAGGAGAAGGTGCAGAGATATCGGTAGCAGAGGTGCCCTGAAGTTCGACCAAGACGCCGGCCGCTTGGGATGATGCTATCGGCTGAAAAAGGATGGTGTGAGGTTAATATCATAAGATCAAGTAATTCATGCGAACAGAGAGAAGATATACCTCTGCGAAGGTTGATGGGTGGGGGGAACTCTCGGCTTATGTTCCTTGCGTTTTTGACGGCGGTTTGGAACTTTCTTGGATTTTTCTACGGATGAATGATAAAACGTTAAGATTACTACGGATTCAAAAACATTTGCAATTATCGGCTCGAAATGCTTACTTGAGGGTCGGCCTTTTTCAAGCTCCGACAGAGAAGGACTCTGGACCTTTAGGCTCACTGGCCGATGGTCCTGCGACAGTCTTCTTAACAGCAGCAACATCCTGTAGAGAACAATGTTAAATGGCTAAAAGGATTAAAATAAAAAAAATTTGCAGGTATAAAGATTTTTGTGAAACAAGCCGATACCTCTACAGCTACCGACGAGTTAGTATAACCCGATGAGCTGGAAGAATCCGAGCTATCTTCACTAGAGCTGTCGCTGCTACTAGAAACTACCGTCGGCTCATGGAAATCCGGAAGAAACTTCTCTATAATAGCCGACGGTGCGCGATACAAGTAGAGAGCTTCTGATATAGGTGCCCACCAAGCAAAAAATTGGCTAGATCGGCAAGAATTCAGGAAGAAGCACGGCAAGTTAAGTACTTGAAATTCGTCGGCTAGCTCCAAAACTATCTCCGCTGCTGTTCTGTTTGTCACCCGAGTTCTAGGTTGAATGCGATCGAGGAGTGGTAGCGAAGGTATTACTTGGCCAAAACCCAACTGACGAGCGTATACCGAGGGATGGTAAAACTCGTAAGACGGCTGAAATGTCCTGTTGCGGGAATTTAAGCCGACGTGAATGATGCAGGGGGAGATGAAGATCCGATATAATCTTAAAGTCGATTCTGACACTAGCAAGCTATCAGAGTCCAAACGAAGGAATGAGGGCCACTGAAAGTCGGTATTATCACTGTAAGAGAAGAAGTCTTGTTGGCCAAAAATTGTGCCATCCAAGTGCAGGAAAAACGACAAGTACTTCTTGAAGTCGATTGGGGTGATTTTGGTGTCGCCACTGGAGCACATTACAAGTCTCTCTCCGTGTGATCGACTGGCCCTATACTACGGAGTGGTGCCTTCGGGATAGTCCTCGCGAGGAAAGGCTGAGTCTTCCAATGGTTCAGAAATTAGTGATCGGCTGAACATACTATAAAGCCAGAGTTGGACGAACCACAGCGGACCACCTATGTTGCCGATGATGAACTGAGCAAAACCAGAAAAGAGCCGACTTCTAACAACATGCTTCATCTGGTAGACGGCTCCAAGAAGCATCTTGCCAAGCGCAAGCCGACGGCCTTCCACTCACTTTCGACTACAAGTCGATATACAGGTTGGTCCAAGAGAAGCTTCGCAGAATAAGAATCTATCTAGCCAAAGATTAAGGAAGGCCACA
Source organism: Guadua angustifolia (assembly GCA_036346375.1). Taxonomy (NCBI): domain Eukaryota; kingdom Viridiplantae; phylum Streptophyta; class Magnoliopsida; order Poales; family Poaceae; genus Guadua; species Guadua angustifolia. Next base: position 13,965,413 of record CM070516.1, on the reverse strand, counting down.
TGTTCTTCAGTCGACACTGGTCCATTCACTTTATTGTTGTGCTGAATGTACTTCGCCCATCCTTCGCCTTTGGACCGAATTAGTTTATACTGGGGCTTGCCACTGAAAGCCGATAGTTGTTCGCCATCAGGCCTAAGGCAACACAATTGTGCTATGTCTAGGAGTGTTGGGCCGATGGGACCAGTCCGGAAAAGGAAGGCATTAAAGGTGCTTGACCAAAAATAACAGGCCGTGGCCACCAAGGGCTCGTTGGCCTCTGGGCTAGCTAAACTTAAAGGGAGACACTTGGCTATACCTATTCGTTCCCATTCTTCTCTTTTTTGAGCCGATACCCTGATGTACCATCTTCTCCATCCTTTCAAAGTCAAGGCCAAGCCCCAAAACTTTTTCCCCATTCTCGTTATATTATAACCCCGAGCCGATAAAGGGAAGTTTAGGGATCTCTCACAATTACAATGTCAAGTCCAATTTCCTCGGCCCTAGGTAATCTTGGTCTTCACTTTCGTGATTGGGATCAATACCGAGAAGGATCCATCTTGACCGATTGATGGTTCATCGAGCTCGGCGCAAGAGCAAGGGAGTCGATTGAAGGGAGAAAGCCAATTGTAGAAGGTGCGAGAGCTGGAAAGCATGAAAATGACCGTGGGGGTCCCGCATATATATAGCCCGGTGAAAAAGCAAAAGTGACGGGAAGTGAATTTGAGGCAACGCGTGTCATTAAACCGCACTGAGATTTTTTTACGGCGCAATTAATGCAGTAGTTACTGGAACAGTTCCCTAGCCGGTAAGAAAGAAGCCGATGGGTGAAGAAGCCGATGGATGAAGAAGCCGATGGATGAAGAAGCCGATGGATAAAGAAGCCGATGGATGAAGAAACCGACGGATTTTTGAAAGATAACAAGTTATCTTCCAAAAATGGGGGGCATATGTTTGCACCAATTTTTGGAAACTACGAGAAGAATCGGAAGAAAAAACATGAGTTTGGATACAACACGGAGCGCCTCAAAGGATTTGGATAATGTACAGATAATATTTGGAAACAGAGTCCAAATAGGAAACTACGAAGCCGATTCGGATTGCATCGTCAGGTTGGACCGGGACTCGAATCGCCCAATGTATATAAAGGCGCACTAGGGCTTCTTGAAGGGGGGACATCCACAATCAACGCATCTACTAGTTTTTGCTTTCTGTAGTTCTTAACCTTTTTAGCATTGTAATCTTTCCTCTGTAAGTCAACATCGATCGAATAAAGTTGCGTATCGCCAATTATTTGATCGTCATTGGCTTCTTCAGTTTGATTTATTCGCCTTGTTGCGATCGCCTTTCGTAATCGATCAACCTTTTACCCTCGAATTAGTCTTAATCGACTAGTCTAGTTATCCTTTAATCGGCTTCGCTAATTCTTGTTTTAGCCGATTCGCTCCTCGTGATCGGCTTGATTGGATTTTACATTATCCTCCTTATCGATTGCGAGGTCAAATCGATTGGCACGCGACGCATAAAACTTGAACCCGCGTTAAGTCTAGTGTGTTGTGGGCTAGAAACCCTCTTCACGTTTTTGGCGTCAACACCGGGTACCTGGAATTGTAATCAACCTTCAGTGCATACGCTCATGCGACCGTCGTTCTTTGGCCATTGCTCGTGCTCCCCTTGGAGAGTGCGGGCGATACCCAGGTCCTGAGACGGATGGTGAAAGCTATGCGCGGATGAGTTGGTCTCAATCCCGGTATGGTTGTTCGAAATGGAATCGAAACTCCCATGGACGCGTAAGTGTGTACGGTGCGACTACATGGCTCATATTTGTTTGAGTGAGAGCCATTTAGTCAATACTCCGTGCACGGGACTTTTGGGTGGCAGTGAGCATACACTTAAATGGAGTATGGGTGTCACCTCTAAGTCCAACGCTCGTGTGAGGATCGATTCATACTTCCGAGTGCCCACAACGTCTACACCTTACCATGCATGGTTGCCACGGTGGCACATACTGCGTCAATAATACGTACTGGATGCACGTGCCACAGTCCCCATGCTTGGATCGGAGGACGACCTGTTCTCCAGTGTACGTACTAGTCTAATATTGAGCCACAAGCTAGCCCGTCTATAGGTGCGTCTTCTCTCCGTCGGTTCTGTTGAGAAACCTCGCTACCGGGTGTAGTCCGGGGTTTCCCGACAGATCGAAACAACGAACTATACAATGAATAGAGAGACACAGAGTATACGGAGGGACAGAGTTTCTTTATTGCTTTTTCATCTGTGTGTACAATGGGGGGAACCCCTCCTCTATTTATAGCCTCCATCTAGGGTTTCGGCAGATGGGCCAAAGCGGGACTTCGTGGGCCGCCAAGGTTTCCTAACACTCCCCCTTGGCCCTTTGCCGCGAGATGCATATGCCTCATCAAAACTCCAGAAAACCCAGTGGGAAAAATACTTGGAGAAAGAGTACATAGCATACGCTTATCGTGTTGCACTAATTGCCTCATCAAAAACCTTACGCGAGAAACTTTCGTGAAAACTCACTAAGGAAAAAGAGTACAATTCACCCAAACTTCAATGTTAATCTTCAAGATCACGCTAGTACTCAAACTTCAAGTTCAAGATTTATGTAGGAGTATGTGAAATATCTCCCGAATCTGACTTCTAAGTCTCATCATCCCAATTCCTTTAACACACCTTTCAAAAGTAGATGCCGAAGTGACTTAGTGAATAAATCATGAGATTTTCACATGACTTAGTATGCAAGACCTTAATCTCATTCATTTTATGCAATTCATGAGCATAGAAGAACTTGGGGTTGATATGCTTCGGAGATTACTCTTCACATATCCCATCTGCATTTAAGCAACACAAGTCGCATTGTCTTCATAGATTATAGTGGAGATTGTTCAATGTTCAAACCACATAACTTCGGATGTGGTGAACCATTCTTCAAGCCATGCACATTCACGGAGGTTTCATACAAGGCAATGATTTCGAGTGGTTTGTCGACGTCGAGACAAGAGTCTCGCTAGACGACTTCCAGAAACTCTGTTCCTCCACAAAGGAAAACATATCTCGTTTGGGACTTTCCAAAGATATCTTGGTCCGACAGTACCTAGCATCGGATAACCCACCAAGCTTAGTTCATTCATATTTCTATAGAATAGGCCGAGGTCCTTGCTTCCTTGAAGGTAACAAGATGTCCTTAACCCCTTTCCAATGCCTTTTGGTGGGTTCTGCGCTATACAGCTAGCAAGTTCACTACGAACGCAATGTCCCGTCCTAAGTGTTATTTGCAAGGTACATGAGTGCTCCAATTGCACTCAGATATGGGAATTCTGCTCCCATGACTTCCTCCCCCTCTTCTCTAGGCCTGTATGGACTTGGTCTGCTTAGAGTGACCTTCCGACCATTGGGGTTTTCGTAGGATATGATTTTTCAAAGCCAAATCTTTCCAACACTTTCTGTGTATAGGCCGATTGATGTACCAAGATTCCTCCTTGGACGGTTCAAGCCGCAAGCCTAAAATGTAACTTAGTTTTACCCAAGTCTTTCATTTCAAACTCGACTTCAAGTATGAGCATGCTTCTTCAATTTCTTCATCCGCTCCAATGATATTCAAGTCATCTTCATAGACGGAGATTATACGTAATCCATTCGGGATCGCCAGATAAATCGCGATGGACAATCTTCATTGCTCGTGTGGCCTTTCTTGTAGAGAAAGTCACTCAGCGATTGTACCACATTCTTCCCGACGCTTTAGTCCGTGACAAAGGATTTCTCCAGCCACATCGCATGTGTTTCTATTTGCTCTATCTTGATTCGGGATCGGCATACCTTCCGGTGCTTTCATGTATATCTCCGAATCCAAATTTCCATACATATATGCTGTGACAACATCCATTAGCTTCATTTTCAACTTCAAGTTGACTGCCATTGAGATCAAATATCTAAAGGTTATTCCTCCCATGACCGGAGAATAGGTTTCTTCATAATCAACCCCAGGACGTTGAGTGAAACCTTGTACAACAAGCCTTGCTTTGTTCCTTACAACTTCGTTGTTTTCATTCCTCTTCCGAACAAAGACCCATTTGTAACCTACGGGGTTTATATGGGGAGGCGTGCGGCATACTGGCCCAAACATCTCTCTTTTGTTCAGAGATACTAACTCTGCGGTGATTGCCTTCTTCCAATCTTCCCAATCTAGCCTTTTCTTGCACTCTACGAGAGATGCAGGCTCGGGATCATGATCAATGATCGAGGCGATCTTCTTCGCAAAGTATGCATCGACATTGGCTGTTGTTCTATTTAGGGATTCTCTTGTTATTACAAAATTTATGTCCATTTCATCATGGGGTGCTTCACGCACTTCTACTTGCTCTTCACTGTTATTTCCCATCACAGGAGCAAGTTCCTTTAGCTTTTCATCGCCCATGTGTGCGCACACATTGTTTCTGGCGGCTTCCTGCAATGGAAGATTCAAATATGGAATTGCCTTTTTCATAGGCTTCTTTCAGCCAGTCTCAACTGGCTCCCCTTCTCTACTCGGGGCATTTTCGTGATTGGTTGTAATAAGTCCTCTTTCCTTTTTCCCCAGGCGCCCCTGTACTTCTGTTGGAGGAACCAGATCGCTGTTTCTTCTGGGCCCTAGAACAAAGTTGAGGGTACCATGAATTCTCTTTGGTATTGCAACTCTCATTGGCGCATTACTTCTAGTAATGCAACTTATCACTTCCTTCATATCACAAAATGATAAGGCGCCAGATACTTGAGAGTCTCATAGACTTTCATTTTCTTAACTAGTGCAAGGGTCATGAACGGGAATTCTCTATGCTTATTTTCTCGGCATTCTTATTCAAGGGTTCTAATTCTCCCCCTAATGACGGGAAAATATTCTTCGTCAATAGATACAATCGCCGAATCCAAGTCAGATGCAAGTCTCCAAATATGGGTTCCAAATACCGATTATGAATGCACTTTCATAACCAACGTATATTCCAGACTTACGGAGAGGGCCCATTGCAGTTCGTTGTGGAGGCGGTATCGGTACATATACCAAGCATCCAAATTTTCTGAGATGGGAAATCTTCAGGATGACCCCTTGCACTAGTTGCATAGGAGAATGGATGTTGTAGGCCGATGGTCTTGAAATTGATGAGAGTTGCTGCGTGCAAGACTACGTGTCCCCAACAGGTGTTGGGCAAGTTACAACTCTGCAAGAGCGGTCTAGCAATGAATTTGATCCTCTTTATTAGTGCTTCGGCTAGTCTATTTTGCGTATGGACGTGCGGTACAGAGTGCTCAACTTTTATTCCTGTTGCTGTGCAATAATCATCAAATGCCTTAGAAGTAAATTCGCCGGCATTGTCCATTCGAATGGACTTCACACGATGATCAGGAAATGCATTCTTAATTCTGATGATCTACGAGATCAGCTTTGCAAAAGCATGGTTTCTTGTTGACAGCAAGCATACGTGCGACCATTTCGAGGACGCATAAATGAGCATCATGAAGTACCGAAACAACCTTGACAAGGGCTGAATCAGGCCACGAGTATCCCCCTGGATGCGTTCCAGGAATGCAGGGATTTCATTTTGCACTTTCATAACAGAGGGTCAGTTATTAATTTCCCGGTGGCACATGCATGGCACACAAAATCTTCATGATTCGGGAAATTTTGAACATTATTGCCATGACCTTGTGAGTTGTTAACTATATTTCTCATCATTCTAAGACCAGGATGACCTAATCTACAATGCCACAAAGAAAATAATTCAGAGCTTCTAAAAACAGTCTTCAAAGAAGTATACACTGCGGGTGCATGAATTTTCGTGTAGTACAACCCAGATTCATATGAGGGATATTTTTCTAATACAATTTTTCCACATACCGTGTGTTTCACGATGCACAAGTATTCTTTGCCATTTTCTTCATTGGTTTCTACGTGAAACCCATTGGCACGGATGTCGTTGAAACTTAAGAGAGTGCGCGTTGATTCAGGGTACAAGAGGGCTTTTTCAATTACCAAAGTTGTACCCATTGGTAATATAATTATGGCTCTTCCAGAACCTATTATATAGGAATCGCTTCCTGCAATTGTAGTAATTCTTCGGCGTTCTTCGTGATCGATCGAAGTATTTCGATTTCTTAAGATGGTATTTGTTGTGCCACCGCCAACTATACATATCTCCTCCATTTGGGCGCTACGATTTCTAGATAAAAGGAATATAATTCCAATCCGACAGTGGCAAATAATTCAAACATTGCTTGCAAAAAATAGAATACTGGAATAAAGGATAAATTACATATTCATTCATGAGAAAGAAAAAGTATGCTCTTCGAGAGCTTACAATTCATTATTCAAAATTCATTAACAACCATAATCTAAAATAGATGTTAATAATGCGATTCATGCTTTGGACTTTCCCTGAACCGGATTCTTCTCCTCTTTAGTGATCTTCTTGCCACATAGAGAGAGATTGGTACAAATTATGTGCAAGGTAGAATTGTACTCGCCACCGCTCAGTAGTCCATAAATCTCGAAGCGAACCCAATCTTGCCGTGCTTGGAGCAAGATGGTGGACTTGAGTTTCTCCGCTTACAAGCACGATTGCATAACTCGGTGCACTCTCCTTAGCCATATATTCATTCTTCGAGTGGCCGAGAGGTGATGCCCGAGGAAGTGCAAAGCTTGATCGCTCGCTTTCGGCGATGGGTTACGGCGTCCTTCGAGGACCCTAGGCGATGATTCGAACTTCTTGTTCCTAAGCACGATCTTCATATCTGGTGCCCATGTGAGATAGTTACGACCATTCGGGGCCAGTTCTTTAAACTCACGTTTGACAATGCTATTCATTTGCATATTCATAAGATTCTTTCATTAGATTACTTCGTGCAATCTAATAGAGAGTGGTTACAAGATTCATAAATGCATAAATTAAAATTCTCATGAATTTCCAGTAAACTAAAGAAAGTAATAAATACAAGATTCATAAATATTCACAAAGATTGATAGATACAGTTTTGTGCATGTATGTGATCGACTTCGTGCATGCAATCAGATTCATGCACGCGATTAGCTTCGTGCGATTGGCTTCATGCATGCGATCGACTTCGTGCGATCGGTTTCATGCGCGCGATCGACTTCGTGCGATCGGTTTCATGCGCGTGATCGGGTTCATGCGATCGGGTTCATGCGCGCGATCGACTTCGTGCGATCGGTTTCATGCGCGCGATCGACTTCGTGCGACCGGTTTCATGCGTGCGATCGGGTTCATCTTGGCGCCTCTGATCGACGGTTGCATCGATCGAAGTTCATACGTGCGGCTTTCCTGGCGCAGCGGTGGCCGCTTCGTGCGGCGTGCTTAAATTCACATGAGTTTACAGTAAAGGAGGAAAGCCATAATTGCAAAATACATAAAAATATTCATGAATGCTGCAAAGGAATGCTAGAAAATTAATACCATAGTCAAATAATTTTCTGAGATTTTCTAGCAATTTTTCATAATTTTCTGTTATTTTTCATTTATTTTCCGAATTTCTTAAGGGTTTTCGGAAAAGAAACAAAAATAAAAAAAATAAAAACGGCCAGTTGGTAAAACCCATATGGCCGCATGGCCTTCATGGCCTGCATGCATAAAATGGCTCGGTTGAAAATGCTTTCAGTCACTAGGCCGCATGGCCCACATGGGATTAATGGACCGGCTGGAGAGCAGTCTGGTGGCAAGGCCTATGGCCGCATGCCTTAATCGGCCGACACATTAGGTTTTCCTAGCCAGCCGCCAGGGAGAAACGCGCACAGGGAGGGGAAGGCAGCCGGCACGCAGCTACGGGCGTAGGCGGATCGTGCGAGCGCACGGGCGGCAGCGGTCGAGTGAGCGCATCAAGGCGGCCAGCGGCGCGGCTTTAAGCCGAGTCAAGCGAGGCGTGCTGAAGCCAGATGCGGCGGCAACGGCGTCAGGCATGCGGCCGAGCTGTGCCTTCGTGGCGCGGAGGCCTATGGAGGGCGCGACTTCGAGTCACGGTGCAACCGATGTGGCCGGGCGGGCGTGGCAGCGCGCCGGGCATGGGGGCCGGTGGCGGAGCCGATGCGGCGCTTCAGGCGCGGGAGGGGAGCCAAGCTCGGCGGTCTCGGGAGTAGCTACCTCGGGCGGACGGCGTGGCGCTTCGGGCGGACGCCGAGGCTTCGGGCGGCGGCGTTTGGCAGCGCGACGAGGCCGGTGGCTGTGGGCGACCGCAGTGGCGCTTCGGGCGCAACTTCTGGCGGAGGAGCACCAAGGAAAGCGGCGCGGCCAAGGAGCGCCGAGGCGGCTGGCGGCGCTTCGAGCGCGGGGCGGCTGTGCTGCGAGCACGCGGAGGTCGAGGCGGCGTCGGCGATGCCTTCGAGGTGACAGCCGGCGGTTTCGCCAACCCTTTTTTTCTTGATTTACTCTAGCAATGTGTACTGTAGCAACGAAAACAGAGAAAAAAAAATCCTGCAAACAGTAGCTTCGTGCCACGTATATGCATACATAGCATTCTCCTTGCTTCTCACCCTTCGATTCTCGATTCAATCTGCGAGCGAATTCTGTAGGCTGTCGTGTAGGACAGAAATCGCGTAGGATTTTTCGGCAATCCGAGTGGATGCTGGCGTGAGGACGAATCGATGTAGATCGGATTGGACGATCAATCGCCAGTAGTAGTCGTTCGTTCGTCGTCGGCGATCCTTCTCCTTGTGGTAGAGGCTCGTACTAATAACGTGTTGAGAAACCTCGCTACCGGGTGTAGTCCGGGGTTTCCCGACAGATCGAAACAACGAACTATACAATGAACAGAGAGACACAGAGTATACGGAGGGACAGAGTTTCTTTATTGCTTTCTCATCTGTGTGTACAATGGGGAGAACCCCTCCTCTATTTATAGCCTCCATCTAGGGTTTCAGCAGATGGGTCAAAGCGGGCTTTCGTGGGCCGCCAAGGTTTCCTAACAGGTTCAGCCTTTCGGTGATGTTGGACTCTCCTCCAACCAGCGTCCACCTGTCATTTTACGATATTTGCGAAAAAGCCCCTCCGTTTGTTCAAATTACGGATAGATCCCTACAGATTACGGATATGTCCTTTGTGATTTTTTTGTAAGACGAAGATTTTTTTTTCTTCGCGTTTGGGTCCCTGGCGTGGTACTTTTACGGCTTAGTCTCCCGTTAAGTTCAAATTGCGAACAAGCCAATCCAAAAAAATAACAAATAGGTCCCTGCTTCTTACGTTCAGGCCCTTTCTCCGTTTTTCCCGGAAAAAATGTTTTCGTTACTAAAAAAACCCGGAAAAAATGTTTTCGTCACCCAAAAAACCCGGAAAAAATGTTTTCGTCACCCAAAAAACACAGATTCGTCGAAGGTTTATAGCAACTATGGATTTACCAACGGGTTATAACCGCGGTTTTTTTTTTTTAAATGTAGACTCGTCCGAAGATTTATAGCAACCCATAGATTCGCCGGCGGATCCTAACGACTCATTTTTTTTTAACAAACACAAAAAACCAAAAAACGAAAAAACCAGATTCGTCGAAGGTTTATAGCGGTTCATGGATTCGTCCACGGGTCCGAGCAGCCTTTTAAAAAAGGAAATACATAAAAAAAACCCGCACTTTTCTTTTAAAAAAAACACAGATTCAACCGTAATTTTCTAAATAAAACACGCATCGACAAAAAAAAACGGATTCGTCGAAGGTTTATAACAACTTGTGTATTTACCAACGGGTCATAACCGTGGGTTTTTTTTAAAAAAAAATTAGATTCGTCCAAAAATTTATAGCGACCCGTAGATTCGCTGGCGGATCCTAACAACCCATTTTTTTTAACAAACAAAAAAAACACGGATTCAACCGCAATTTTCTAAATAAAACACGCATCGACAAAAAAAACACGGATTCGTCGAAGGTTTATAACAACTTATGGATTTGCCAATGGGTCATAATCATGATTTTTTTAAAAACGTGATTCGCTCAGAGATTTATAGCAACCCATAGATTCGCGGCGGATCCTAACGATCCATTTTTTTAACAAACACAAAAACAAAAAGATCAAATATCCCGAAATGCGAAAAACAATCACGGTTTTCTAAAAAAATACAGATTAAATCAAGGTTTATAGTAACCCGTAGATTAAACGCGATTCATCGAAGGTTTGTAATATCCCATAAATTAGCGGCAGTCCTACCGACCCATTTTATTTAAAAATGCGAAATCGAAAATTCGACAAATTTTACAGACTGACGGGTTGTAGCCGCTTTTCTAAAAACGAGATTTCTTGAAGGTTTATAGCTAACGACCTATTTTTTAAAACAAATATGAAAACCGAAAATACAACCCCCATGGATTTACCGACGGGTCCTATCGACTCTACAGAACGACGCAGCGTAGCACGCTATTATTGCTAGTATATATTTATATATACATATGTGCGCGCGCTGGTAAAGCTCTCGTGCATCCATTGTGACACACAACTCACGCGCGTATAGTACACACGATCGAACAGCCTAGATATATCATGCCGAGTTCCGCGAATGAATCCTCGCGCCATGCCACGAACGTCCAAGACCAGGCTTCCACCGGTACAGCGCCGCCCGTGGAGGAGCTCCAGCAGGCTGCGGAGGCAGGGATGAACGCCGATCTTCCACGACGGCCTAGTTGTTTCCAACACGCGATAGATGTTCCTGCACCCGGTTCCGAGAGCACAGAAGCAGCAGCAGGCAGGCAAGTCTTTTTAAGGCCTTGTTTAGCCGAGTTCTAGATCCTAATTACTCCACTTCAGATTTAGAGTTTGTAGGCTAAAATAAAGTAAATTAAGCTTATATTTTTAGTCTAAAATATAAAAAGTTGTATAAATTTTCTCTATCAAATATACGTCATTTCAAAGTTATTATTTCCCCAGTCTATATTGTATTGCCTGAAGGCCCGATACATATAGATTCAATTCTTTTTCTGTTCATCCTCCTAGAATATGCATATGTGGATTAAAAAAATTGATATCCTAACATATATATGCATTAAAATGAATTTTTGAAGTGAGAATTATGATGTCTAAACATAGGAAAATGTCCACCATGGTCCTCAACTTAATTTCGTCCCTCATGTAAAACCAGGTAGAGCGTACATCCTCCACCAGGCAAATTGGATGGACCTTGTTCCCAAAATATATAAAATACCGGGAATTAAATATTCCAAAAAGTTTTGTATATTCAAAGTTAAATTTATAAAGATTATAAATGATAAATGTACTGTTAAGAACTGGCACATGTGCGAATGTATGGGTTGATAACTAGCGTACATAACAGTGAATGTTCTTGAGTGAGGTAAATCATATTTTTTTAATAATTGTTTAGTCTTAATTTTGTTGGGCGAAAAAACTTTGCTGGCAGGATGGGCAGTGGCACACATCTACAGAAGATAAATTTGATGCCTTCTCATAATAGAGATATCCTCGTCGCACAGTTTTGTCGATGCAATTTTTTATAGGACGAAGCACTCGAAAATTCTTTCTACCAAAAATGTGGTTATGCACACATGATTGGAACGTAACTGCTAGCTCCTTCCCTTGACCGCAGCCAAGTGAGCGAAACGGGAATGCAGAATGCCGCTGCAGTCTCTGCCGAAGCTGCACCACCAGCTGGAGGGGACAGGCCCGCCGCTGATCAGGCTTCCGGTCTCGTTGGTTCGAGGAACGCAAATCGACGCGAGACAGACCTGCACAAGGTAGTGTGGAGGCATGATATAGAGAATTTTTTTTTAATAATACATTTTTTATTCGAAATTTCGAAAATATTCCACCGGGAAAAAAAATTTCAGAAATATACCTCTGTAGCCGCCCAGCGGGCGACATGAACCTAAATAGAAAAAATACGGCGACACAAGTGCCCGGCGGACGTAGCCCCATACGCCGTCGTCGAGCGTCAGAGCGAAGAAGGCGCTGTCGCCACGACAAGCGTCGCGATAGAAGCGAAAAGGCCCCTGTCGCATACTACAGAACATGCTACAAGAGTCACGTCACGACGAGCGTATGCATAAAGAACAGAATCTTGAATTTTTGTATTTAATATTTTTGTTGACAATTTTATTGTAAATTGGTTGTACATAATTGATGTATTGAACCGGGAAGAATTAGAAATAAAAACTTATTGTCTGTAATGAATCGGAACATTTATTTTATTTAGTTAGTGATCGCATTTCACTTAGGGGTTTTCGTAGCCTCGTAAGGTCTGCCGAATATGGCCGAAAAATGACGGGAAAAAGCACGGGCAGCCTACGCAACGTGGCATACCACTTCAGTGCCGGCGAGACGGTCGGACGTTGGCCCGGCATTTTGTTACCAAAATCGGAAAAGGCACTCGCGGGCACGAAACGACGGTAATCATGGCCACTTAGGGGTTTTCGAGTCTCAGGAGGCAAAGCCGGACATGGTCCGAAAAATACAAAAAAAATCAAGGGCGGCCTACGCAATGCGGGCTACCACTTACGTATGGGCGAGATAGCCGGACGTTGCCTCGGCATTTTGTTGCGAAAATCGGAAAAAGCACTTGCGGCCACGAAACCATGGAAACTTTTACGACGTCGAAAAATTTTGGAACTTTTATGAAGGTTCCTGATATATCGCTGATATTACCATAAAATTTCAAATGATTTGAAGATATGAGGAATTTTTAAAATTCAAACAATACATATATAAGGGCACATACAATCAAAGTTCAGATGATAAAATAAGCAATAGATTAGATGATATTACAAGGGCATTACAACGGTGGATTTAACTAACTAACGAAAGCAGCTGTTCATCATGGTGGAACAAATGATCGTTCCGCCTATCTGGTGCAAATTAATGATGTAAGACATTTTCGCATATTACCTGACCCATTCTAATATTGCGACGTATCATCGGACACCGCTCAATCCCTACTATGAAAGAACTCCATGGGGATCCGCAGTGCTCCCAACTGTCACCGATTGGGTGGCCTATGCCGTACGTCTCGGTGTGTAACATTTAAATTTTTTCTTTTTATGTGGATTTACGCCTCCCATATGGGCATGTCATCCCGATTCGGCGTCCCTATGTTAATACCACCGGGTTCCTGGTTAGTCTGCGCCAACGTCAAGGATTTGTTGCGTCTTTGCGTTCTCGGCATTTGCTTCCCCTTGTCCCTTCTTCTTGAGAGGAGAATCCTCCTGCACCTCTGCTGTGTTGGCCGTTGGCGGAGACATGCGAGACGCCTTTCTGCTTTTAAGCTCGCACTCCACTATATGGTGCAGAGCTTTGTGTTGGGCTTATCCTTGAACAACCTAAGCGTGCCTGCAATCATCTGATATGCCCGCTTTGGTCGTTGAATAACACCGTAGGCGTACTCGGGGTTTGGCTTTTCTGGGCGGTAGTGGCACCACGGAGAGGGTTGCTCCCCCTAGTTATCCCATACAGGAAGCATGAGATGTGGGTGGTACGTCTCCGGGCCCACCCACTTGAAGTACCAGCACCGTTCTTCCTCGGCCAAGGGGCACCGGTAGAATCTCCGGTCCGCTAGATCACCGTGGCATGTATCAACCACTAGCTCCAGGCCATGTACGCAAAGGTCGGGGCTTTCGGGTGGCCCTGGAGGAGGTTTCTCCTTTGACTTGAGCACATTCGCAAGTGTCCTTTTGAACTCCTGTGTGTGATGAACTATTTAGAACTACTAATTTGTGAGTTTAACATGAGTATGACGCATGAAACTCACCGATTGGTTGGCCCTTGCACACCGCCCCGAGCTCAGTCGATTTAGAAAAGGACATATCTGGCGGCCTCCCACCGGTGAAGTTCTCGCGAAGCGGGGTTGGCGTCGTGGCGCTTGTAGAAATTAAATGAGTCACGTCGTTCCGCCCGTCGATCCATTGGAAGAAGCAACACCGGTCCTTGTCTTTGAAAAGAAAGAACGATGCATGAGATGGTAGTGTTACCTCATTGTGTGGATGCGATGAGGTTTACCTTGTAGGTGCGCCACAACAAGAGTGAGCGGCGCCGTCTCTCCATGGGTAGATCGCATCATCTTCGCCGTAGGTTGCGCGATCGCATTTGGGTCGGGCAACTCCGGCAGAACTCTGGCGTCGGCATAAGCGGGATCGAGATATTCGGCCGGATGACTTCGCTTCAAGAGGCGACTTGCTGAACGACATTGTGGTTTGGTTTGGCTGGATGTATACCCCTCGGACTGTTTTATAGTGGTGGTGAGGGTTACTCTACAATTACAGCTCTTCTTTGCTGCAGCTGTCTGCGGCGTGTTGTCATTTCATGGCGTGTTGCGCGGTTGTCATTTCATGGCGTGATGTCGTCTCACTGGTAAAGTCGCTAGCGTGATAGTAGTCACATCGCTACCGAAAAGCATTGCGTGTGTTGTCGTGTCGACTTGGTAAAGTCGCTAGCGTGAAGTACTCACATCGCTACCGAAAAGTCATATTCGTCTGTTGTCGTGTCTTCTGGTAAAGGTGCTACCAATGAGTAAAGGTGCTAGGTGTGTGACAAAGCGTCTAGCCGATGAAAGGAACAACTAAGCACGTAAGATTAAGTTTACAAAAATACAAATGCAAGTGCAACATATTTCAAATGAAACACTTAGTACATAACATACTAGCAATAATAAAATCAAAAAGAAACTCTTCGCCGGCTCGCTTCGGGAGGCCTCCTCCTCGAACACAGGTCCCGCGAGTACGCCAACCGTGTAGGCGCGGTGGGGCCCTCTCGCCTAATTTGAGGCGTCGCGTGCATCTGTTTGAGTAGCTCGCTCGGTCTTTGGCACTCCGTCTTCTTGACTAGGCTGCGTCGGTGGTGGCGCCCCGTCGATCAGGATGATGATGCCCCACCCCAAAGACGTCCGTGGAGAGGTAATCACCGTAGTCCTCCGGTGCAGGGCATCGCTACGTCGTCGTAGTCGTCGAGAGCGTGTCCAAATGCGTCTTGCTAAGAAGTGTGCCTGCGGGCCTGTACCAAATGAAGAATTGTTTTGAGCATTGTAATACACGATTGTAACACTTGCACAGTGCATTTCAGTACTCACCGAAAGCCTGACCGGCTACAGAAGCGTGCCCTCTCGCAGTCTGCGGGGCGGGACCCTGCGAAGACGTACCTGGCGCACCTTACCCGCTAAGCGGCCGCCCTCTGGAGACGGTAGGGAGGCCGCACCCCGACAGCTCGAGGGCGCGTGTCGAGCTGTCCAGAAACCTCCCGACGTAAAGGGTGACGTCCTCTCTCGTCACGTCCTCTCCGGTGGTCAGCCGAGTGTACAAGCTGCGAAGCTCCCTGTGGTGATGGTGCAGCACGTCAGTCTGCAAAATAAATTACGGATTAGTTAGCAAAATAAATTACGAATTAGTTAGCACAATAAATTATATCGAAGGTATGACGCAACGTACCAAAGCGTGCCGAACCGAGTCCATATGGAGGGGGTACGTGTCTGCCACCACGGGAACGTGTCTAGGAGGATCGGGGTCGACACGTACCAAACGCACACGAGTCTGGGGAGTGTACCAGTATCGAACACGTGATTGCAATATCGTACCCGTCGCAGGCACCAGATGGTGCCCATGGTCGGACCGTCGACGTCACCGCCTGCCTGCGTGCCCACCAGAGGCTACAGGTCGATCTGGGGCCGGCCGATCTGGAACCTCTCGTATGCCCACAACTGTAGCAGCAGTGGACATCCTCCGAAGATCGAGCCCTCGGCGAACCGTGTACACCCGACGCGAGTGCATGCGATGGGTGGCGCCGAAGACGGCCGAGCCCCACGAGTATCGCGGGCACGGCGTCAAAGTGCGCCGCGATCTCCCTCGCGAACTGCACCAGGTGCGTGGACACGCTATCCCCATGGGACGTCGTGAACATGGTCCAGCCGAAGAGCCACAGGAGGTACGCCTCCAGGTGGCGGGCGAGCCTCTCGTCGTCCGCTGGCTCGACGATCTGCTCACGCTGTAACATAAAGCTCACTTGTTATTTCAAGCAGTACGTACACAATTTAGTTCGAAATGCTACTTACGTACCTGAAACTGTACAAGCCACCTCAAGGTCGGTCCGTGCGTGTGGTCGAAGGTCCTGTACACGGCAGGTGGTAATACACCCGCGAACTCAGCGCAAGAATCGGCGCACCAGCGGGGAAACGTCTGGGGCACCACAGCCGCACCGGCGATCGGGAGGCCGAGGAGGTAGGAGACGTCCTGTAAAGTGATCGCCATCTCCCGACAGGGAGATGGAAGGTGTGCGTCTCCGGCCTCCACCGATCCACCAGAGCGGTGATCAGCGACGGTCAGACGGGAACCCAGTATCCCAGACGTCCACCATCCCAAGAGGCGGCGGCCCGATGCTCGAAGCCTAAGAAACATAAACATGTAATTGATATCAGTGCTGCGGTAGTCATGGTGCTAGAACAAACATGTTTACAAATTTAAATACTGGTATGTTACAGGGATCCAACGCGATTGAGCGCCGAGATCGCATACAATGGTCTAGGTTGAAGGACGCCCACCGTACAGTGGTCCCCTCCGTCCTCTGGGGACAGCGGTGGCTAAGCGAGCACGGTGACCACGGCCGACGTCTTGGTCCAAGAACTTCGAGCGGCCACTCGTCATCTCCTGCCGGTGAGCCATACCGCAATTTACAAAATGAAAGTTAGAGTAGAAACACATACGTGAACACAAAAGTCCGCAAAAGTACGCAAGCATCACAACAATATATTGAAACAGATACGCACATAAAAAACGGAGAAGTTCATAACAACAATTTATAAAGACACAACACTCGCAACAGCTAGATAAAAGGGAGAGTTCAGACAACACACGTTACATCGACGAAATATAAATTTGATATACGACATATGATAGTGCAAACTACTTGTCATCTGGTGCGATGAGGTCGTGCAGCAGTCCTCACAGAGGACGATCCTTCCCCCACCGTCGGGTGACCATCTCCTCCTTCGTCTTCTTCGTTTTGTGCTCCGCAATTCTTGAACGTATGTCCTCGTTGGTTGCACAATGAGCAGTTCTTCACGCGTTTGCCAGCTTCTGACTCATCCATGTCATTTCTTATACGCCTTGTTCTTCGACGCCCTGCTTTCCCTCTTCTCGCATCAAAATCAGGGACCCAGAACCTTTCATCAACACTAGGAGTTGTGGTGAAAGAACCCACAACCCCATAACCATAAAGCTCCTCGCTCCAAGTTGCCATCACCCTTTCCTTCATGTAATAATCAGATAGGTATGTACCAGGTTGCATTCCAAATAAAGCACATGCGGCTATAACATGAGAACATGGCCTATGCAAAAGGTATGGCTTGTTGCACGAGCATTTGCACTCAGCCTGTAAGATGCACTCCTGGGTGACAACCCTCTGGTTGGTTCCACGCCTTCCTTTATCCCTGCAGATCACCTCGAAGCGCAGCGTCCGTGCACCAACTTTGATAGCTCTATGTTTGGCCGCCTTCTGAGCCTTCTCATCCATGTATTTAGTGATCATCGAAGAGTACAATAACTTCTCATCTCTCATTACTATCTCAGCAGCTGCATGCCTGTCCACAAAGTACTTGGTTGTACCCCTCAGCACTCCCTCGACAATTCCTACCAACGGCAGACACCTCATCCCTCGCATTACCCAGTTGTAAACTTCTGCAGTTAGTGGTCATCACACCGTATCGGCACCATTTGTGTCATATAAAAGTGACCACTTCTCTTCTGGTTCGGCTTGATCCAAATCAGAAACATTTGATTGGCCTTTGCCTCCGACGACGGTTAGTCGGCTCATCCTCTGTTGGCAGGGGGAAAAGAGGCTCCGCCTGCTCTTGTGTTCCACTGGCACTACTGTTGTTCGTCTGCTCCTTGTGTTTCCTTGTCAGGTCATCAAGATTTTTCCACAGAGTTCGGAACTTCCTCTCCTGGTTGGAGTTACATAGTCTTTTGAACATGTTCATCAGTAACTTGTTCTTGAATTGCTTATAGAAGTTTGCACCCAAATGCCTCATGCACCACCGACTCTGCAAGTCAGGCCATCGGAATGGCTCATCTTCCCCTGTTTGTAGCTGGTTGATATCACTAAGCAACCCGGCAGATGCACGCATGCAAAGACGCACAACTGGACGAGTTTTGACCACCCCGATCTTCAGGTTTCGTAGGAACCACAGCCAACTCTCGTAGTTCTCGCTTTCTACGAAGGCAAAGGCAACAGGCAGAATCTGGTTGTTCCCATCGACGCCCACAGCTGTCAGTATTTGCCCTCTGTATTTCCCGGTCAAGAATGTGTCGTCCACGCACAACAATGGACGACAGTGATAGAACGCCTTAATGCAAGCTCCGAATGCGAAGAACACTCTCCGCAGATGCATTTTAGTTGGCCACTGGATTGACGGACAATCTTGATAATCATAGTAGGTCCCAGGATTTCTTCCCTGAATGCAACCGAAAAGTCTTGGGCAGGTTATGGTACGAGTCTTCAAACTTCCCAAACCTCATTTCTAATGCCTTTTGTTTCGCCCTCCACGCCTTCCCATAGCTAATTGTGTACTGATATCTGTTCTCGATCGCTCGGATAATAGCACGGGGCTCAAAACTCAGGTTCTCCACTATCTCTGCGTACATGATGTTCGCGACATACCCGGATGACAGATTCCTGTGAGCCATCACTGTTTCCTCAGTCATACATGTGTGCTGCTCAACCTTCGAACATAGCCAATGGGTGCCCCACTTGGGCTTGTACGCGTGCACTCTCCACGGACACCCATGGATCTCACACACCACGTCGTAGCAGGTTGGGGTGGATTTCTTAACCCTGAAAGTCCTTCTTAATGATAGAGCCCAATCTTTCACGGCATCCTGCCTGACCTCTTTTGTCCGGTACATACCGTTATGCCTAACCTCATTATCACCGATCGCCAAGGCATCTCCTCATTTCATTGACAACCATATTATCAAATTGTGCGTGCTCCACTCGGTTTGGCACAAGCGGCTCCGCACCTCCTCCATCTTCCTCATCCGACTCATCGTCGCCGCCCTCTTCGCTCTCACTTTGTACTCACGGTCTTCCTCTTCCATCCTAGCTGTTATTTCCTCAATTTGCTCACCTTCGTCTACCGGTCCCCGCTTCTTGGCCAACATTTTCATCATCCTCCTCGAACCGAACTGTTTCACCACTTTGTTGAACATGTTGCTCATGGCTAGATCCCCAATTTCAAGTGTCACCGGTGAGCTCATTTTGAGGCCGACTACACTCACCGGCGCCCAACTGCTGCTGGGGGCAACATCCTCTCATATGCTCGCACTAAAAGCACTCGATTCCATCCCCGCTGCTCTGCCCTCTCACATATGATCTCCACGATCGGTTCCTTTAGCTCAACTAACTCCTAGTAAATAGTGTCGTTTAGCACACTACATAGGCAAAATACCTTCAACTCACACTTGTCTTCTTCCATCCGAAAAGTATAATACAACCATTTTAACACGGAACCAAATGTGCGCTCCTCGAGCCTACTCAAACTTCTATCCACATACTGCATGTTACTTAGATCTGCACCCTCCAAACCATACATTACAACCCCATCTCCATAATAAATCCTAAATGGAACTCGTTCTGCCATATCTGCGAATCCATTCATTCACTCACGAATTAATTATCTTCTGTACAAAATACTATGACGTAACATAACTATACCTACATGGTACGAAAATATATATCTAACCGTAAAAACATCTACATTCCTAATAATTCATATCGATGTAGTTATATCTCGTAAAAAATTACCTTTCCATCAATATGTACCGATATACTCCTATCCATAAAAATTCATTCCTAACAATATATACATTCGTATCGATGTACTTATATATTAAAAAAATACTCATTTGTAACTATATTTCCTTCAATATATACCGATATACTCCTATCCGTAAAAAATATCTAAATTTTCTAAACTAGGACTAGCTGTGACCTATCAATTTACCTACATTTATCCGTAACATACATCTAAAACTATTTCTAATCTACCACTATTTACTACTACAATGCTCTAGATCTAACTATTTCTAACATATCATAATTTACTGCTAAGAAAAGTAAACAACAAAAATTTACCTCGAAACAGTGGCGCAAAATCTCCCCTTCTTCCTTCTCTCTTCCCTTCTCTCCCCTCTTCCTCTTCCCTTCCTCTCTCTTAGGGCGCACAAATGAGCACAGTGCCGGGCGAGCGGCTCATATAAACGCTCCTGTCGCACTTTGGTCGAGCGACAGGAACCCGCGCGCCCACCTGTCGCACGACCATCGGTCTATTTTCGTCGTGCGACAGGTGCCTTTTCGGCTCCTATCGCACGTTTGTCGTCACGACAGCGCTTTTTCGGCCTGTCGCCGCGTTCGCTCGACCACGTCGGCGCCGCACTGCCGCCGTGTATTTTTTCTATTTAGGCCCACATGCTCGCTGGATGGGCGACAGAGGTATATTTCTGAAAAAAAAAATTTCGGTGGAATATTTTCAAAATTTCGAATAAAAAATGTATTATTAAAAAAAAATTCTGATATAGATAAGATCAAGCAGTTAATGGATGATCAGAGTAACGATTTGGCAACTATCCCGGACAAGAACGGCATGTCGCCGCTGTATCTTGCCATTTTCTTAGGCTTCTGTGATATTGCTAACGAGCTGCTGAATTATTCTCATCGTCTGTCCTACGATGGAATAAATGGACAAAATGTGCTGCACGTTGCAGCACTTCGGAGTGCAGGTATGGATTGTGATACATGCTGATTACCAGAATTTAACGCCTGATCAGGTATCTGGCACACGTTGGAAAATTGCTTTAATTGTTTTTCCAGATAGATTCCAGAGTTGATTTTTTTTAATTGAGAGTTGATTAACCCATTATCTATCATATGATATATGCTAGCATATTTACCCACGCAACTACACGTCTAGATATTATGATACAATTGCCTTTGATGTACAACTCTATTTCCAATGGTTGAAATACAATTGTATTTGTTATATAACTTTATTTATATATGATTAATCTGCATCGTTATAGTCTAGCCCTACCAAAATAAGTGGTGGAGTTCCTTTCTTTGATATACAACTTTACTTCCAATAATAAAAAAAAACAATTGTATTTGTTATATATGATTAATCTGCACCATTATAATCTGGTCCTACCAAAATCAGTGATGGTTATCCTTCTTTTTTTCTTTTGATTAATGTGAGAATTTCTAGAATTTAGGAATATTGTGAGATTTTCTTGCCTTTAAAACAAAAGAAGTGCCTTGAATATCACCTGTTGTTTTTAGATATATAGATATATAGATATAAGCTGATGACATGTGCTTTAGAGCTACTAACAAAAATGGAGAATATACTAGAAATTCTAAAAAATATATACTTAATTTGGTAGACCCTAATTTTAAAGGCTTGGGTTTAATAGTTCAAATAGAGATAGAAAATTTTGAAAAAAAAACTAGCCCTTAATTAGTACTAGGGGGAGAGATATCTCAAAATAAATTGGGCAAATTAGGTATGAATCAATTGTATTATGTTTGCGAAATAGGAATTTCAGTATTCAAAATTCACAAAGAAAATTTTATATGTTATACTATGCCCACGCAATTGCTTGGGCCAAATAGGCTATAGTTCTAGAAAAAGAAAATATCTAGCCCTTAATTTTAGTATACCCTAATTAAATTTAAAGGCTTAGGTTTAATAATTGGCTTGGAGATACATTAATTTTAATAAAGATAAAAAAGAGATAAGTAGCACTACCGGTTGAGAGTGTTAATTGTGCTACGTGAATACGAAATCAAATGTCCCAAATATAGTTTGTCTGCAAAATGAAAATTTTAAAATTTAGAATTGTGAAAAAGAACTTTATACATTGTACTACATTACATCACATAATTGTGCGGGCAAATTGGCTAGTTATTAAAATGATGTTAAAAGAAACTTCTATGTTTGCTCTAAGATGAGAAAAATAAAAGAGAAAAATCTACACCGTTTATTTTAGTGGTCCATATTATAATGGTGCATATTAATCAAATATTTACTGGATTTGTTACAACGATGTTAAAAAGAAGGTTCCATGTTCTCTTTGACAGGCTAGAAATTTCTATAATAATTACAGGAAAAAGATAAATATCTACACTGCTTATTTTGAGGGATCCAAATTATAATGATGCAAATTTGTCAAATGTACATAAGAATTTCTAGAGTTGCATAAGAATACAACTATACATTAAACGATAAGAATTGGAGTTATATCTTTCCGAACATAAACGTATATATTATAGTATCTAACCGGCACAATTGCGTCGGGAATTAGGCTTTTACATCTGCCTGTATATGCTTGCACATCAAAACCGATTTGGACGGTGGAACTCTCTCTAGTGGTAAGCATCAGACTGAGTGGTAGGAGCGCACGGGCTTCTGTCCTGTATTCGGCAATATCTTTCCTGTTTTCCCCGAGGAATTCAGAGTTGAATACAAAAAATTCGGCCGGTTTAATTCGGTACGGGGAGGGGGCGGGGGTCATTTTTTTTCCAAATCAACCCATGATTCATATAATGGCAGAACATCTGAATTATCTAAAGGGGGCAAAAAACTCCATGGCAGATTTTACGACAAAAATTATCAGCAAGAAAGAAGAGCTTAAGATTGGATCTGATGATTCTGGAAATACACTTCACTTTGCGGCATCGGTAGGACTTCGGGGTACAACAAGCTTGCTACTTGGGAAAGAAAGCAACATCAAAAACCACCAGGGAACGTATCCTATACACATAGCAGCTTCCGTTGGAACACTCGACGCGATCGACTCATTGGTCAATGAAGATGACAGTGAGGTCCGTGAGTCTGCTGCTCTACGTGACATAATGGGGAGGACCTTGCTTCATGTTGCCGTCGAGAACAAGAAGGAGAATGTAGTCAAGTTCGTATGCAGGGAAACGAGGTTCGCGGGCATTCTGAATATGAAGGACAAGGACGGAAATACAGCATTACATTTGGCTGTGAAGAAAGGAGACCAGTCCATTTTCAGCCATCTCCTAGGGAACAGAGCAGTGGAGATCAACCATGTCAACAATGATATTTATACACCACTCGTTCTTGCAAGAAAGAGAAACGAGGAACATTCTTTCGCCTCTCGCCAGGTACGCAGACCACTGGAAATTTCTATGAGAAAATACCTGTGCGAAGATGAGAGGTTCTGACATTTCGGACCTTTTTTTTTTTGTTCCTACAGAACCCGACGGAATGGATGATCAGGGCTTTGGCGCATTCCGGAGCTCACTTCAGTGCTCGCAGACGCGATGAATTTCTCCGTTCCGGTGACTCCGGAAGAAACCACTCAGATGAAGTCAAGAACATGTTGCGATCGACTGAAAGT
This sequence comes from Guadua angustifolia, assembly GCA_036346375.1. Lineage (NCBI taxonomy): Eukaryota > Viridiplantae > Streptophyta > Magnoliopsida > Poales > Poaceae > Guadua > Guadua angustifolia. Next base: position 13,942,052 of record CM070516.1, on the reverse strand, counting down.
GTCTTGGTTGCATCCGTGCTAATTGCAATGCTGACTTTCGGTGCTGCTTTCACCGTGCCTGGAGCATACAAGGCCGAGGACCACCCTAAAGCGGGCACGCCGGTACTAGGCACCAAATACGCTTACAAGGTCTTCATCATCGCCGACACATTTGCTCTCCTCTGCTCTGTTGCGGCCACCTTCAGCCTCGCCGAGTTTGGCAACAGGGCGAACGTGGATCCTCAAGTGCGCTGCTTGTACGCACGACGCGCCGTGGCGTTATTCCACTTCGCCCTCAAGAGCCTAACCACGGCTTTCGCGCTAGGGGTCGCCACGGTGATGTATGCGATTTCCGTCAGCACCACCATCATCGTCGCCGCCACTACCTTTCTTCTGGTGCTCTACGGAAATGTGCCGCTTCGTCAGGATTTTGAGCTCATGATTGTGTTGTACCGCAGGTTTGGCTTCTCATGGTCATGGTCCCTGTATCCCTGGACGAGCTCTCATCTCGATTGGAGCGCAGGGCGGAAAACAAGCTTTTGCGCTAGGCTTTACGCATGGCGGAAAAGGAGCTTTTCCGCTACGCTGGTCATGGACCTACTAAAACTTTTCTGGACCTATATCGTCATCTTTCTGCTTGCTGGTCTTGCCCAACTGTACAGCAAAAAGTGAGCAATTCATTTCGAAATTCGTCCGGATGGTCAGCGGTGTCAGGTGTGTGACAGTGTGAGCCATTTGTATTTCATTTTCTTACATTTCATTTCCAAATTCGTCCTCATGGTCAGAGGTGTGTGTCAGCGTGTGTCCGTGCAACTCATTTGTATTTCCTTTCCTTGCATATTATTTTTAGTAGTGCACCTCAAAATGTATCACACCATGTTTGTCTTATTAAATAAGTTGTCGTTTGTCATGAATAATGATTGATTTAGACTTTTAGCTGACCTCCTTTTTTCACCGTGTGGTAATCTTCATATTATTGGTACAAATATTTTGATGTTCCCCTCATTTTTTGCGACGGCACAAATTATTATTTGGATTCTTCGCAAGATTTCCTTGGATACTCTAAACCGGACCGTTTATACTTCTAGTTGAACTAATGTAACACCCCGACGCCAACGCGCCACGGATGCTACCAAAACCCTGCTTCACTAGCGACACCCCTCGGACCCACACATATCCAAAGAGTTACCAACACACGATAATTCTCCACAACAAGATCAATTGAACTGAGAATTACCGAAGAAGACATAACAACCTAACACTTCTACGAACTTGACTGCAATCAACCACTAAACTCTAAAACCAGCTTAAAACCAAGTCACCGAAATTTACAAAATTTCGACATGATGTAGGGTCGAAGATGCGCCTAGAGGGGGGGTGAATAGGCGTTTTACAAAATTCGATGGCTCACTAAACGATTCGCTCTAATCAACCCCTATGTCAAAACCTAATCAAATATATATACGGAAGCGATAAATAGGTTTTGACAATTAAAGCCTAAATCAACTAGGCTCACTAGTGCACTAACTAAATTATGTCTCTAAACTAGAATTGCTAAATTGATCAATCAATTAACACTAAGCAATTCTATTACAATCAAGCAATTGAACAATATACTAGAAATGTAAATACTTGAAAGTAAAAGAGACAAGAGGCAAACGATGTTTTTCCGTGGTGTTCGGAGACTTGCTTGGTCTCCCTAGTCCACGCTTGAGGCAAGCCCAACCACTTGGACCGGCTCCCGCCGAGCACCCGCCTCTTTCCACTAGTCGTGGTTTTTCACGCCAGAGGCTCAACCCGAACCTTCACAAACTTCGGGGCTTTCACACCTTGAGAGCTCCCAAGACGACGCCCACGCCGCCTAGGAGTCGGCAACCTCTAAGAGTAACAAGTCGATCCTTCGCTTGAACTTCACCGAGCACAACACATGCACTCCCGGTGATCACCTGTGCAACACATGCACATAGGCTCCTCCTCAAGTGCAACACATGCACAAGAGACTCTCAACCCACTCCTATTGCAACACATGCAATTAGTCTCACTCTTAGCTCAAGAATCAAATATGAGTATGCAACACATGCACCACCTCATGCAAAATACTCAATCAACCAAAATGCCCCCATGACCTCCTTTTATAGCCTCACAAAGAAAACTAGCCGTTGGGGGCAAACGGGCATTAAAAGTGTTGAAACTAGCCGTTGCTATAGATTTGCGGTACTATCGCCCTACGGGCGGTAGTACCGCCTAGGAGTTCAAAAGCACCTTCTTCGGCAAAAGTTATCAGAAGGGCGGTACTACCAGCCCCTACGGGCGGTAGTACCGCTTTTGCGGTAGTACCGCAGCAGCAGACACTAAAACGCTCATAACTTTTTACTCCGAATTCTGATTTGGGTGATTTTTGATTCTATGCGAAGCTTATTACGAGGGCTACAATCTCCACCCATTTTCAAGATTTAAGCAACCATAGATATTTTTAAATATCACCAAAACCAAACTCTAATGTAGTCATTCAAGTCTAAAATGTGATTTTTCGAAATCCCTCACATACACTTGATCAAGGGCATGACTACAAGCTAGAAAAAGTTACTATCATCAAATATTGAGCCATGATGATCAACTCATGATCAAAATAACTTTTGCAAAACACATTTGCAAATAACCCGAAAAGCTATAAGATCAATCCTCTAGCCATGCAAGGATCAACACATGATCCCGACACTTTGCAAAACACATTTGCAAATGCCAACACATGCTCTAGGATTGAAACCCATAACCTCTAGCTTATTTGCAAACCACATTTGCAAATAACAAAACAACATTTTGCAAAAACACATTTTGCAAACACAAACCATAAACTTTACTTAGCCTATGTGATGATCAACACGTGATCAAGTCACAAGCTAAAACACAATGCATGAGCTCTCACTTTTGTTTTTGCAACACATGCAAAACTTAGCTCCATGCAAAACCACATAGATTAAGAAAGATTGTTTTGTAAATGAAAACAAAACATGAGGCTTCAACATTTGCAACACATGCAAAAGTGAACTTCACGCAAAAGCCAATGCATATTGCTTATCCTATTTGCAACACATGCAAATCAAAGCATTATGCGAAAACCAAATGCATATACTCTTCTTCTTTGCAACACATGCAAATCCGAGCATAATGCAACAACAACCAAGCATAAGCTTAACCCATTCGCAACACATGCCAAATGGTTAGTTCTTATGCAAAAACCAAATCCAAATGTTTTGAGCTCGAGTGAACGCGGGATTGAGATCATAACACATGATGAAGCTCAAGCTAGGAATCAACTCCTCTTAATAGTACGGCGATAAAAACCTTAGACTCAAAGACTACAAAGTCCTTAGCCTATCTAATTATACCTTCGCCGCTGTACGCAAGCAATCCCCTTTGGGGTCTTTATGATCTTCATTCATACGCTCCCTTGGGATCATCACTCGACTCTTCTTTATCTTCGGGTTCTTCTCTTGACGTCCATCACCTCATGATGCCGTCTTTATCCCGTTCTCAATCATCCTTGGACTTAACCTAACTCAATCACAACTCATAGAATAGTTAGTCCAAGATGCATGGTTGTCTCAATTACCTCTTGCACTCCATTAACACATAATGGATGCCTTTAGATCAATTGAGCGCAACCTAAATCAATTTGAATGATTTAATTGTATCTTAAGTACAATAATGCAACTCATGCTTTATTATACTTAAGAGCTATTCATTTGTCCTTAATTAATCAAGGAACACCATCAATACATGATGAAATGTTCTTTAATGGTTATCAAGACAAATGAACTCAATTTAAATTATCATTTAAATTGATATGAGTATATATTAACTACACAAGTTTTCATATACTCATGTTGATGAGAGGTAATGATCCATTATGTGTAAACTATATGGAAATGATCATTACTCTAAGTCATCGACTATAGAATACACCACACATGTATATGTGCATAAGTATGATTGACTTGGATATAATATGCACATATTCGATTTGATCACATTGGAGTATATCCTACATTATCATGAGTATACTTATAACTAGGCAATTTAAATATATACTCAAGGATTTAGTTCATTTGTCTTGATCCTTATATGTGTCAATAAAGAATAGATCAATACAAAGAGACTTTCAAGTTAAACTACGAACTCCCCCTAAATGTGTGCATCCATGTAATATATGGATTGGAAAACATGATGCACGTTTGTGGTTAATATAATGGGGACATTCATACTTTAACTCGACTCCAAAGTATGCAACTGATACTAGAATGAATACGCATATATACCTTGGTTTTTCCATTTTTCAATGCGATGAGACTAATCAAGGATATTCTAAATAAACAAGTTAGTCTCGATATAAGATTAGTCATTAATAATAAAATCACATTAATGGATAATCTCAATATTAGATTTGTCATTAACACCAAAACCATAACTAATGAAGGTTGAACTTACAATCTCCCCCTTTTTGGTGATTAATGACAAATCCAAGCTTAATAAGCACATTTGGATTAAAACTAACATATTGAGAGAATTTAAGCTTATTCGAATACATATGCATATTTTAAACAATATAAGCATTGATAATTTAGAATGCATATGAGAAATCAATTCTCCCCCTTAATCATATTAAGCTCCCTTTTTAAACCAAATGAGATATTAAGCTCCTAATTCTCCCCCTTTTGGCATTAAGCACCAAAAAATGGAGAAACCACCTTAAAAGAATATTTTAATTATTTCTCCCCCTTTTGGCAAACATTTTCCCTTTTTAAATATTCTTCCCTTTGTGGCATTTAACTATCTCTTTTAATGAGGGTCATACAAGAATTAGAATGAACACTTATGACCTTGGCAAGGAATTAGAAAGATTTCAAGAAATAAAATCTTATGCCAAATGAAAACTTATTTTATTTGAAATATGGTCTAAAAGAAGGAAAACTCAAAAAGAGACCATATTTGGGTTTGTGGATACCACTTGTAAAGATACCACTTGTAAAAATAAGCATGAGAAGCAAGGTAAGGGTATCACACGGCTTATTTGAAATGCATTCAAATAATTCACTCCTCATTTTATTAGGCTTTGCAAATGTTCAATATGATTCTTTTGAAGAATCCAACAAATTTGCCTAATAGGATTAAACGAGGAACCCAAAAAGAATACCACTTGAGAAATTAGATACCATTTTAAATCTATCTCAAGGGTTTTGCTTGAAGATCCAAAAGAAATGAGCATTTTCAAATTATTGTTTAGGAACAATGCTCAACTAGAGACGTTCCTCTTTTATGTATTTCAATTCATAAAGAATCTCACACAGAGAATTCTTAGGCGATTGAACTTACAATTTTAGTTTGGGAGGAAAAATCTTAATCAAGAATGTGGGTATCGGAGTAATGCTACAAAGAGGCAATGAACATACCACTTGTAGGAAATAATCGAATTCAATGATACCACTTAAAAGGAAATCAAATAATCAAGGATATCACTTAGAGAAAATAACAATAAGATCCATGATACCACTTGGAGAAAAGAGAAACTCAATGATACCACTTGTAAGCATATGGAGGGAATAAATGCTTAATTGATACTGTAACACCCCGGCGCCAATCGCACCGCGAATGCTACCCAAAACTCTAAACACTCAACGACAACTCAATAGAATTGTCTAAAAGCAACCGCTAACTCTAAAATCAGCTGAAAACCAAGTCAGCAAAAAGTTCAAAATTTCGGCATGACCTTCCTAGAAAGAAGGACATCCACTCAAAGTACGTAAAGCAATAACAAGATAAGTCAATTATTCAATCATGAAGCGACATTCTAGCAGGTCCTTAGATATCAATCACACATTCGCTAATAAAAGATAAACTACGCGACGACAAATAACATATTACAACCCCACTAATACAACCAGGCTTAATACATTAATTAAATGAGATGGCGACCAAGTCGCGCACGTGCTTCTACTCCCAACCCGACGGCCAACTTCAAGTACCTAAAACAAGAAAGCAGAAGTGTGAGTCCAAGACTCAAAGAAAGTGCAATCAAACATAAAAGTAATGAATTCGATTAGAATACAACAACTTCAAGACATACAGTAATAGTTCCTTTACTTAACATCCTTAAATAAAGGGAACAATTTGAATTCATATAACTTCAAAACGTAAGAACACGATTACTTCACCATTTGCTATATCCATTACTTAATTGAAATTATCCAGTTAAAGAAGCAGAATCTAACCCTACTTACCACATCCAACTCGGAAACATAAATAACCTTACTCATGCCTCAACCTGCCATGTCGCCCTGTTTCCTCCCCCAGCCGAGTCCCCTACCATGTCCTCCCCACTCTCCTGCGCCTCCACTCCCTGGCGCCTTCCTCCTCCCTCCTACCAAGGCCTCCTCAAGGCTTCCTCCTCCCTCCCACGAGCTGCTCCTCGCCGACCGCCGCCGCCTCCAACCTCTGCCGGCGTCGCCTCCTTTCCTCCTTGCTCTGCTCGGCAAGAATGACAAAGAAGACTGGCGTGCAAGAAGATCTAGCAAAGAGCAGGTCGGCTCCTCTCGCGCCTCCCCTCGGCTGAGCAGCACCACCACCACCACCAGCAGCCATGCCCTCCCCTCTTGCTTCCTTGTGGTGAGAATTCAATCAATCAATTGAGGGTTGGTTCTTGTGCATGTCAGGTGTTCGATGAAATGCCTAGAAGGGTTCTATTAGGGTATTACACTGTTTCTAAGTAATGATCTATGAGTACTTGTATGACACATTTGGTTGTGAATCTTTGGTTAATGAGCACCATCCCATGTGTGTTTGGATCCTAGTTGATTAAATATGATTGCATTGGTGTTTGTCTTTTCCCTGTTGTGATCACTAAAGACTTGCGTATGTGTTGCATATGTGGATTTGTTACTGATGCATACCAAGTATTTATGTATACTGGTATTAGATTCTTGAGGATTCTACGTGTTGTTGTTTATGGAATGATATATATACATACATACATACATACATACATACATACGCATATGTGTGTTAATTTTATATGAGCCCTGTAATGTCATCCTTACATTGATAATGTTTGTGAATCTTATGCTGTGACTTGATTCTTGTTACTTTTTGCATGGCTCAATTAAAATGAGTGAGTTAAGAAATATTTACTACCATATGTCATTTCTATTAAGGTTTAAAGATTGATTCTGTGCATTGAGGCTATGATAAGCACCTATTGGTTGATCCATTAGGGCCATGTATTTGGGCCTGTCAGTAATGCATCATTAATTATATTGGTATCATATTGGGTTCTCGAGGATTTAGTGTGCTGCTGTTTTTGAAGTTTAGGAATAGGGATGGTATAGATGTGTGATTAAGAATGTTTTTCATGCATTGCCAATTGATTATGAATATGGGTTTATGACCTGATTTACAAAGGCATGAATGCTTCATGTTCTATTTTGGATTTGGTCTAGTCAGCTTAACTGGTTTATGTATGCTTCTAGCTCAATTGCTACAAATCCCTTATGTGATATCTGTGATCCAAAAGGTCTTCTTGTGCAAAGTGATTAATGTATGTGCGTAGATACAGTTGTCTAAAATAAATTGATGCTGCTTACTAATGGAGTTTTGTATGCTTTTATTTAACAATGCTACTTTAATTCCTGATGTGTTGGTGATTATGACAATCGTGCTCTTGCTCTTTCATGGGTTGTTTGGTTCTCTAGGGTTGGAGGTCCCTAATACCGCAATCGGGCCGTCAGTTTATCGCCGAGGCTAAAGGCAAGTACCTTTTGATGAGTGTGGCATGATAGAGTGATGCTCGCTTCTTATTGCAAATTAACCGTATTATAGGAAGGTTACATTTTTTTTATTATGTTTTACTCATGAATATGACTAGATTAACGAGACTTATAAGTTCAGGAACATGAAGTTATGTTAATAATCATGTATTGGTGTATGTTATGAGAGTGCAACATGTACTGTTGTCCATGTCAATTGCATAAATGCATTCATAAAAGGAAGAGACGACCCATGTCGACAGGGCCTCTGTGTTCACACGTAGTGAACACGAAAGTCCTACTGTAGTCTCATACCCATGGGGGTATGGGAGCGAGTCAAGAAGAGTTGGCACTTTCCACGGGATGGAGGATTGAGAGGGTGCACACCGACGGTGTGCACTCACCATACCCCAGATAGACATTGAAAGGTGCACTTGAGCATTCCAAAGATATTTGCATTGCATAGCGTTGCACTTAATGGCTATTGTGGTGAATGGTAAGGTGTGGAGGTAACTCCCCAAAATTGCTTAAATAAGTTGCGTGCCAAATTCCTTGTATATGTTTTGTTGAATGCATTGCATGGTAAAGCTAATGGTGAATGGCAGCAGATGACCTCTGGGTTGAGGGTAAATTACAGGTTAAGAATGGATCGGGTCGTGAACTCGTTCAATGTTGTCTAATGGTAGTTGATGAGGTAACTAATAGTGATTTCTTCTTTTTGTTATACGTGTTAATTTAGTATTCAAAATATGGACATGTTTATGATTCACACATGTTAATTGATATTGATATTGCTACTTTGTTGTACTTGATGAGTCTTCGACTCACGTTTCTTTTTATAAATGTGTGTAGGTTCCCTGAAGTCGGCATGCTGGGATGGGAGTAGTAGCACGTCACGGCTTATCACCATAGTTTCATGTTAGCCTTGTGCTTTCAAACTTAATGAGCTCATGTTTTGTAATAATTAATTTGTGGGAGTTATTTTGTGCTTGCTTGGGGTCATAGTGGTTGGTTGATACCATGACCCATGCTTGTGCTTGGTCTGTTCCTTTAGTTGCTTATGGTATTGTTATGTTAAATGCTATCTTGTGTCTGCTGAGTGGATGTCCGCTGTTCTAGAGAGGTCATGCCGAAATTTTGTAAATTTTGGTAACTTAGTTTTAAGCCGGTTTAAGAGTTTAGAGATTAAATTTTAGTTTCAGTCTTTTCGTGGAGGTTTCATTTATTATTTAGGGTTTTTTAGTAGCATTCGCGGTGAAGCCATCTGTCAGTCCAGAACGATGCCATCCGGCCGTTTCCGATGGTGATCCTTGTGGCCGCAGAAAAGAGCTGTCGGTCAGTGCGATCACATGGGATCGGTGTTCCGATCCACGATCTATCTACAGCCGTCCATCTGAGCCATAACCAGCATAGGCAGAGCGCTCTGGCGAACCTATCTAAGTCTAGGACTACTAGCGCCCCCCTCTGGAGTGGGTGGCAAACTGTCGTCCAGCGGACTTTGCAATTGCCACCGTGGAGTTCGTTGTTGCTCACCCAGAGGAATCGTCTTCTGAGTTTATCAAAATCCGAGATGAACTTCTTTGGCACCTTAACCGCAGTCAACAGGTATATAGGGATTGAGGACAACACCGATTTGACCAAAGTGAGACACCCGCCCATTGTGAGTTGGTTTGCTTGCCAGCCCGCTAGGCGTCAGGCCGCTTTATCTGAAATGTGTTACAGGTCCGCGCAGCGTAAGCGGCCAAGGGCAAGCGGCATGCCCAGGTATTTGATAGGGAAAGCCAAAATTTTTCCATGGAAGGGCTGCAAGATGCTATGAAGATTTAGGTTGTCGCCTCTGATTACCGCAATGGTACTCTTTTGCATGTTTACTTTTAGTCCGGACGCTTCACTGAAGGACCTTAGGATGGCAAAGGTTGCCTCTAGCTCTTCCTTGACCGGGTTAAGGAATATAACTGCATCGTCTGCATATAGGGATACTCTTGCTTTGGAGAGCGTGTGATGTAAAGGGTCGATGGCTAGTAGGAAGAGGTAGGGCGATAGAGGGTTTCCCTGCCTCAATCTGCGGCGGTGCCTGATTTGAGGTCCGGATACCCTATTGAGGAGGACCGAGGAGGTGGCTGAGGCGAAGGAGATTGACAGCCATTCTCACCATTAGGGACTGAACCCTTGTGCTTGTAGAAGGTCCAGTAGGTATTCCCAGGAGACAGAGTCGCTTTTTGAATGTCGAGCTTGAGCAGTAGCACAGACGTGCGATTTCGATGATAGTCTTTTGCGCAATTTTGGACCCACAAGAAGTTGTCTTGGATACATCTCCTTTTGATGAGGGCACTCTGAGAATTTGAGATTAGCACGTCTATGTGCCTGGCGAGGCGCAACACTAGGACCTTTGATAGAATTTTTGTAACCAAGTGAATGAGACTAATTGGTCTGAAGTGATCCCGATTCCTCTTTTTTTGGTAGAAAGGTGCACATACGAGGTATTATCAGGCAGTTTCAAGCAAAGAAGTGCCACTGTGCCATTCAACTGAGCAACGCGGCAACCAGTCGAGCAGCCAAACTCAAAACTCCTATCAATGCAGACCTAAAAGGAGATATATTGTTTGCACCAGATTTTGGAAAGTATAGATCCACATGAGTTTGGATAATGCACGGTGAATATTTGGAAACAAGAAATCAATTAGGAAACCTTAGCCGACTTGGACTATGTTATCGTAGCAGAGTAGGACTCGGATCGGCTGATGGGTATATAAGGTGAACCCAGGCCGTTCGAAGACGGCGTCCACAGCCAAAATCACATCTACTAGTTTTTTCTTTTCAATAGTTCAGTCTTGTAATACTTTCCTCTGTAAGTCGATTTTGATCAATAAAGTTGCGTATCGCCGATTATTGGTCTTCATCGATTTCACTCCAGGTTTGGTTTGCTCTGTTTTGTTGTGCATCGCCTTCTCAGAATCGATCTGCCTTTGCCCTAAGATTAGCCTTGATCGGATAGTCTTGCTACGTCCTAATCAACTTCTGGCTGATCAGAGTTACGCCGATTATCGTTTGATATCGGCTTCGAGCGATCTCACGACTTTAACTTATCGATTACAGGGTCAAATCGATTGGCACGCCTTGAACCCTGTGTTCATCGGGTGTGTTGAAGCCAAGAACCCTTCATCAAGTTTTTGGTGTCAACACATTTTTGGCACGCCTGGTGGGACCAAATCGGAAAAGATGACTGCGGGCAAATCAGTCGCACCAGTCGACGTTAATGCTGACGCAATAATCGTCCCTACATTGGACGATCTAACTCCGAAACAGCGCAAGGAGATTGAAGATTGGAAAACTACCCTAGAAGAATTGATGTTGGGTTGTTATCAAAAAACTCGACAAGGGGTCACACAGAAGATGGCACTTCTAACACTGAATCCCCTTGGCGAGGCTGGCATCTTGACGAATTCGGTAATCCGATATCTACTGGCTCAAGCCGAGTTGTCTATTATGATTGAGCAATCTATCCATCATGCATTAATCAATCAGTCATCGGCCTTAGTTACAACCTTAAAGCCAATGATAGAAAATAGCGTAAAAACAATTGCACAAGAGTTGGCAGCATCTGGAGGACTGTTGGATCCATTGCAGCCACTCCCAACGTACCCTGTGTACTCTGTGGCACAAAACGCCGACACGATAAAAGTATTGGCTCCAACGCCTTCGCTAGTACCGACTCAACCCACCGTGTTGGTGCCGGGAAATTCTCGCCCTAGTATGGTTTCTCATTACCATGCATATACTGACGCTGTGAAGTTAAATACAGCTAACCTACCTCCATCGGCGCCAAGAACCACTTACGTCTAGTCGGCTCCTCAGCCGATTGAATATGATAGAAGTCATAAACCCCAAGGACCAACCCAAGTAGGAAATTCGGTTCTGCATAGGGTAGTTTCGTATGCAGAGCCTCTAGTTCCTTTGCCTGAGTTTCAGGCCGTGAAAGCTGATGGGTGTGAGTCATGGCCCTGTCAGCATCCATCGGTAAGAACAAGCCGACCGGCCGAGTTTGCACTCGGGGGCAGGATGCCATCCATCATGATTGGCACAATCCTAGCGCTACATCGGCCAATAACATTAATTGGGCTGATCAGATCTCTGTGGTCTTGAGAGATCAATTCGGTTTACAGCCTAAAGAGAAGACGATCGGCTATAGAAAGCCATACCCAGATTATATCGACCGCATGCCATACCCACATAATTTCAGAGTTCCTGATTTCGCAAAATTTTCGGGAGATGATTCGGTCACTACTCTTGAGCATGTCGGACGGTTCATTGCCCAGTGTGGTGAGGCGGCTTAATCTGATGGGTTGAAAATTAGGTTATTTCCCTTATCATTGTCAGGAACTGCTTTTACTTGGTTCACAAATCTCCCTCCAAATTCGGTCCACTTTTGGAACGATTTAGAGAGCCGATTCTATGAATATTTCTTCTCTAGCAGTCTAGAGCTTAGGATATCAGATTTGAGTTCTGTCCGGCAGAAATTTGGTGAATCGGTTTCTGATTATATCAGAAAATTTAGGGAAGTGAGAAATCAATGCTTCAGTGTAACATTGCCTGATAATCAATTAGCCGATTTAGCATTTCAAGGAATAATCCCACCACTTAAAGAAAGATTTGTTGGGCAGGAGTTTACCGACCTAGGCCATCTGCTTCATCGTGTATCGGCGCAGGAGGGCCGATATTTAAATAAGGAATTTAAAGATAAGTTTAGATTAAACGGGAATGGCAAGGATAAGGCCAAAGTAAATATGGTCGATTATAGTTCAAGTGAGACTTCTGAAGATGAAGCAGATGTAAATATAGCCGAGTGGATAAAGGGCTCTAAGAAACCTCTCATCTGCTCATGGCTTAAGCCGACGAAGAATAAGTTGGAGGTTAAGTACGCTTTTGATGTAACCAAATGCGATCGCATATTTGATTTGTTATTGCAAGAAAAATTGATACGACTGCCAGAAGGACATGTCATACCATCGGCCGACGAGATCAAAAAACGACGATATTGTAAGTGGCATCATTCTTTTTCTCACAACACTAACGACTGCAATATCTTTCGGCAGCAGATACAGTCGGCCATTGAAGACGATCGGCTCAAATTCGCAGAAGAGCCAGCCATGGAAGTGGATGTTAATCCTTTTCCGATAAACATGGTCCAATGCTCACGCAAAGGAAAGGAGCTTGTGGATGAGGAACCTAAGACAACCCAGCGAGTCGATGTGCAGTCCAGTTCAAACGGGGAAACATTGAAGATAACGATCAGCTCACTCCAGATAGAAGCCGATCAAGATGAAAAAAATTCAAGAACGATCAAACCAAAAGGAGAGTTACAGGTTGGATGATGGTATAAAGCCGAGCGGTCTCCGCCTCGGAAATTAGCATTTAGGCCTAAGACAACTTTTTCGCAGCTACTTGAGAAATATGAAAAAATAAGCCGTCGACAAAAGCAAAGAACCTCGCTCGGCGGACAAATCAGACATTGGCGACAACATTGAGAGGGCTCACCAGAGATGTCCCTTTTGGCAATTTTGTCGAGAAAGGGGTGTAGCATTGCCTTCTCCAAGGTCATGTCCAATGGAACATCATCCCCAGAGAGATTGTCCAAGGCAAACCTGTGAGAGAATGGTTGTCTGGATCGGCGCAAGATCGGTTCGGGTCAGTTCACAGAAAGTCGATTAAAGAAAGGTTATCCATGCCGAACCAGGATGAGGATGTAGAGCCTACAGAGAGTGAGAATCTGGCTGGTAAAATTCGTAAACCGATTGAGCCTAAACCAAGATGGTGTCCAACAAGACTCAGCCGATCCCAACGCAGGAGGCTTCAGCGCTTGAGGACACAGGAAATGAGGGAAGCTGAAGAAGAAAAACAAAGAGATCAAGCATTCAACGAATTATGGCCAGTAAAACCTGTCAAACAGGAATGGAGGAAAAGGAACAAGCCAACGATGAATCGAATTCCTCAGATGACTTGCTATCACCAATGATCCGTGACGATACCCCCCCATGGACATCAACATGGTCTTTACTTTATCGGCCGAATTCAGAATCAAAACTAAATCGGTCAAAGATGCGTTCGCTCAACTCTGTCTTGGCGCACAGGACGCTGTGTTTGAAAAACCGCAGGATGCTCATCGGCACTTAAAGCTGTTGTATCTGAAGGGGCACATAAACGGAAAGCCGATATCCAGGGTGTTGGTGGATGGAGGGGCTACTGTAAATCTAATGCCATTCACTACTTGCAAGAAGTTGGGTAAGACCGATGAAGATCTGATCAAAACGAACATGGTGTTAAATGAATTCACAGGCGATCCCACTGAAGCGAAGGGAGTGATGGTTACAGAATTAACCGTCGGCAACAAAACTTTGCCGACTGCATATTTTGTGATTGAAGCAAAAGGGAATTACAGCGTGCTTCTTGGGCGAGATTGGATACATGCTAATTGTTGTATACCTTCAACCATGCATCAGCTACTTGTACAGTGGAACAAGGATGAAGTCGAAGTCGTCCTAGCCGATACATCAGCTCATATTGCTATGGCTAGTTCCGACGCAAATTGGCCGCATGAAGAAGCCGAATGCATATCGGGTAAAACTTTAGACGATTGTGACTTTATATGCATTGGTAAGTCAGGATTAATGCCGATCAGTGTCAGGTCAGGCACGTTTGATCGGGCAAACGAAGTTTTAAGGAGATGGGGCCAGAAGTAATCCAAATTCTACAAGACAAAGTGCGAAGCTATCGGCATGTGATAAATTCTTGTGAAGCAATCGAAGATTTTCAAGATGAAAAATTGGGTCAGAGTTTCACTTCTGCCGATATACTTGAGGAAGTCGATATAGGAGAAGGCGATAGGAAAAGGCCAAATTTTGTAAGTGCAAAGCTAGATATAGAGTACAAAGCCAAGTTGGTTGGAATACTTAGAAACTATAGGGATTGTTTTGCTTGGGAATATTACGAGATGCCTGGGTTAAGCCGACAACTAGTTGAATGTCGGCTACCCATAAAACTAGGCTATTGGCCTTTTAAGCAATATCCTCAACGTTTTAATCCAGAATTGTACAATGTTATTAAAGAAGAAATTGAGAGGTTATTGGAGGCCAAGTTTATAAGACCTTGCCGATATGCTGAATGGGTGTCCAACATTGTTCCCGTCATGAAAAAGAATGGTAAGCTTCAGGTATGGTAGATTTCAGATATTTGAATAAAGCTACGCCAAAAGATGAATACCCGATGCCTATAGCTGATATGCTTATCGACGCTGCGTCAGGTAACAAGATTATTAGTTTTCTCGATGGGAATGCTGGATATAACTAGATATTTATGGCAGAAGCCGATGTCCCCATGACGGGACCCGAATTTCCAAATCCGAACCCTCTATGTATATCCGTGCTAGTCCAGGATCAGCTAGCACACACAGTGGAAACAGTGATGATAACACAATCATATCACGAAGCAACTAATATTGATTAAGCAAAAAGAGTATCAGCTTTATGGCCAAACTATTACAAATAAACCAGCCTCATGGCTTGAGTTCAATAATGTAGCAACAGAAATAAAATAGTAGCAGCTGAATGAGCCAATCCATATGCCACAAGCAATCGACTAGGGTACGCATCCTAGTAGTCCGGATCACCTTCATCATAACCATAAGCATAGAACTCGTAGTCACCTTCAGCTTCAACACACTCCTCTGTGGAAAGTTGGGAAGTCGCAAGGGTGAGTACAAAATGTACTCCGCAAGTCTTGGAAACATAATGCATGATAACTATATGCAAGGCTAAACAATTGAAGGCATAATATGGTTCATTTGGCGTAAAGCAGAATTTAACTTTAAATACCAATAGTAATTTCACAAAGCAGCATTTAACAAAATGTAATAGAATAGTAACAATTGAATTTGATGTAACAGTTAAACAGGTTCCAACCACTTGACTGGCTCCATCCGCCAAACCATAATCCGAGAGTTCCATCCACTCACGGATTCCCAAACCATCATTTCCATTTGAAACAAAACCATAAGATCTACAATGTGCTAGCGTACCTTGCCCGCCCTTGACCGTGGGCATGGCTACTTAAGTAGTTTTAACTCTGCAGAGTGTGTACAACTTTACCCACAAGACATGATCGACTCTTATCGCCATGCAATTAACACACTTCCTTTGTGTGTCGGCAGAGAGATCATGACAAGACCTTTACAATGCACGACCCCACTACTAACTTCGCCCGCTAAGGTTTCACCACTGTTAGGGTTCCATCCACCCAGTACAGAAGCCCCCTCTTGCGCCTTGCGAGTGTCTCCATCCGACACCCACATTCAACCCAATGGCGAAGCCAATAACGAGACGCACAAATTAATTAGCCGTGTCGCATCTATATAGACTTGTGGTTGTACCAGTAGTGCTCGGTCCATGGTAACACATGCTTTGGTCCTAATTGACTAGGGCGAACAATCACTTTACAAGGTCTCGTGCATCCAAAGACTCCACCAAACATCCATCCGCCTGCCTAAGCCATTTTCATTTTAATTCAATTAAATAACAGCAGCAATACCAATTGCCACAACTCAACAAAAAAGTTTAAACAATGTTTGATAAATTTTCCATAATGGCACAATACCGAAGCGATTAAGCTAGACTAAGCAAATTTACCGTCCCATGCTACACTATTGGTTGTCATTAAATACAGTAGCTAGTATTACCTAAGGTGTCAAAGGTTGTCATGATTAAAGACAATGAGGGTATAACAAATCAGGAAATTAGCTAAACCCTAGATCTGCATTGAAATTACATTACGCAAAAATAATAAGCTTGCATAATTTAAAACAACATAATGTTTTCACAAAATTTGGGATCAACATGATCAAGGAAGACTTGCCTTAAATTCCCTCTGCTGGTTCTACCTCTGCCAGATGATTCGCCTGCGCTTCGACTGCGTCGTCTACACGTGAAACGAGAACAAATAAATAAAACAAATTAAAAAAATTCAAAAATTGAAAATAATGGTACTGGAAGATAGATCATGAATTTAGAAATTTGAATCACTGGAATCGGAGCTCGTACGGAGGAGAACGGGCTCCTGGAATTCTCTCGGGTAAGAAAATCGGGAAAAATCAGAGAGAGACACGTGGCACCATCTAATTGGCTGGGATTTTCAGATATTCGGCAAATTTAGAAAAGAAAATGAATGTGGACTGACATGTGGGGACCACATGTCAATGGCACGGCTCATCGTGAACCGGGTTAACCGAGGCGACTCCTGGGGTGACGTGGCAGACTAGCTGAGGCGGCGGCTGATGCGGCGGCTAGGGCTGACATGGCGATGACGCGGCAAACACGAGGCGACCACGTGGCGGTTGACTCGACGCGTCGCGGGCGACGAGGCGACGTTGACGCGTCACGGACACGCGGCGCACATCCGATGGCCCGAGGGATCGGACGGCTACGGGAGACGATCACGGCGGCGGGGGCGTGGCCCAATCTGGTGCGTCGAAGGAAGATCGGACGGCTGAGATTTGCACCGAAGCGTGATGGCGAGGCGGTGATGCTATTCCACCGGAGGTGGGGAAGATGACTAAGCAACCGACGGAAGAGGGCGATTTCGGCATGGTGCGGGCATGGTTCGGGAAGAGGGCGACGCAAGGAGCACAACGGTGCCAACGGATGCGGCGGAGACTCACCGAAAATGGAGATCGACGGCGAGAAAGAGCTCGGGATGGCGAAGCAACTACGGCGAGGGTGCAAGAGCAAACGGCAGCGAATTGGGCAACAAGAAGCGGAGCAAACAGAGTGGCGTGCGACGGGGAATGCGGCACGAGGCATCTCAGGGCCTTAAGTAGCCCCAAGAAGTGTGCCGAGCGCGGAGAACGAGGCGGCGACGCGGCTGGGGAATAGGAACGGGCAGCGACGCGGTGGAGCGATGTGGCGCAATCGAGGCTGTCCGCGAGGTGGCGATCGGGTGGCTGGCCGAGCTTGGCAACACGGGCGAGTCGACGACCGTTGGATCGAATCCGACGGCTGCAATTGGCCCGATCTAGCGTTTCCACGCGCGGCTGGGCTAGAAGTGCAGAGCAAGCCGGGCCGAGTCATGGACAGAGATGGGCCACGGAGAAGGGATTCAACCCGGGAAGGAAAGAGAAATTAAATTCATTTCCGATTTAATAAAATTCCAAAAATTCGAGTAAAAGCAAATAAATTCAGAAAAATCTCTAAAAATACAAAAAAATTCCTTGAAGCACAAGGAACCCAATAAAAACTGAAAATCTTTATTTTGATGGATAGATTAGTCAAATTAAATCCTTTTGCTTTTGGGAAAATCTAGATTAAGCTTTATTAATCCGAGGAAAAATGCAAATGGTTAATTTTGAAATTCGGACACTTCGAAACTCAAATTTTGGAATGTTACACCCCAAAACTGCCTTCAGATGCCCTGGTGCTCTGGGTTGTATGAATGTGCTGTGATGACATTAGGCTTGAAAAACGCAGGTGCTACTTATCAACGTGCGATGAATTTGATTTTTCATGATCTAATTGGCCATATTGTTGAAATATACATTGATGATGTAGTAGTAAAATCCAAGGATGATTAGCAACATTTAGCCGATTTAGAAAGGGTATTTCAAAATACAAGGGCTCATGGGCTAAAGATGAATCCCTTGAAATGCGCGTTTAGTGTGTTGGCTGGCCAGTTCCTCGGGTTTATGGTTCACCAAAAGGGAATCGAAGTCAACCAAGTAAGGGTCAAGCCCATAGTTAATACAAAACCACCAACATGTAAAAAAGAATTACAAAAGCTGATCGACAAAGTCAATTACTTACAACGATTTATTTCAAATTTGTCCGGTCGAATTCAAGCTTTTACCCCATTGTTGAAGTTAAAGGACCATCAGGACTTCGTATAGGGAGCCGATCAGCAAAGAGCTTTTGATGATATAAAGCAGTATTTAGCATCACCACCAGTGTTGGCTGCACCAAAGAAAGGGATCCTATTCAAGTTGTACGTGTCGGCTGAAAACGAAACTATTGGAGCGGTTTTGGCTCAGGAGGTTGATGGCAAAGAGCGAGTAATATTTTATTTAAGCTGACGACTCTTGGAAGCTGAGATCAGGTACCCTTTAGTGGAAAAATTATGCTTGTCATTATACTTTGCTTGTACTAAGTTGAGGCATTATATATTGCCATCGACTTACATAATAGTATGTAGGACCGATATCATTAAATATATGTTGTCTGCACCAATCTTAAGAGGACGACTTGGGAAATGGGCTTATGTCCTAACTGAGTTCGACCTACAGTACGAATCGGCTAAGGCTGTCAAGGTGCAGGCGATAGCCGATTTTATCACGGGACATGACACTATGGCGGGAGTGGTCGACGTTGTTCCCTGGCAATTGTATTTTGACGGATGGGTTTGCCAAGAAGGGGGTGGGATAGGTGTTGTGCTAATTTCACCGAAAAGGCATAGCGTTGAATTTGTGTAACGGCTTAATAGCCGATGCTCTAATAATCAGGTGGAATATGAGGCGACACTATGGCGGGAGTGGTCAACGTTGTTCCCTGGCAATTGTATTTTGACGGATCGGTTTGCCAAGAAGGGGGTGGGATAGGTGTTGCGCTAATTTCACCGAAAAGGCATAGCGTTGAATTTGTGTACCGGCTTAATAGCCGATGCTCTAATAATCAGGCGGAATATGAGGCGTTGCTCAGGGGACTTCGACTATTGGAAAGTATCAGAGTAAGTGATGTGGAGGCTTATGGCGACTCATTGTTGGTCGTCCAATAGGTTAAAGGTGAATTTCGGTGCAACGATGAAGTACTGTCAAAGTACTTGGAACTTTGCCTTAATGCTATCAGCACATTCACTTCATTTTCTATCAAATATGTACCCAGCGAGATGAACAACAGAGCCAATATGTTGGCATAAGTAGCATCAGGCTATAAAGAGGACGGCCGACGCGATTTGCTTGGATCAGTTGATAAAATGGTGTTTTGTGTTGATACTGCCGATTGGAGAACAAAGATAAAGGCATATTTGATGAACCTGTCCAGGCCCACTGAACGCAAAATTCGGCAACAGGCATTGAAGTACGTGATGTTAGGAGATGAACTATACTATCGAACAATGGAAGGTTTACTCTTGAGATGCCTGGGTGATGAAGAAGCAAGAGTGGTTATGGGCGAGGTCCATGAAGGGATTTGTGGTTCACATCAGTCGGCTTACAAAATGAAGTGGATACTAAGACGAATAGGATATTTTTGCCCGACAATGTTAGAAGATTGTTTTAAATATTATAAAGGGTGCCAGAGTTGTCAAAAATTTGGAAACATGCATCTTGTGTCAGCATCGGCTTTACATCCAATTATCAAGCCATAGCCGTTTAGAGGATGGGGGATAGATGTAATCGGCCAGATAGTCCCAGCATCAAGCAAAGGCCATAAATTCATCCTCGCAGCCACGGATTATTTCTCAAAATGGGTGGAAGCCATTCCCCTTAAGAAAGTCACGAGTACAGAAGCTATCAACTTTGTCAACGAGCACGTCATACATCGGTTTGGTATTCCGTAGACCATCACGACCGATCAGGGGACAGTGTTCATGTCTAAAGATTTCAAAGCTTTGCAAAAGGTTTGGGCATCAAATTGCTTAATTCATTGCCCTATTATGCCTAAGCCAACGGACAAGCTGAATCATCCAACAAAACTTTGATCAAGCTAATCAAAAGAAAATCGATGAGAAGCCGAGGAATTGGCATGCTACGTTGTCAGAGTCTTTATGGGCATATTGGCTAGCATTCCACGGATCGACTAAGCTGTCGCCATATCAATTGGTGTATGGCCAGGAAGCCGTTTTACCCGTATAAATAAATATTGACTCAATGCGAGTGGCAAGGCAAAATAATCTATCGGCTGATGAGTATAAAGACTTGATGCTATGTAATCTGGATGATTTAGCGGAATTAAGATTGATCACACTAAATCGGCTTGAAAAGAATAAGAGGAGAGTTGCGAGAGCGTATAACAAGAAAGTTGTGCCCAAGTCGTTTGGCGAAGCCGATTTAGTTTGGAAAACAATATTGCCGATTGGATCCAAAGATCATCGGTTTGGTAAATAGTCGCCAACATGGGAAGGGCCTTATAAGATAAATCGGCTTGTCGATGGAAATACATACATACTTGAGACACTTGAGGGAGTTGTGCTACCAAAGGCAATCAATGGAAAATATTTGAAGAAATATTATCCTAGCGTATGGATCGGGGCATGAATAATTAAGGCAACATGCAGCAAAATTTTTTGGAAAGATTAAAACTAATCGGTTAAAACAGCCGATTAGAGGAATAAACAAAAGATACTAAAGTTTCACCCAGAGTTATATCAGAAGCATGACAGACAAATTACAGTAGATAGATTACAACCCAGACCCCGGAATTCTAGCACCTAAACCCGACAACGCTGCAGTAGCCTTGGCCAACGTCTGTGTGATAACATATACGAGGTCTTCATCGGCTTTAGCATTGCCAGGCACTAAGATGATCTTGGCCGATTGATCCTTGACTTTTACAACAGCCTGACTGACATCGTTTTTCTAGTTTTTCAAAGACAAAGCTATTACATTCATGGTTGCAAGATTGTCGGCCAACTGCTAGTTCACTTTAACCAATTCCTCCTCAAGCTGCTTCTAAGCCGATTCCAACCTTTGAACAGAAGATTTGGTAGCCATAAGTGATGCTGCGGCTTCATCATATTTCTTCTTCTTGGCCTTGGCTTCAGCAACCAGCTTATCCAAGAGACGTTGGTCGGCTTCCTGGGCTTGTCGCTGGGCTATTCTGGCGTTAGCAGCATCGACTTCTGCCTTCTCATCTAAGTGGCACACGTTCAGGAGCGCGCTCATGGCTTTGGCCGGTAGGTCGGCTTCAACAGCGGCCATCGCGTCACGAATTGGCTGGGAATTGGCAAGAATAACAGCCTCCGGTTGAGTTATCTCGGAAAACAGCCGATTCAGCCTTTCCTGCATATTGGGCGCTGATTTGACGACCGAAGCAGACGCCTCTATAGATATGTCGATAATCTTTTGGATGTCTTCTGGGTAATTGTCCGTAGCCATCACCTCAGGGTCAACTAGCTCGTCCAATGTGAAGCCAAGTAAGTTGGACAAATCTGTTGGCAGAACCTCAAATGGCAGAAGAGCCGATTGAGCCGGCGACGGAGGAGTCAGAGATTGGGTTGCTGGTGAGACTGTCGGTTGGGCTGAAGTCCCGTGGAGGTTGGCTACAATACCAGCCACTTGGGCTGATGTCGTCGGCTGCATAGAAACAGATAAATTAGAATTGGGAATGCAAATTCAAGAAGTAAAGCACAACGCCAAGGTTACCTCAGCAAAAGCCGATGCATGGGGCAAACTCTCAGCGCTTTGTTCTTTGCGCTTCGGATTCTTTTTCGTGGGTATCTTGGTAGACTTGGGTTTTTCTGAAATCGGACAACAAGGTCAGCAACAAGGAATGTAAGAGGTATTCATCAGTTAAGGAAACTTACTCGGCAGCCGTTCCTTCTCAATGTCCGATAGTGACGGACTTTGCACACGGAGGTTGCCGTAAGTATAACCGGTCATGCCAGTCGATTGGTGTGGCCTCTTCCCTTTCGACCTACTCTCCGATGGGCCCGCAGTAGTCTTTTTGCCGGTTGCAATATCCTACAAAAGAAGTGGGATGGTTAGTCGCTGAAGATTGGAAACCAAAGTTGAACAACAGGTAAAAGGATTTTTCGGAAAAAGCCGATACCTCTACAGCTACCGACGAGTTAGTATAACCTGAAGAACTATCGTCACTGGAGCTGCTGCTGCTGGAAGAGACTACTGTCAGCTCATGAAAGTCCGGTAAAAATTTATCTATGATGGCCGATGGGGTACGATCCAGGTAAAGGGCCTCTGCCACAGATGACCACCAGATAGAGAACTGACCAGTTCGACGAGAGTTCAGAAAGAAATGCGGCAGATCGGTGATTTGAAGTTCATCGGCTATCTCTAGAACTATCTCGGCTGCTGTTGCATTCCTCACCCTAGCTCTAGGTTGAAGCCGATCAAGAAGCGGCAAGCAAGGGATCACTTGGCCGAAACCCAGCTGGCGGGCATAAATCGAGGGATGATAAAACTCATACGAAGGCTGAAAGGTTCTGTTTCTAGAATTCAAGCCGACTTGAAGGATACAAGGAGAGATGAAAATCCGATAGAGCTCCAAAGTCGACTCCGGCATCGACGAACTGTCAGCATCCAAATGAAGGAAAGAGGGCCATTGAAAATTGGCCACATTACTATAGGAAAAGAAGTCATGCTGACCAAAGATCACATTGTCTAAACCCAGGAAAAAGGATAAATATTTCTTCAGACTGACAGGGGTAATTTTTGTGTCACCACTCGAGCACATTATGAGCCTCTCTCTGTGAGATCGGCTAGCTCTATACTGCAGAATGGTGTTTTCAAGATAATCCTCTCGAGGGAAAGCCGAATCTTCCATAGGTTCAGAAATAAGTGATCGGCTGAAAATGCTATATAGCCACAACTGAATAAACCATAGGGGTCCACCTACGTTTCCGACTACGAACTTGGCAAATCCAGAAAAAAGCTGACTTCTTATAACATGCATCATTTGGTATACGGCTCCCAGAAGCATCTTGCCAAGAGCAAGCCGACGACCCTCTACTAGTTGCTCTGCCACAACCTGGTACACTTGCGTTGGACCCAGAGAAGCCCCACAAAATACGAATCTCTCCAGCCACATGTTCAAGAATGCTGCGTGTTCTTCATCCGATACTAGCCCATTCACCTTGTTGTTATGTTGAATATACTTCGTCCATCCCTCGCCCTTGGATCGGATTAGCTTGAATCTGGGTTTACCACTAAAAATCGATAACTGATCTCCATCAGGCCTAAGGCAGCATAGCTCGGCTACGTCTAAAAGAGTTGGGCCGATTGGACCAGGACGGAAAAGAAAAGCATTGAAAGTATCTGACCAAAAATACCACGCCGTGGCCACTAAAGGCTCATTGGCTTCTAGGTTGGCTAGGCATAATGGGAGACATTCGGCTATGCCTATTCTCTCCCACTCCGATTTCTTCTAAGATGATACTCGGATATATCAGCTTCTCCATCCTTTCAGCGCTGTCAACCAAGCTCTAAAGCTTTTTTTCCCACTCTTCTACATTATAGCCCTTGGCCGACAAAGGAAGCCTCAGGATTTCTGCGTTAATTACTGTATCGGCATCCAGATTTCCTACCGGTCCTAAATAGTATTGATCATTACTTTCTGGGATCAGGATGAGTACCTTGGAAGAATCCATTCAGCCGACTTGGGAGTTTGTCTGGGAGTCTTATCGCAAGAGCAGAAAAAGCCGATTGCAGATGGTTTGAGAGCTCAAGAGCATGAAAATGACCGTGGGGGTCCCGCATATTTATAGCACGGTGAAAAGTTAAAACAGCAGGAAAGGATTTCGAAATGACACGTGCAGTTAAAGCGCACTGAGATTTTTACGGCGCAATTAATGCAGCGGTTACTGATGCAATTTTTCAAGCCGATATACGAGGAAGCCGATAAATTTTTGAAAGATAACAAGTTATCTTCCAAAAATAAAGGGTATATGTTTGCACTAGATTTTGGAAAGTACAGATCCGCAGGAGTTTGGATAATGCACGGTGAATATTTGGAAACAAGAAATCAATTAGGAAACTTTAGCCGACTCGGACTATGTTATCGTAGCAGAGTATGACTCGGATCGGCTGATGGGTATATAAGATGAACCCAGGCCGTTCGAAGAGGGCGTCCACAGCCAAAATCACATCTACTAGTTTTTTCTTTTCAATAGTTCAATCTTGTAATACTTTCCTCTGTAAGTCGATTTTGATCAATAAAGTTACGTATCGCCGATTATTGGTCTTCATCGATTTCACTCCAGGTTTGGCTTGCTCTATTTTGCTGCGCATCGCCTTCTCAGAGTTGATCTGTCTTTACCCTAAGATTAACCTTGACTGGCTAGTCTCGCTACGTCCTAATCGGCTTCTGGCTGATCAGAGTTACGCCGATTATCGTTTGATATCGGCTTCGAGCGATCTCACGACTTTACCTTATCAATTGCAGGGCCAAATCGATTGGCACGCCTTGAACCCTGTGTTCATCGGATGTGTTGAAGCCGAGAACCCTTCATCAAGTTTTTGGTGTCAACACATATATAGTGGGGTTCTACCCTATTGTTCCTCCTCAAAATTACAAGCAAACTCTGCACTATTTATGGATTGCATCATACCAGTTTACCACAAACAATACTTCAAGTGCACAACAGAAAGGAGATGCAAGACGGGGGACACCTTGGATCGATGGTGCGTCCAACACTGCAAGCTGGGTTCATCGCAGTCAGCCCAGCAAGCTGCCTAGCGCCAACAATGTCCTCAAACCACCGCAAAGGATTTGGACGGAGCTCGCACAGTCATTGCGAACGAGTACAACTGTTGTGAGCACAGCACGGAATTGTCCAAGCAGCGGGTGATGAGTTAAGTGGATCAATCAGCAATTATACAGCTAGCAGCCGAGTAATCGACAGGGCACGATGACTGATTGTCCGGCTGACATTGTTGCGGTGTTGCCCGGATCGGATACGGCTTGTCGCCGACTAGCAACCTCAGGTTCAGAACTAAAAAAATGCTCTCTTTTGCTCGACTGCCTACCGTGGTGAAATATTCATGTCATCCTCGCGGGCAGTGTAAATGTGTAATCGTAATCGTCCTGGGTCGATCCAAACTTTTGATTGCTCACATCGGGCAACTCCAGGTGCGCTGTTGTCTTCCCTTGGGCAGGAAACCCCGTACACCAGCTTCCCTCATGCCTGGGCTCGACACCCCTCAGTGTTCCCTCCGCCACAAATTCTGTCCAACTTCTCTCGTACTCGTACGGTTCTCCTCTGCGCTTTCTATGATCTTTCCATATTTCCCACAGTTGCTCCCCAACCTCTTTTATCTTTGGGCGATCATCCCCTTTGTAAGCTGCGCAATGGAATGCCAAACCTAGCAAATCTCCGAGAACTATATCGTCCACCTCATCCTCCAAATTGTGATCCAATATCTCTCTCATGTGGCCTTCGCTAAATTTCTCTGAAGCCTGCATGCATGCATACAGAAGTACATAAGTGGAGTACTCTCATTCTACATGAAACTGTGAAGCAAACAGAAGTTAAAAATGTTACTAAATTTTATATGTGGCTATGGGTAATTATACATAAGCTATTGTGGAAACCCATACTTTCCACGATATGAATTTGATTGTGTTGGAGAGGTAACGTGGGGATAAAAGAATAAGGGATCCAACTTACCCATCTATAAACGTCCACGTCGAATCCTGGTTCACGAGAAGATAAAATTTCTAAGAGTATTATCCCGAAGGAGTAGACATCGGATTTAGCAGTAAGCTTGGCGAAATGGATGTACTCTGGATCCATATAGCGAAATGTTCCAGTCACTCTGTCGACAGGACCACATCTTGACAATTCTTCATAGCACACTTTGGCTCTGTAGCTGTCCGTCAATAGGATGTTCGCTGGCTTCAAATGATAACAAATCATCGTTTCCCCTATTTGCAGTATATAAATTCGCAAACCACAACAAGAAGCCAATTATAACTAACAAGCCCTTGTAAAATACTCAACCATGCATGATGAAATAGAGCCACACCAAATTGTTTCAGCAATGGCAAGCACAACATAAATTCTTTCATAATTGATTACGGTTTCAACAACACATAATTTATCGCTAAAAAATTTCACTTTGACCAATGTATTTGACTAAATTATGTCCATCGGTTGGAAAATGTAAGTGTTGGAAAATTTCATAATAATGTAGCTGAATAAATCTGAATTTAAAGCATAAAAAACTCGATCAAGGATTCCCCAAAAAAAGAATCAATCAAGAAGTTAAAAATAGACATAGTATCACAGCATGAAGGGATCTATCATATCAGGTGGTTATTTGTAATGGTGCCTAGGAGTACGGGTGGAATTCCTTAGAAAAATTGCAACGGAGGTCACCCTACCCCATTTGGCCCATGTACAGGTTTGCACTGACGCATATGTTAGTGGTGGTTTTAGACCCAGGTTTGATAAGTTGGTCTCGATGATGGAAACTAAGGGCGATTCATGTAGTTGACCCCATGCAAGAAAACTGTCAAGGCAAATGTATATGTTGAAGATTAAGGATCCTTTGTAGCTTTTGTGTGACCCAACAGGAGTTGAGGATTGATAACTTTTTCTCTAATATCTTGGGTGAATACGTGAAAAAGTGCAACAGCAAGACAACAGATGTACGTGCTAACGCACGATGACTTTCGTGCTAGTGTGCTCAATCTGTTACTTGTTCTTTCGGAGTAGCTTGGGTAGCAGGTGTGACGCACACTAGGCTTGTTTATCTCATTTCTAGCTAATTGATCTTGTTTATCTCATTTCTAGCTAATTGAAACCCACGAAGAAGTCGAATATGTGACGGAATTGAATAATGCAAAGAGTTAGTCAACTTCTGCAAAAAGTCGTTCAAGCTGGATAATCCAAGCCAGGAGGAACATAGGCCGAATCATTTACGTCGAGGCGTTCAATTGAAGTCGGATGATCCAGATCGAGCGAAACAATGGCGGGATCAATTACACAAAAGAGTTTCGGAGCAAAGTTAAGTGTAGAATACTATTCCTCTTAATACAAGTTACATAAATCTTAAGAGAAATTTTATAGTAGATAACAGAGGTAGTAAGTAGTGGCAGTAGAATTCAAATCTAACCATCCATTTCTTAAGGGTATTTTAGACTTTTTCTATCCATGTATCAGGGGTATTTTAGATTTTTCCTAATTCGTTCACAGTTTTGGATTCACCGAATACCTATGATCTTTAGAAGCTTTTTAGCTATCCATTCGCCATTCATTAGGATCACAGGACGTGTTTTACTGTAGAGGACAAGTAGTATGACGGAATTTTTTACCCTTTTACCCTCTCTGAATTTTACTACCAATATTACAGGTGGTAGTATAATTAGATCTAAATTGATTTCAAACATTAGATTCAAAGGGATGGACGGCTTATATTGATTTTAGTCCACCGTAAAAGAGCTCAATTTTAAAGTAAGTGAAGAGGTAATTAATCATCATCTATCCTTCATTCATACTTTAATATTTGTGTAATTTTTAAAAAGAAAAGTATAGAAACACCTCTCATTAACACAATGAGTTTCCAAGATGAAGTGCAATCTGGATGTTCTGGAACATAGACCGAAGCAATTATCTAGAGATCGACGTCCAAGTTGCGAACTCTGTCCAGGCCACACGATCAGCACGACTGATGATCCGCAACAGCAGATGGTCCAGGTGGCACGTACCGCCCTCACTCAAAATCCGCTCAATGCCTAGCTCATCTTAGGGCGAATCCACACAAACGTAGCACCCTATTTATACTTTTGTTCTCGTTTCATGTAAAAGAGTTAATCCAAAAGTGCTATATTTGGACCTAAGAGCATTATATGCTACTACATATCACTTTAAACAAGTAATGTAGGACTAATTTCACCACCGTTCCATATGAGCCTTCACACTAATGGGCCAAGGTATTACATTCACATCCCTTAAGAGTTAGCACCCTTAGCAGCACACTATGGGCCTGTTTGGGGGGGGGGGGGCTGCAGTTGGGTTGAAAAACTACTTTTGGTTTACTGAGCTGTAAAACAGCTGTAGCTAGCGGCTGTGGTTTTTCTTGTTATGTTGTTTGGCAAATTGGCTGCTTCAGTTGTAACTTTTAGGGGTAACCAAAAGGAGAGGCAGTAACCTAGCGAAATACAATGATGGACGAGTAAAGAGGTGACGTGGAGACAGTGAGACAGGACGGCGGAGGTTGGGAAGGTGGAGTGAACGAGATGAGAGGTAGTCAAGTGAAGCTACAACTGAAAAACTCCTCCTCAGAGGCTGCAGTTTTTAGAGGTGCTTCTGCTATGGTTTAGCTTCCCAACTGCTTTGCAGTCATGCTGTTTGGGGAAATGCCTATAACCACCTATCGGTACACATCCATGTATCCAGTGCCGGCACATATGACATGTCATATGTCCACTTCAGATCCATATGCGCCATGTGCATAGCCCGCGTCCCTGTCCACATCCCTGTGCAGCAAAGGTTCGTACTCTGATATCATGTCATATGTCCACTTTGAAGCCACACGTGCCATGCGCATAGCCCATACCCCTATCCACATATCCGTGTAACGAAGGTTCGTGCTTTTATACTATTTATAACACCCTAACTCAAAATCCTCTCAATACCCAGCCCACTTGGGGCGGATCCGCCCATGCTTAGCACCACTTACACTTTTGTTCCCGTTTCATGTAAAAATATTAACTCGGAGGTGCTACGTTTGGACCTAATAAACATTATATGCTAGTACAATTCACTTTAGACAAATAATATGGGACTAACGCCACCATCGCTCCACATAAACCACATGAGCCTTCACACTAACAGGCAGGTATTACACATATGATCTGAGCACACTATAACGACTGGTTTTCTAGCCGTTGGAGTTGTATAGGATGGATGATCCAGATCAATTGTTTTCAGGCATGAGGGGAGCTAGTTCAAGTTAGCTCTTGTCCAATCCAGAACACTGAACAGCATTGTCCTACTGCTTTGGGAAGATCAAGAACACTCAAGAGCACTCAAGTGAATCCATAGAGTGAATTGATAGTAGCTTAGGTCTAGTTTGTGCATCACTCCTAGATGCTATGAGTTCCATGAGTGAAGAGTCCGAGTCTCGCGTGAGAGATCGAGTGGGAGAGACACTCTTGAGAAGTGCTCCAACAAGGATAAGCAAAGACCGCCATGTCGCCAAGACCTAGGTTGCAAAACACCCATAGCAGGAGTCTTGTAGTGAGTGATCTAGGTGTTAGAAATCTGTTGTCTTTACATACTTGCTGTAAAACAAGTTTTGGCGAAAAGTTATTCAAATCTCAACTCACCCTCCTCTTGGCATCTCGATCCTTTCAGGATGGTGCAATTTTATTGAAGAGTACTAAACAAATATTCACACAATGAGATAGTGCTTTCTTACCAGCAGACAATTGGAGGTAAGTCAATGCAATAGCAACATCAATAGCAATCACTACACGTTGATTAAAATCCAGGATTCTCTCATGTTGGCCTGCATATTGGTTAAGAAAATTATGCAAGTAATTCAAACTTTCCAATGAAAAGGAGAACAGATCAGTAAACTTAACAAACCATGAAGGTGTTGTCTCAGAGTGCCATTTGCAACATGCTCAGTAATCATAATACACTCATTTCCTTTATCAATATAACCTAGAAACCTCACCAAACTCCAGTGATTAATTTCTGCAAGGAGGTCCATTTCCATGAAATGTTTTGCACCTTGAACCCAATCCTAGAAACAGAGTACAGCCTGTCATTGCTTGCTGGTGAAGAACGACAGCATATTGTTGATAGTTTTCTATCCACAGCCAGTGTGTATTTTTGTTGTGTTGACCACAAAGATACTGAAATTTATCTAATTGATTTAATTAGATTGATCGATTCCAACACTGTGGTAACTGGTAAGTGTGCTGATTTTTATTCTTTAGCTTATCCTTATGATGTTAACCTTCTGTGTCATGTGTTTCCAGTCTGATGTCATGCTGTACAAAACTACATTAACTGGTCAATGTAATAATATTTAGATCAACTACAGTCAATTAATAAATTCCTACAAGAAATAGCTTGTCAGCAAAACAAAGCATGCATGATCAATATGATAATGAGTATCCAATAATTGGTAAGCAAGGACATAACGGGAGAAAACAAGAAAACGTGAGAAATACAGAAACAACCTTTTTAGCTCTCCTGACGACAACAATCTGGTTATCTGGTAACACAGCCTTGTAGACCGTCCAAAATCCTCCTTCACCTATCTTAAGTGAAGGTGAAAAATTCCGAGTAACCTTCCGAACCTTCTTAAGGCTTAAGGATCCTGCTCCAGGTATTTGTGTAGAAATTTTGGATCTAGACGGCATGTGTGAAGTTGGTGGGGTCTCCTTTGATGGCATGCTTTCTTTAAGGGATGAAATAGGATCCACTGAAAAAGAAAATTGTTCAGGCAGTATAGTCGAACAAAGCCTAATTCTTCCTAATTTTCCACTGCTGTAATAACGATCTCACAACTAAATATACTTTCAGATATACCCTCGTTTGCTTTTCAACATATAAGAGCAGATAGACATAGTGGGATAGCAACGGAGAAAAAAAAAACTAGCAAAAGAGTGGTCAAGAACCTATCATATAGTAATGCTTCATAAGTTGCAATATTGCTCTTCAGCTAAATATGGACACAATGTTTTGTTGTATACTTCAGCTCAATATACCTGAAAAAACATCTACAGCATCATTTAATCTCTTAAACATTTTCTTGATGCATATATCTCATAATAAAACTTCCAATGGCTATCCTATTACGCTGATTTCAATGCATACCTTGATCTGATTCACAAGCTTAGCATTAGATTAAACTCTTCAATTTGTCCATTATCTTTCACTTGTCGCTATCGCTTTTGGATATCAACACGACAAAAATACACACATTTGACCATTACATTTTTCTAATTATATGTTAGAGAAAAGAGCGGTGCTTCTATAGTTTTCCTCCTAATGCAAGTTGCTCAAATCTTGAAGCAAACAAAGGGGTAAGTAATCACCATCTACCATTCATTCATGTTTTAATATTTTTATGCAACTTTAAAAAAAAAGTATGGAAGCACCTCTCAAGAGAAAATCAATAAAAAATGATATTGGTGTACATTTGATGACAAATCTACTAATATCATTTCCACATGACAAATCAAAATACTTTTATGTGCATTAGTGGTTAAGGTTTTTGGAAAAACTTGGTTGCATGCATTCTACAATGACAACCATTTGAGAACTGTAGGAGTATGAGGTAAGCTGATTTGTTCACAGATGCTCTAGTATCTAAAAGACACAGACATAGGTGACAGGGTTTGCTCATGCTCCCTCCAGTCACTAAAGGAGTACTGAGTGACTTTCCTAACACAACTTTGACCACTAATTTCTATTATAACGTAATTACAAAAGTTAATAATATTATAATTGTCGACGATCGAGATCGCCTAACCGCAAATGTGGAAAGGGTTGGTGAAATTCGGGGACCCAAGAACGTGCCTCACTCAAACGGAGGAATTAGCTCGACGCGAGGACGATTGGATCACAGTGACAACGAGCGTGACACAGAGAGTTATACTGGTTCGAGCCCCTAAGAAGGTAACAACTCTACTCCAGTCTTGCCCGAAGGCGTAGGTCTTCACTGTCTTTGAATATGGAGAGGTTTACAGTCTTAGCTCGAGCTTGTCGTCAATGGCTATTGCACTAAAGCTCGTGCTGGTGTGTGTATGAGGAGTGCCTGTGTGTCTTCTTCTTCTGCGAGATCTTTATATCCTCCTGGACGTAGCCTGTAACGGACGGGAGATAATCCCGGAGTAGTGGCTTCATGCGCATTGAAGGTGGGCTGTAACCATCCCGGATATGCCGCCCACATCCTCCTTAACGCCACCATCAAGGTCCTGGTAACCGCCGAGCGAGCACACGCCCCATGACCTGAGAGACCGCCCCGAGCAAGAGCTATCTTTACAGCCCCCGAGCCCCGAGGTCGAGCGGGATCGAGCTCTTGGTTGAGGCAAGTCCCAGGTCGTGCGGAACCGTAGGAACCAGGTCGTGGCCGGTATCCCCGAGCAAGGGGCCTGTTGACCATGCTTTGACCGGATCGATCATTACTCAGTCCCCGTCAGCTAGCCCCCGAGGCTCAAGGTCGTGAGAGGTATCTGGATCGACCTCGAGCCTACAGCCATCAGGGATCGGATCCCCAGTCCCCTCAATTCCTTGAGCAGGGTCGAGCGGAGACCATCAGAGAAAACTCTGGCTTCGACATCTGGCGCCCCTTGGACTTCACGAGGCTGGTACGGGCTCGATCGGTCTAAGGGAAACGCCTGCAATGCCTCGAACCTGCCATCAGACCCTTAATTGCGCCCGTTAAATCAACAATGGCACGCCTTTTGAGACGCTTAAGTTTAAAACCGGCGACGATCTGGGCTTGTAAGTCTTAAGCCTTCTGCGACCTCCAAACATCTCGTGCTTCCCTTGAGCTCTTTGACTCCTGAACCCGTACTCGCGCAACTCTCCTTCCTCGACCAAGCCCAAAGACAGTCGCTATGGCCAAACTCGGACGAAGCACTATGTCGATGGCGAGGATGAGGGAGCTCAAGAGCCTGGGGTTGCTTGACCTCGATGTGGCGTTGCAGTGCGGCGAGACCGAATCCGCACCTCGGGACGACGAGCCTGCTCGCACCGAAAGCACTACACACTCTTCGGGCTGCGGACGCCGGAGAGCGACTTCATGGCGGTGATTCTCGCCCACTGTGAAATCGAGCTTATCAATCTGGTACCCAATTCCATCCTTCTCCTTTCCATCTTCTCACATTTGTGCGAGGGGTTCCTTGGAATCCTTCCCAGCCCCTCGCTCTTCTTTCGCCATTTCACTGTTCGACCGGGAAGGACCCCGTGGTCGGGTGCCTTTACTTCTGGCAGCGGACTGGGATTCCATGGGCCTTCCCCAAAATCCACTCCCAGGACTCCCTTGGTCCATGGACTGAGCGGTGGTTCTACCTGAAGAAGGGCCGAACCGGCGCACTGTCCTTTGACGGGACCCCCATCACCGGGAAGGAGACCCCGGAGTCGGACGACATGGAGGTCGACGAAGAGGCCATCGCTGCCATCCACATCTACGCCACGCGCGGCCTCACCGGGCAAGCAATCGCCTACTATTTCTTGCGGAACTGGATATTCCCCCTTCGGAAGAGGGAGCATCCATTCTATGAGATCAAGGGGCACGATGACATGACCCGTGAGGGTACATCCGGTACGTCTTCCTGTCCAGAGATTTTGCTCATATCTGACCTCCAGGTCTTTCTGACGGTTTGCTTCTTTTCAGCGCCGAAGGAGTCCTGGATCGCCGCCAGGATGAGTGAAATGTTTGGGAAAGGGGCACATGATTACACTATCGACGACCCCGTCCCGAAAAACATACTACGTCGAAAGGCCGAGGTAAGCATCCTCGAGCTGCTCTTCAATTTGTGCACCATTGGTGCCTTTATCTGATCCGTCGTGACACTCGCACGACCATCGGGAGCTGTTTGACACGGCCAAGAGGTTGCTCCCGCTGCCCGGTGGGGGCAAGAGCAAGAAAGGGAAGAAGAAGCCCCCTCGAGCAAAGCAGACGACCGTGAGGCGAAAAAACCTCATGTCGAATGGGCCGACCGCGCAACGGTAAGATGCCTCATGGTCGAGCCCCTGAGCCCACGTCCGCGCTTCCTTTTCTGACATGTTTTTCTTGCAGCAATTGAGTGTGGCGGCCGCTGCTAGGACCTCAAGCCCTCAGGAGGGCCAAGGGTCTCAACCGCGGGGGTCCAGGTCGCCCGCCGCTGGAGACCCAGAGGCGCCGCAAGCCTTAAGGTCCAAGACCGGGGAAACCCGAAAATGAAGCGCCCCCGCGGCCTCAGGGCGCCAAGGACCACGCCAGCCACCGGCAAAACGGAGGTTACCGATGCAGGTATGCTTCCATCTCTTCACCAGCTCAACCTTCTTCAAATTTTCTTAGCTTAGTGGTCGCTCTTAATCGCAGACCTTGAGCGCCCGTGCTCAACACTTGCTCGTATTGACAATGGCTATTGTCCAGAGCGAGTCCGAGTCCGAGGAAGGGGAGTCGACCGACTTCGAGCTGGTCCCCCGCCGGTCCTCGGGCCAAGGGCGCACTCCTCTAGGCTCCCAGAGCTGGATCCCGGCCGGCGGGTTCGACCAAGGGGTCGACGACCTGGAGGAGGAGGAGAACGTGACCACGACCAGCGGAGACTACAGAACCGACGAGATGGGCACCGAAGACATCGCTGGCGCGTTAGAGGCCGCCGCAGAAGATGACGCCCAGGGTCCTTCGCCTACGACCGCGGAGGCCCCTCAGGCCCCCCAAGCCGAGGCCACCGTGAGCATCAAGATCGTGGTATCCCCATCCGTTGGAGAGATCCGCCCTCTGGGGGGTGGTGCAGAAGATCCGGCCAAGGCCCCCACAGAGGCTAGGACGAGAGACGTCCCAACCACGGGGGACGAGGCCAGCGTCGCCGCCGGGGTCAAGCCCGATGAAGGACTGAGCCCTCCATAGGAGAGGATTCAACGCGAAGTCATCACCAACGTGGCGCCCTCAGATCCACGCCCCAGCGTCCCAGCGGCGGCAGCAGACAACTCCGCCCCAGGGACATCAGGTAGCCGACCTAAGGAGTTCACACGCGCAAGCTTCGAGGGTCGACTTGGCCAGGTGCAGGACTTCTTTTTCGATCTTTACTTGAAATCACCAGCTCGGGCTTCCTCCTCAACTTCGTGACACGAGTTGTGCTCTTCCTTCGACCATTGCAGGCAGTCGACGACGTGGCCAAAGGGCTCCAAGGTCTTCAGACGCATGCCGACGCGCTGAAGGCCCTCCTCGACCTGGTCGAAGTGCGGGAGGTCGAGCGTCACAAGCTCATCGAGACCCTGTCAATCGAGCAAGAAGATGCCGAAAAGAAAGATAAGGAGCTCGAAGACCTCCGCAAGGAGCTCGACGACCTCCACAAGACAATGAGGGCGCAAGAGGCTACTTACGCGTCTGAGGTCCAGCAAGCCATCGACACATAGCGCGACCACACCACAAGGCCGTGGAGCAGGAGCGTGCGCGATCGGCCAAGGCGCTCGAGGCGGAGCGGGCCAAAACGGAGGAGTTGGTGAAGGCAGCCGCAGATCAGGCAGCTTCTGTGGCAAAGCCATCCCCCGAGCTCGAGGGCAAGGTCAAGGAGCTCGAGGAGAAGCTGGAGTGGGTTAGCAAGGCGGGAAAAAGCGCCCTATCCCAGCTCCAAGGCGAACGACACCGAGCAGCCAACGCTTTTGCCGAAGCCCTCCGGGTCCAGGGCGAGCTGTCAACCCTAAGGGCCAGGGTCGCCGAGCTCGAGCAAGAGAAACTTGCCCAAGAGATGG
This sequence comes from Guadua angustifolia, assembly GCA_036346375.1. Lineage (NCBI taxonomy): Eukaryota > Viridiplantae > Streptophyta > Magnoliopsida > Poales > Poaceae > Guadua > Guadua angustifolia. Next base: position 13,906,137 of record CM070516.1, on the reverse strand, counting down.
CCCTGTAAATAGACCTCGTTTTCACGACTATGCACTCGATCTTTTATCGGTAGTATATCCTCATCTAGCCCCCGTTGGGTCCAAGGTCGAGCAACGCCGGCCTTGGGCGCAAAGATTAGACGTTTGATCAGAGTCTGCGAGCTCGGACGAGAAACCTTTAGGGGGAAAAGACATCAGCATATGAGGAAAAAACCAATATTGTTATTGCTATAGCTGTCCGTAGCTCGAATCCCGACCACGGCCTCACGTATTTTTCGTTGGATCAAACTTCGAGCCCTAGTTCAAACCCTGGCACAGAGGGAGCTGGGTTGCGAAGAGTTTTCAGCTTACGTTGAGCTCAACCACTGGATGTGAACTAAGTCTCGACGTTTGGACCAAGATCAAGTACGCTTGCGCATAGGTCGGTTTCGAATAGAAAGAATGCAAAGTGCAAGACAAAACTCATTGAAAGGCGTGAAGACCAATAACTGAAACGTTAACTTTGTTGAAATTGAAGGTATAGGGCATTACACATAAAATTTCCCTAGTTGGTCTATGTTCCACGAGCTAGAGAGCTCTCTGCCATCGGGCATCGCTAGCCGGTAAGCCCCCGTGCAATCTGTCGAAACGACTCTGTAGGGGCCCTCCCACCGTGGGGATAACTTGTTGGTGTTGGACGGAGCCTGAATCCATCTCAGGGCTAGGTCCCCAACAAGGAGCTCCCTAGATTGTACCGATCGACGCATGTCCGTGAAGAGCTTGCGTGTAATCGCCGATCGTAGCAAAGGCACGCATCTTACTTCTTCCGCCGCTGTAAGGTTAAGAGAACGTTTGCTCGAAGTCGATCCGGTCGACTGCCGACTCGCGCGGAGCCCAGCGTGACCTCTCGGAGGCAGATTTGCCGGTATCAATACGCCGGAAGGGTGTGGACCCTATTGCTCGGCTTGTCGTGGTACGAATAGACCATAGGACGGTGGGAAGTTCATCCACCCAGTGTCTTGTCAATCGCTCGAGCTCATCCGAAACTCGCTTTGACGCCTTGAACAATTTGTCCGCTATGCTGCTCCATCGCTTCCATTGCTCTGCGGGTGGGCTACCGAAGCATAGCATACTTTGGTACCAATGTCTTCGATGTACTCCTGGAATAGTTCACTGGTAAATTGCGTTCCATTGTCAGTGATAATCCTGCATGGAACCCCATACCTGGTGACCACGAACAAGCGGAAGAACTTGACCGCCGCACGAGCCATGATGGTCGAGACAGGTTCGGCTTTGATCCACTTGGTGAAGGTATCGATGGCGACGAACAAGAACTTCTTCCCCCCGACCGCTTGCGGGAAGGGGCCAAGGATGTCTAGCCCCCACGTCGAGAATGGCCAAGCAAGTGGAATGATCTGGAGCGTATAGGCTGGCTGGTGCGACTTTCGAGCATGGAATTGGCAGGCTCGACAGGCGCGGACGATATTGCAAGCATCCCGAGCGCCATAATAATAGAACCCACGCGTAAAGCTTTCCCGACCATGGTCCTGAAAGAAGAATGCGCCCCACAAAGACCTGAATGAATGTCGTTCAACAGGTACTTACCCTCCTCCGTGGTGACGCACTTTGTCAGGATGCCAAAGGCATTCTGATGATAAAGCTTGCCATCCACAAGCCTGTACGAGCTCGCCCGGCGCTTGATCCTGCTTCTCTCAGCGGGATCGGTTGGGAGCTCCCCCTTTGCCAAAAAACTGTGGATCGGCTCGGCCCATGAGGGAGTACCTTTGATGAGGGCGACCAGGGTTCCTTGGTCGGAGATTGAGGGCGACGCCAGGGTCTCCATGATCACATCAGGAGGGATCTCGTCGTCGGACGACCCTAGCTTGGAGAGGAAATCTGCGTCGGAATTGTCTTTCCGTGCCACATGCGTGATTTCCAGGTTCTGAAACTACTTCTCCATTTTGCGCGCTTCGGCGAGGTATTTAGCCATGGAGTCCTCCGAGCATTGATAGCTCTTATTGAACTGGTTGATGACGAGCTGCGAATCGCCCTTGACGACCAGCCGTCGAACGCCCAACGACTTACAGGCTCGGAGCCCCGCCAGTAGAGCTTCATATTTTGCTGCATTATTTGTAGCTGGGAATCCGAAACGAATCACGTACCTCAATCTATCGCCCTGTGGGGTGAGAATGAGGATCCCAGCCCCCGAGCGTTTGAAGGACCTCGAATCATCGAAGTACATGATCCAGGGCTTCTCCTCCTCGACCTCGAGCTCGGGAGCTGGCTGCGAGGTCTGCTCGACCACGGAATCGGCGAGCACCTGCGACTTGATAGCCGTGCGCGCCACGAACTGGAGGTCAAAGACAGCGAGCTCCATAGCCCATTTGGTGATGCGATCTCCAGCATCTGGATTCCTCAAGATCTCCCCGAGCGGGAAGTTGCTCGGGACGACCACGGAGTGATCCCGAAATAATGCCGAGCTTGCGCTGGCCATGAGGAGGGCGACAAGAACTTCGACTGGGGTAACGTTCCTTTGGTCCATGGAGGACTTCACTAACATAATAAATTGGGTGCTGCTGTGCGTCCCGCTCGGCCACCAAGACTGCACTGACGGCCTGGACAGTAGCCGCGAGGTAGAGTAGTAGTTGTTCTCCTGGTCGTGGGGTCGTGAGCAAGGGTGGGCTTGATAAGTATACCTTTAGCTCGTCGAAGGACCGCTGGGCTTCGGGTGTCCACTCAAAGCTCCCCTGCTTGCGCAAGACCTTGAAGAAAGGCAATCCGCGCTCGCCGAGCCTCGAGATGAACCGACTGAGGGCAGCCATGCGGCCGGTTAGGCATTGCACTTGCTTTACCGAACTCGGAGGGGCCATTTTCTCTGTAGCCTCGATCTTTTCCGGGTTCGGGCCAACCCCCGAGCCCCCGATCATGTAGCCAAGTACCTTCCCAGAAGCAGCACCAAATACGCATTTCTCCGGGTTGAGCTTGATCTTGTGCCTGTTCAGGTTGGCGAATGTTTCCCCAAGGTCTTGAACGTGGTCGGCTTCGGCGGAGCTCTTGACGATGATGTCATCCTCGTAGACCTCGAGGTTGCGGCCGATCTGAGGCTCGAATGTCTTGGTTATTAGGCGCTGGAAGGTCGCGCCAGCATTGCGGAGACCAAACGACATGGTCGTGTAGTAGTAGGTCCCGAATGGCGTGATGAATGACGTTTTGCTCTCGTCATCAACTGCTAGCCTGATCTGGTGGTAACCAGAGTAGGCATCCAAGAAGCTTAACAACTTGGCATTCGCCGTGGAGTAGACGATCTGGTCGATGCGCGGGAGAGGGAAGTTGTCTTTCGGGAACGCCGAGTTTAACCCTGTGTGGTCCATGCACATCCTCCACTTCCTGCCCTTCTTTTGCACGATGACAGGATTGGCCAGCCATTCGGAGTAATCGATCTCGCGAATGAAGCCAGCCTTCATCAACTTGTCGAGGTTCTCCTTGATTATGGCAACCTTCTCGAGAGAACGTCATAACTTCGGGCGACGGGCGGTAGCTGTATGCGCTTGCGCTCAGGCTCGACCACCTCCCTTGGGACACTGCATGTCCGCCGGTTCCTGCTTAATATGTCCTTGTTGGCGCGGAGGAAGGTGACGAGCTCGAGTTCCTATTTGGAACTCAGCTCGGCCGAGATGTGGACGCACTTGGATGAATCCCCCTCCTCGAGCGGCACAGCCTTCGTTGCCCCATTGGGCTGGATGACCGCCTTCTGGCGAGCGACCTTCGTGGCCGCCTCCGGGGCCAGCTGGGGCAGCATACCGGCGAGGGCCAAGGCCCCGGGACGGTGATGATGCCGCCTTGAGGTCACCCCGCACGGTGATGATGCCGCCAGGCCCCGAGAGCTTCATGCAGCGATGGCCGTAGTGGTTGGCTGCCATAAATTTAACCAGAGCTGGACGCCCTAGGATGGCATTGTAAGGAAGATCACCCTCGACCACCTCAAAAGTGACCAACTCGGTACGGAAGTTGTCCGAGGGGCCGAAGGTTACGGGTAGAACCACCTGCCCCAGAGGAGTGGTCGAGCTCCCGGGAACGATCCCAAAGAAAGGAATCGCGATATTCTTGACCTTCGATTGGGGAATTTGCATCCGGTCGAGAGCACTGACTAACAGCAAATTGAGAGAGCTACCCCCATCAACCATGACACGCCCGACCACGGTGTTACTAATGGTCGGGGTCACGACCAGGGCAGTCTTAAGATCCCTAGACATACCTTGAGGGGTGTCCTCCTGAGTGAAGGTTATCGAAGCCCCAACCCACTTGCACGGCTGATCCGAGGGCTTCCCAACGGTAGCCTGGTAGACAGTACGTGCAGCATCCTTGATCTCGCGCCGGGATTGATACGCCGACAACCCGCCAAAGATGACGTCAATCCGGCGGTCCCCCTATTGGAAATCCAGGTCGAGGTCAGCTTGGTCCTCATCGGCATTCACCCTGTCGGGCTGATCATCCTCCTTCGGGAGCGTAGGCATCTCCCCACGTCCATCGTAGAAGGCCTCTAACTTGCTCTGCCAGGCCCTACAGCTCCGCAGGTCGTGACCCGGAGCCCTATGGAACAGGCAAAATTTGCCCTCGTCGAACCGAGGTCGCCCCTCGGAATCCTGTGGGCGACCGTCGGCTTGTCGTGACCCAGCCCGGTGATCCTGAGGTCGGCGCGACGCCTGCTGAGGCCGTGACCGGTTTCGCTGTGGACGGGGCCCCTCCTGGGCCGTATCCCACACCTCCATGACCTCGCGGTGACCGTCCGCCGAAACGGTTACCCGAGGTCGTCCATCGCCGAGCTTGCGGTCCCTCTTCCGCTTTTTGGCAGTTGAACCTTGGTTGGCGTCCTTGGCGTTGGAGGGCCCAGCCTCGTTTGAATTGACACCAAGCTTACCTTTGGTCGTAGTCGCGCTTCCAGCGAACCGCATCGTCCGCGTCCGCGTAGCGCTCCGCCATGCGAAATAGCTTGCCGACGGTGAGCCTTGTCGTAATCTCCAGGTCTTCAGTGAGGCGCCGGTCGCGAACGCCAAACTTGAAGGCCTTAATCACGGCCTCGTCGGAGATGCTTGGGATCAGGTTCCTGGTGCGGATGAACCGCCGCACAAAGTCACGGAGGGGTTCGTTTTTCCCCTGGATGGCCCGATCCAGGTCCTTCTCCCTTCCGGGTCGCTCGTAGCAGCTCTGAAAGTTGGAGCGAAGAGCGCTCTGGATTTGGCGCCACGAGCGGAAGGCACCGGCTTCGTTGAAAAGCTGCGCGGCGGCACCGCTGGCGATGAGGAGGTAGTTGGCCATCACGCATTTCGCTCCCCCCGCGCCAAAATAGCAGTTGTGTAGATTGACAGGAACTCATCGGGGTTCTTGGTTCCGTCGAACCGCTCGATCAAGGTGGGCTTGAAATAAGCCGGCCAACGCACTCGCCGGTTCGCTTGAGTACGCCGCGCACCAGAGGCCGAATCGAGCACACCCGGAGGTCGCGCCAAGCTTTCGCTGCTGCCGGATTCAAGATCGGGGCTCCCTCGACGACCCGACCTTCAGTGGGAGTGGTCGAGGCGCCGAGCGCGGGAGTCACCCGGAAGATAACGCAGACGGTCTTGGATCCTGCGGCGCCTAGGCGGGATATCCGGGGAAAGACTCCCAGACCCGCCGCTGTTTGAAGGTGTACTGATGTAGCTCGGTTGGCGCCGTACGCTACTTGGGACCGCGTCTGTAGAGCGGCGTCGAGGAGGAGTCAGGGACACGTCTCGGCGCTGTTGACGAGAGGGCACCTCCCGCCGAGGTGGTGACCGGCGAACGTGCCGGCGTCGGTGCGACGAATTGTCGTCGCTTCTCAGGGAATGGGTCCCTGAGCGGCGGCTTGCGTGCTGCGGAGGTATGACCTCTATCGCGGCACGATTGAGCTCGTTAGCCAGAGCACGGTCGAAGAGCTCCGACCTCACCCGGTTTGGATCAGCCATGACCCGGGCAATAGCGCGGAGGCGCTCTCCCGAAGGAGGAAGCTTGAGGTGGCCAGACGAGGCGCCGGCCTTTTCCTGGTCTTCTCGCCGGAGGGTAGTTATAGCCTGGTTGATGGCGACATGTACCATCCGACGAGCATCATCAGGGTTTTGCGGGTCGCGCTCACCCTCCTCCATGCCCACGTTGTGGCTGTCTGCCATGAGGACATGTTCGCGCAGAGGGGGTGAAGGCGAAAACAGGGACGTAGAGTCGTTGTGCTCGGGGTCTGCGCCCGAGCCCACACTCGAAGAACGTCCTTCAGCAGAGTGCGCCATGCTCCTGAAACCTTGATGTCTTACCTTCGAGTGAGCGAAGCTATTCGGCCCCCACGGTGGGCGCCAGCTGTCAACGATCGGGATCGCCTGACTGCAAATGTGGAGAGGGTTGGTGAAATTCGGGGACCCAAGAACGTGCCTCACTCAGACAAAGGAATTAGCTCGACGCGAGGACGATTGGAGCACAGTGACAACGAGCGTGACACAGAGAGTTATACTGGTTCGAGCCCCTAAGAAGGTAACAGCTCTACTCCAGTCTTGCCTGAAGGCGTAGGTCTTCACTGTCTTTGAATATGGAGAGGTTTACAGTCTTAGCTCGAGCTTGTCGTCAATGGCTATTGCACTAAAGCTCGTGCTGGTGTGTGTATGAGGAGTGCCTGTGTGTCTTCTTCTTCTGCGAGATCTTTATATCCTCCTGGACGTAGCCTGTAACAGACGGGATATAATCCCGGAGTAGTGGCTTCATGCGCATTGAAGGTGGGCTATAACTGTCCCGGATATGCCGCCCACGTCCGCCTTAACGCCACCATCATGGTCCTGGTAACCGCCGAGCGAGCGCACGCCCCACGACCTGAGAGACCGCCCCGAGCAAGAGCTATCTTTACAGCCCCCGAGCCCCGAGGTCGAGCGGGATCGAGCTCTTGGTTGAGGCAAGTCCTGTGTCGTAAGGAACTCAGAGGAACTGTGTCGGGCTTCAGATCCCGAGCAAGGGGCCTGTTGACCATGTTTTGACCGGATTGATCATTAGTCAGTCCCCGTCAATAATATTATGAAATCACTTTTTGAGACAAATTTATACATCGTTTTCATTTGTGCAATCTAAATATAAAGATACAAATATCCAAAGTTTAGAAAGTTTAATTGCACCTATCACAAACCATCTATCTTTTGTGATGCTGGATAACATGTTAGGAAGATCTAAAAGAGGGCCCACTAGATGCATGGACTGGGTCTTTTTGTCATGTGACAAGGATGGAACAACCTGGCCTATGTTGAGGTGAGGTGGCTCAACTGGCTTATATAGTGACAGCGGTGATATCTATTTCCATGCTGCAGGTTTAAACTACAGAATAGTAGCTTATAGTGTTTGAAGTTTCAAAAGTTGTAACACGCAGAATGAGCTTTATCTAATTTTGGATCTTGGAGCATTAAAAATGGAATGAGAGCATTACCTTTCACATGCTATCTTATGGTAGTAGTTGATAGTATTAAGTATATGGTAAGGTAATCAATATTTTTTTTTTAGATGAAGGAAGATTTTATTAATCTCAAGAACATTACTTCAACACTCCCCCTCTCACGTGCAGACTCTCTCAGGCCTAGGAAGTGGAATAGAAGTGGGCTGCAATTATTTTTTTAAAATTGCGCCAACCGGGTCTTGAACTTGAGACCTCTTGGCTCTGATACCATATTGAGTTGCATGCACCGACCAGTTCACTCAAAAGCTTAAGCTGATGAGGAAAGGTGGGCAATTCACTTATACTTCAACACTCCCCCTCACGTGCAGGCTCTCTTAGGTCTAGGACGTGAAATAGAAGTGGAGTGCAATTATTTTTTTTTTAAATTGCACCAACCGGGTTTTGAACTCGAGACCTCTTGGCTCTGATACCATATTAAGTTGCATGCACCACCAGCTTCACCCAAAAGCTTAAGGCGATGAGGAAAGGAGGGCAATTCACTTATACTTCAACACTCCTCACGCAGCTCCCTCGTGCCTAGGACGTGAATAGAAGTGGGCTGCAATTATTTTTTAAATTGCGCCAACCGGTCTTGAACTCGAGACCTCTTGGCTCTGATACCATATTGAATTGCATGCACCAGCCAGTTCACACAAAAGCTTAAGCTGAGATATGAATCAACAGTTGAGATCTAAAGAGCCCTACCTTTATAGAGGATAATGGTGTATTCAATCAATAGTGACAAACATTTATGTGCTAACCTGAGTTTCCCGAAGTGGTTTTAGACCTTGCGAAGAGTTTCTGGATTACTGAACTGACAAAGCCAGTATCCTTAGGGGCACAATCCTGCATTTCCACAAGATAGCTAGATGAAAGGACCATGGAAAAGTGTGAAATCTAAACAACTTATTAAATATGATCATGTTCATTAATCTGGCATATCTAGTACGGCTAGGTGGCAGGAAATGAAAAGGATGCAGAAATGCATATGACAACAAGTGAAGCACATTGGTTAATTACCTGAGTGGTCAATTCATGTGAAATGTCTGTCCCAGATAAATTTTGACTTGTAGTTTCATGTGGAATCTTGCTACTGGATGATTCTTGAGTGCCCCTTATTTCCAGGAGCTCAAAAGAGGTTAGGGCTTCACCATCATCTCCCACACATGCATCAATTACTACATTCTCGAGAGTCTGCAAGGATTTAAGCCATTGCAACCAACTGGCAGGTATCCTACACCCACTTATCTCTATGTTTGCTGGTGATGGAGATGATGATGGCCCCAAAGGTTGCCCACATGACAGAATCATGTTACTCTCTGTTATTTCATATTTCGCACACTTTGGCAGAGATGGTCTGAAGATGAGCTTAGAACAAGATAGCACGGACAACTCCTCAAGAGCAGGGAACATGAATTGCTGATTTTCATTGTTGGTCAACAACAGTATAGACACCTCTTTTAAGTTCAGTAAATTTTCCAATTTGAGGTGTGTTAATTTCTTGAGGGGCTGTGGCCCCCCAGAAAAACCCATCTCTAGATTTGTGAGGTTAGGTATATCTTTCATATGAAAGTAGCGCAAATTTCTTAGCTGGCCAAGTGGGGGGATATTTTTGCAGTGCCCTAGGCTGAACAGATGAAGACTAACAAGGTTTGGGAGTAAACCCATCATGTTATTCATCATCCATGTAGGAAACACAAAGCCTGGATACCCAACTAGCTCGAAATTCTCTAAATTCGGGTTTGGTTGGAGCTTTTCCAGCACCTCTTCATCTAAATATTCAACTACTTCATCTGCAGCTGATTGAAAAGTATGAATCCACTCCAGCTTGAGGAAACGAAGCTCCGGTCGATCCTGCAGATTCACGCTCTCTGCGATCCTCAGGTCTGAAATAACAAGCTCCTCAGTTGTGATGTGCCAGTGTTCATCAATGCCAACAGAGCACCGCACGTGTTGTGGTAGAGATGCCGCTATCACTGGATCTTTGGTCAACAGAAATTTTAGTCCTGTCATTTTACCTATGATATCTGTCAATACTTGAGGCACACTACGGGACGTGTGTTTTAGAGCACAACCAGTGAGGTCAAGTGTGTTCAGCTTCTGAAGCCTCGCAAAAGACACAGGTATTTCAAGCAGATTTTGCGACAGGTTCAGATATTCTAAGTTGAACAGGCAACCAAGAGATTGCAGACATTCAATGTTAGGAAGGCACTGTGAGAGATTCAAAAACTTCAGTTTAGGGAAGTTCTCAAAACGGTTAGGCTGCGTCCGCAGCTTTAGACATCGCTGTAGGTTCAGGTACTCCAAATTTGTTGTTAACATCTTAGTACTTAGATGAAGTGCTTCACAGCCAATTAGATCCAAAATTCGAAGGCACTGCATGTTCCCAAAGGAAGGAGGGAGATTTTGAAGTCTGCAACATCTCCGAAGTAGAAGAACTTCCAACTTCCTGAGATTACCAAAAGATCCTGGCAACTGCCGAAGTTCATAACAGCTCGATAGGTTCAGGAACCTAAGAAAATAAAGGTTACCAAAAGATTCCGGTAGCTTCTTGAGGTTGAAGCAACCAGACAGATTTAGATCCTCCAAGTTCATTAAATCACCAAATAAACGAGGCAATTGTTGAAGCTCAGTGCACCTTGATAAATCCAAAAATCGAAGGTCATGAAGATTGCACAGAGAGTCAGATATCTCACCGATGTCATAACAACATGACAACCTAAGATGCTCAAGTCTTTGAAGATGACCCAGGGTTGGAGGCAAGTTTTGCAGTTTGTCACAGCCTTGTAAGTTCAAATATCTTAGCTTCAGAAAAGTACCAATGAAAGAGGGTAATTCTTTGACAGAAGTTTTTGATAGATCCAATGCTTCAAGGCTTGTCAAGCTAATCATTGAGGAAGGTAATGTTTGAATCTTTAAGTCAGAAACATCAAGGTATCTTAGATGCTTCAAATCACCTATAGAAGCAGGTAACTCTCCAATGCAGCATCCACTAAGATTCAAAACACGTAAGTGCTTCAGTAATTCAAATCCTTTTCTATGAAGCTTTATAGCCTCAGAGTTCTGAAAATGTAATGCCCTTGCCCTGGTGAGCAGTGAACTGCAAAGTGTTGACTGCCCTCTGTAATAGGTCAACAGTGCATATTGGAAAGTGAGCCTTTTTGCATTGCTGCTCCTCATTTCTCTGTCATCCAAAACTATAAAATCATTGCAGGCAACATGCCTTGCAAAGTCATGGACGAAGTTATGCATGTAGAGTGCTGTAGGAGCTGTTCTGTTTTCTGTTCCATTAACCTGAAAACAAATAAAATATAAATCACATAATTTCTCCAAAATGGTCACCTTGTTTGATATTGGACTGATTTACCACTAAAGGATATCTGTGGAATAACAGCAAAACATGAAACAAACTCAGCCAAGACAACTTGGAAAAGAAAACAGAATAGGCGAAGAGCGGTGTTTCAAATCTCTTCTAATTTTGACCCTGGCTGGCAGCATGTTTTGGAAGAATACCTGGGGCATGGACAATTAGCAGATACTAGTCGGTAACACGTGCATCAGCACGGGCTAGATTCTTAGATAAAGTCACTTGGATCTGCTAATTTGGATTGTACTTGATAGCCGTTATAATCTTGGTCTGTTAAATGGATGCTAAATCTTTTTCTTTTCTCTATTAATGTGAAATTTTTCTCATACTTCATAATCAGTATAGTTAATAGATTATATTACAAATTTTATTAATTGTAATTTAGCATTGTAATTTGCATACAAATCAAAATTTTAAGCATCCTTTAATTTATTCCTAATTTGTATACTTCTCGATTGTACCTTTGGTGGATTTTTTTCAATTTAGGTTGGAATTCGTATAAAAATACATATTCTATTTTTATTTATCAACCTTCGCTGCGCAAGCACGTGCAGGACAAGGGTACGAGCATATGGTGCATTGCATGTGTGGGCTCGGAGTGGACACATGGCATAGCATATGCGTCGGAACTGGATGCACAAACGTACAACGAGGGGTGACTCTAGGCATTCACCATATATACAGTGTAATGTCGAGAGCATCAGCCCTTAAGATGGGTGAATGTAATACCTTGGCTCGTTAGTGCGAAGGCCCATGTGGAGTAGTGGCAGGATCAATCCCACATTGTTTGTTTAAAGTGAGCTGTAGTAGCATATAATACCTATTGCGTACAAGTGTAATACCTCTGGGTTAACCCTTCTACACAAAGTGAGGATAAAAGTGTAAGCGGAGTGCTATGCATACGTTGGCCAGCCCCACGATGGTATGGGCTTTGAGCGGATTTTGGGCTAGGGTGTTACAAAGTTCAACCAAAAACATATGCCTATATGTCACTGCAGTGGTATTGTTCATGGTACTGTTCACATTGTTACTATTCATACGTGATTAGTTTCCTTTGTTACAGGACCCAATCTGTTAGGAGCCCCTTATAAATATAGAGGCATTCTCACCAATTTCATTAAGCAAGAAGAAATTTAGAGCGTTCCCCAATCTGTACCTCACTCTTTCTCCTAGCATCCTTCCCCTTCAAGCCGACGCCGTCTGGCCTCTTTCCTCATGATATTTACCAATGATGATATAAGGATCATTACTACCAACATCCTGTAGCATTTGGCTAGTCCAACAAAGGTCACTAGTTTATAGTCTGTTCTACTTCTTTAGTTTACTTAGTCCTTCAGTGTTGGATCACTATTTGCTGCATTCTTTTTTCGAAAATCGGCTCCTAAATAAAATAAGTTTGCACAATATTTTCTTTGTAGCTGTGGATTAGGCTAAATACACAAAACATCCCAAACATAGTATAAGCAAAAACATAAAGAAAAATTTATGAAACAACCTACAAGTCAAAAGGGCTTAAAAACATCACCACAAAAACTTTTGTGCTAAAAACCTCCACAAAAGTATTGTTTTGCTTCAAACATACTCTTGACATTAAATTTTGACTAGAAACATAAAAAGATGGAAAAGATAGTCCTTGACGCATTGGCTAACATAACAATGATTGTTGCTTTAAACATATCTTCACATTTTAACCCTTTTCTTCTGTCCATATTTGCCACTATATCTGTATGTACAGCTCTTTACCGTGTATATTTTTTTCATGAATAAGACAACCGAATTAACTGATTTTTACAGATGGTGTAACGCTTTTTCAATTTTTTTTTTTGCAAATCAGGAGGCTTTTCCCATTTAAATTTAACAGAATTTGAAGTCATGAGTGTGCCTTGAGACAAAAAAAAAATGTGGGCGGTGCATAGCACAAAAAGAAAAGTTATAAGATGTTTTTGAAACCCCAATGACATGTGGGTGGTTTTGTAAATTTTCCTAAAAAATATAATTGTGTTGACAATGTAAGTTTTTGTATTAAAAATAGTGAGGTATATGAAAATACAGATTCAATTATATTAACAGTGAGTGCAACAAAATCGTTGACTTCCAACTTGGTAGGCTTGTTTTGTTCATGCTGTTCCTATATTTCATTTTGTGCAATTAACCCCCTCAAGTATATTGGATTGTCTAAATAGATATTGCCAAATCAAAGCCTAATATGTTTATTGATTACTATCTAGTCCTGTAAATTTTTTTTGGAGAACAATTTACCACCAAAATAGAAAATTGGTGATATTGTTACATTAGAGAATCCACCAAAATGTTATTTTAGTATAAAATTTTCCTTGAAATCATGTCAATAGAATTGGTTAATTTTTAATTTTTTGACGGGATGGTTGAATTTCTATTATAATGCTCATTTTGAACTTTTTTATTATTTTTGCTGTTTTGTGCATCGAAAGAAATAATCGCAAAGTTTGTACTTTTCCTCTTTTTCAGGTGGTTATATTTGTTGGTCATAAAGAAGAAATGCACACAAAACATTAGTTTTGAAATAACCTCAAAGTTATCTTAAAGTAAAGCTATAACATCATCGAAGGATTCAAATCTAACTAAATTATTACTAAGTAAAGCTCATTATACTGCAGAAAAATTGCCAGCAGGTTGTGCTATACATGGTTCATAATGAACTTAATGGTGAATTTATTCATCATATGAAAAAAGAAAGTATTGTTCCTTCCTCCTCTCAAAAGGGTTATAACTTATACAGTTGGTCGTATATTCATGTCCACAAAAGTAAATTAGTGACATTGTAAATTATGTACTTATTCTATAGATCTTTATGATATGACACATGACAGCCATACAAGAATGTGGAGTTAAAGATCAAACAATTAAGTATTAACTAGCCAATAAATTTCATGTTAGTATTAGTAAAGGACCTAAAGGCATACTTCAAATAAGAAAAGATAGACTTCCAAACAAATAAGAAAAGATAGACTTCCAAACTAACAAGTATTTCGTGACTTACTGGGTGCGTCTTTCGAACTTGGAGGAAATACACTGACAAAAGGTCCTGAATGTACATCTCCCCATGCACATAGGAAGGCAAGGTCTCATGTTTTGATCCAATCATATCAAGTGCAATCCACTGCCAGATAAGTTTTTCCTTATCAATAACAGATCCTTTTGGAAATAACGATAAATATAAAAAGCATAGTTTTAACGCTGAGGGCATGTCATAGTATGTTTGATTGAATGGTGAAAACATTTCGATTTTAGGGGAATCTCCTCTCAATTTCCATATTTCTTCATCCCTTGCAGCTAACCAGACATCCATGACTTGATTGTGCACCACTGAACCAAGAGAATGAGCTAATGCTGGTATTCCTTCACATCTTTTCACAATTTGCTTCCCAATTTCCTTTAGGCCTGCATTAACATCATCTCCATCCCCAAAAGCCCTTTGAGAAAATATAGTCCAACAATCATCTTCAGATAAAGGAAGCAATACGTATGGTGAAACAGTGTGCATTAACTCTGCAGTTATTTCACTGGAGGTAGTCACTAAAATCTTGATGCGCATGCTTGTACCCCTCAGCATTTCCTTCAATTCATCCAACTGGCTTTTATCTGTGCTACAAAGGCCATCCAAAACAACTAGACAACTTTTGTCATGAAGTACCTCTTGCAAACGAATCTTTAACAACTGGAAATTTTCGTGAATCTCATTGTTGGTATTAACTTCTGAATGTCTTTCTTCTTTTGTTTCATTAGCTTGAGAGATTATATCAGTAGCAATCTTTTTAAGGTCCATTTTCCTATTTAAGTCGACCCAAATATGAAGATCAAAATTCCAACCTTCTCCATGGTCATGGAAAAGCAATCTGGCAAGAGTTGTTTTCCCCAAACCCATAAGGCCAACTATGGGAATAATAGACAATGTTTCTGCATTATTTTGCAAGAGAGAGTCCTTTATTTTTGTTTTGTCATTATCTCTTCCAACGTATGCAGCTCTATCAAATTCTCCTTGATTATCAAATTCCTCAAGATCACACTCTACGTGCTGCATCAAATTGAAAATGGCAGAATCTTCAGCTAAAAGGTCCAACCTTCTTCTGAGTTTCTTCATTATATTCCCTCTACTGCTATGCGAGAGAAATGGACTTGAGGAACAAAATGATGTTGCCTGCAAATTTTGTTTTTAAATGATCACTCAATGGCATTCGTTGCCAGTTGCAGGTCATAAATGGAATCCATAGTAGAATTGCCTACAAGACACTGTAAAATGTTGGCATTTGCTCAAGAACACTCCAAAATCATGGTTTGGCTAGAACACAGACTCAACCAATTAAAATAATATTTTCCTATGTTTTGGAAAGAGAATATATCATATATGCCCAAATTGCCCATGTTGTTTTTAATCCGAAAAAAATATCAAACTAACTCCAAAAAATCTGAGAGAAAACAGAGATTGCAAATAAAGCATTTTGAATTCAAATAAATTATTTTTGGATCGTGATCAATATCTAATTAATCACAATAAATACTTTTAAATGCAGAAAATTATAAAAAGGCTTTTAAAATCCATAGTAATTCTATAAAAAACATTAAAACTTAGAAAAGGCATTCTAAATAAATTTTAGCCAAAAATGAAAATTTTGGGATGTTTCAAGGAGAAGGGAGGAGGAAGAGAGGTTTTTTATTTTTTAAAACAATTAATAAGGTAAATTAGATATTTTGCACACCTTCTCACTCCTACTTGCTTAGACAACATTACTAAATGCCCCAGTGTGTTGTGGCAAATCACCATAAGTTTAAGGTATATTCTAGCCAAACCACGATTTTGGAGTGTCCCAGGGCAAACCACAATATTTTTTACGATGTCATATATATAGCCAATTTTGCCTCACTTCATAATTCAACATAATTGCTAAACAAATAAAATCTCTAAATTTACGATGTAGCATAATATTCCAATATGATGCAGTAGTTTTAACCAAAAAAAAAACTAGATGATGCAAATATAGCCAATGTGCGTGCTGCTAAATCATCATTATACAAAAACATAAATATGCTAAAAAAACCTACTCCGCTACAATTCTGCTACAAACTATTTAAAACATTGGCAGTAGAAATATATGGCATGAGCAAGTGTAACACTGCAGTAACCTGAAGTTGCATTTTCGACTCAAAACAAACATAAAAGTTTTAGTAATATGCACTAGTAGACTTCTACAGAGAGAAATGCCTAGGCAAACCATTTGAGGATTGGGACTATCGAACCTTTGCAATACAGCCCCTCCTATGAGATCCGATGCTATTGTGGTCTTCAAATTCGTCCAGGAGATCCTCCATGTCGCAAGCGATCTGCTTGATATTCATCATCCATTCCTGCACCTCCGTAGGCATCTTAAAGTACTGCCTATCTACACTCGCCACCACATCTTGCAACCTCGCCAGAGTTCGCCTCACATGCGCCGCGCCCTCGTCTATGTTCGAGGGCAGCTCCAACAGGCCAGCGTCGGAGGCCAGCCGGCGGAGCAGCCGGTCCACGACGGCGCCGGCGGCGGCCATATGGCATGGGGAATAGGCGATTTTGGTAATTGGGGATATAGAAGAGGCGAAGACGACGACGAAGACCGAGTTTGCTCGTTCGTCAATCACTGAGGTGTGGATAGAGAAAGTGGCGTTCATAATAATTACACCGCGCCATCGTCATGGTTACAGTATCTTTCGAACTCGGTTTTCAACCGACCAGTGGCATCGAGCAAAATTGGTGAAAAACCGATTATTTTTTAAAGTCAAATGAATTTAAATCTAGTCAAACAGCTGAGCAAAATTCAAAAGAGCTCGAAAAACAGTAAATTTTGAACGGTTTTCTCGAAAATCGGCGACAGATTAAAAATTGAGAAAAAATGTAAAAAGGTTTTCTCTCATGTAAATTTTCTCCAAACTTCGTTTTTCAAAAAATTTCACGTGAGAGGTCATAAAGCTATTAATACTAATTTTAGAAAACTTTTAGATAAATTTTTTCAAATTTTCTAAATTTTTTAAATTTAAATTTGAACTTGAGAGGTAAACGGGACAATACGCTTTTTCTGTCTATATGAGCGAAATTTGCAAGATCAGAACTGTGTTTGACTAAATTTGAAACCTGCACCGCATCATCACTATATTAAAGTTGGCAAGTTTCATGAGCAACCAGCGCATCCACGTATCAATCCCTTCGTTAAGGCCTCAAAAAAATTAGTAATTATGTTTAGGTCCTTTTAGCGTTTTTTACGAAAAGAATTTTTTGGTTTAGTAGATCATCACTATATTAAAGTTGGCAAGTTTCCTGAGCAACCAGCGCATCCACGTGTCACTACCTCCGTTAAGGCCCTCAGAAAAATTAGTAATTACGTTTAGGTCCT
Organism: Guadua angustifolia; assembly: GCA_036346375.1. Lineage (NCBI taxonomy): Eukaryota > Viridiplantae > Streptophyta > Magnoliopsida > Poales > Poaceae > Guadua > Guadua angustifolia. Next base: position 13,888,937 of record CM070516.1, on the reverse strand, counting down.
TTTAGCGGTTTTTTACGACAAGGACCTTTTGGTTCAGCAAAATAGCAAATCTTTCGTGAAAGCGCCCTAAATAAATACCAAAAATAGCGTAATTACGTTTAAATCATTCCGGCTATTTTTCGCGAAAAGGACCTTTCGATTTTGCGCAATCGTGGCCAATTTAAAAGAAAAACACCGCCGAGAAAAACAAAATTGTATTTTTTACAGAAAAAATTCAGGTCAAATTTTTTTGACAGGCGCGGCATCGCGCGCCTCGTGTCCTCCCTCCGTGAGCGTCCCTCAAAAAAATGTAATTACGTAGGTTCTTTTAGTATTTTTTACTTAAAATGACCTTTTGGTTCAATAAAATCGCGAAGTTTTCGTGAAAGGACCCTAAATAAATGCCCCAAAAAGTGTAATTACGTTTAGATCATTCCAAATTTATTTTTCATGAAAAAGACATTTCATTTTAACGTAATCACCGACGACGCGTGTGTCACACCATGAAACCATCACTTGTACCGACTTTTTGCGAGAAAAATTGGTCACACCGATGATGGCCGGGCCCACCTGCTTTCATGGAGACCGCAACGCCTCGTCCTCTGTAATTCCATCTAACGGTCTCTACACACGCGAAACAAGGTGTAGATTTCGTGAGGGTGCTATATTTTCGTGAGAGTTATAATAAACCGCCACGAAACAAAAATATTTCGTGAAGGTGGTGCATAAACCTCGTAAAAAATACATTTCGTGAAGGTGGTGCATAAACCCTCATGAATTGAAGTTATTTTCGTGAAGGTTTTCATAAACTCTCATGAAAGTAGTTGTCCCGCCACCTAAAATTACAATTTTCATGTGGGTTATAGTTTTCGTGAGGGTGCTATAGTTTTCGTGAGTACTAATTTTAACCATCACATTATATAGTTAACAGGTTAAGAGGAGGAGAGACATATTATATGTCGATGTTATGATACCACCACTAGAGTAATGGATCTCATAAGAGCTCTGAAGTTAAGCGTGCCTGAAGGAGAGTAGTAAGAGGATGGGTGACCTCCTGGGAACCCTCGTGAAGAAATTTCGTGGAGGCTTTTAACCCTCATGAAAATATTTCGAGAGTTATTGTGTGACGGCACCGCCACGAAATATGTTCGTGAAGGTGCACCGCCACGCAAAATTGAATTTCCCAGTGTCATATTCGTGAGGGTTATTATGTGATTCGTGATATGTCACTAATTGTTTTCATGACGGTTTTGGCGCTGCGGACGGTTTTTAGTCCTCACGAAATCTCGATTTTCCGTAGTGGTCCTCAAAAAATGTAATTACATGTAGGTTCTTTTAGTATTTTTTAAGAAAATGACCTTTTGGTTCAATAAAATCGCGGTTTTCGTGAAAGGACCCTAAATAAATGCCCCAAAAGGTGTAATTACGCTTAGATCATTCCAATTATTTTTCATGAAAAGGACATTTCATTTTAACGTAATCATCGACGACGCGGTGTCACACCGTGAAACCATCACTTGTACCGACTTTTTGCGAGAAAAATTGGTCACACCGCATGATGGTCGGGCCCACCAAGCTTTCGTGGAGACCGCAACGTCTCGCCCCTGTAATTCCATCTAAACGGTCTCTACACATGCGAAACAAAGGTGTAGATTTCGTGAGGGTGCTATATTTTCGTGAGAGTTATAAACAAACCGCCACGAAACAAAAATATTTCGTGAAGGTGGTGCATAAACCCTCATGAATTGAAGTTATTTTCGTGAAGGTTTTCATAAACTCTCATGAAAGTAGCTGTCCCGCCACGAAAATTACGAATTTTCATGTGGGTTATAGTTTTCGTGAGGGTGCTATAGTTTTCGTGAGTACTAATTTTAACCATCACATTATATAGTTCATGTGGTTAAGAGGAGGAGAGACATATTATATGTCGATGTTATGATACCACCACTAGAGTAATGGATCTCATAAGAGCTCAAGTTAAGCGTGCTGAAGGAGAGTAGTAAGAGGATGGGTGACCTCCTCGAACCCCCATGAAGAAATTTCGTGGAGGCTTTTCACCTCATGAAAATATTTCGTGGCGGTTAAGCACCATCACGAATTATTTTCCGTGAGTCAATCCTCACACGAAATTTCTTGTGCAATCTGGCGAGCCCATTGTTCGTGAGAGTTATTGTGACGCCAAGACCGCCACGAAATATGTTCGTGAAGGTGCACCGCCACGCAAAATTGAATTTCCGGCGCCATATTCGTGAGGGTTATTGCGATCGTGATATGTCACTAATTGTTTTCATGACCGCTTTGGCGCTTTCGTGATTCGTTTTTAGTCCTCACGAAATCTCGGTTTTCCGTAGTGGTCCTCAAAAAATGTAATTACGCAGGTTCTTTTAGTATTTTTTACGAAAATGACCTTTTGGTTCAATAAAATCGCAAGTTTTCGTGAAAGGACCCTAAATAAATGCCCCAAAAAAGTGTAATTGCGCTTAGATCATTCCAATATTTTTTTCATGAAAAGGACATTTCATTTTAACGTAATCATCGACGACGCGGTGTCACACCGTGAAACCATCACTTGTACCGACTTGTTATGAGAAAAATTGGTCACACCGATGATGGCCGGGCCCACCAAGCTTTCGTGGAGACCGCAACGCCCGCCCCTGTAATTCCATCTAACGGTCTCTACACACGCGAAACAAAGTGTAGATTTCGTGAGGGTGCTATATTTTCGTGAGAGTTATAACAAACCGCCACGAAACAAAAATATTTCGTGAAGGTGGTGCATAAACCTCGTAAAAATACATTTCGTGAAGGTGGTGCATAAACCCTCATGAATTGAAGTTATTTTCGTGAAGGTTTTCATAAACTCTCACGAAAGTAGTCATTCCCGCCACGAAAATTACGAATTTTCATGTGAGTTATAGTTTTCGTGAGGGTGCTATAGTTTTCGTGAGTACTAATTTTAACCATCACATTATATAGTTCATGTGGTTAAGGGAGGAGAGACATATTATATGTCGATGTTATGATACCACCACTAGAGTAATGGATCTCATAAGAGCTCGGGTTAAGCGTGCTCAAGGAGAGTAGTAAGAGGATGGGTGACCTCCCGGAACCCTCATGAAGAAATTTCGTGGAGGCTTTTCACCTCATGAAAATATTTCGTGGCGGTTAAGCGCCATCACGAATTATTTTCCCGTGATTCAATCCCACGAAATTTCTTGTGCAACTGGCGAGCCCATTGTTCGTGAGAGTTATTGTGTGATTTGCACCGCCACGAAATATGTTCGTGAAGGTGCACCGTCACGCAAAATTGAATTTCGGCGCCATATTCGTGAGGGTTATTGCGTGATTCGATGATATGTCACTAATTGTTTTCATGACGGTTTTGCGCTTCGGATTTGCTTTTTAGCCCTCACGAAATCTCGGTTTTCCGTAGTGGTCCTCAAAAAATGTAATTACGTGTAGGTTCTTTTAGTATTTTTTACTAAAATGACCTTTTGGTTCAATAAAATCGCGAAGTTTTCGTGAAAGGACCCTAAATAAATGCCCCAAAAAGTGTAATTACGTTTAGATCATTCCAAATATTTTTCATGAAAAGGACATTTCATTTTAACGTAATCATCGACGACGCGGTGTGTCACACCATGAAACCATCACTTGTACCGACTTTTGCGAGAAAATTGGTCACACCGCATGATGGCCGGGCCCACCACTGCTTTCATGGAGACCGCAACGCCTCGTCCTCGGTGTAATTCCATCTAACGGTCTCTACACACGCGAAACAAAGTGTAGATTTCGTGAGGGTGCTATATTTTCGTGAGAGTTATAAAAACCGCCACGAAACAAAAATATTTCGTGAAGGTGGTGCATAAACCCTCGTAAAAAATACATTTCGTGAAGGTGGTGCATAAACCCTCATGAATTGAAGTTATTTTCGTGAAGGTTTTCATAAACTCTCATGAAAGTAGTTGTCATACGAAAATTACGAATTTTCATGTGGGTTATAGTTTTCGTGAGGGTGCTATAGTTTTCGTGAGTACTAATTTTAACCATCACATTATATAGTTCATGTGGTTAAGAGGAGGAGAGACATATTATATGTCGATGTTATGATACCACCACTAGAGTAATGGATCTCATAAGAGCTCGAAGTTAAGCGTGCTCAAGGAGAGTAGTAAGAGGATGGGTGACCTCCGGGAACCCTCGTGAAGAAATTTCGTGGAGGCTTTTAACCCTCATGAAAATATTTCGAGTTATCACGAATTATTTTCCCGTGAGTCAATCCTCGCCACGAAATTTCTTGTGCAATCTGGCGAGCCCATTGTTCGTGAAATATGTTGAACCGCCATGAAGGTGCGTGAAGGTGCACCGCAAAATTGAATTTCCAGTGTCATATTCGTGAGGGTTATTGCGTGATTCGTGATATGTCACTAATTGTTTTCATGACGGTTTTGGCGCTTTCGTGACGGTTTTTAGTCCTCACGAAATCTCGATTTTCTGGTAGTGGTCCTCAAAAAATGTAATTACATGTAGGTTCTTTTAGTATTTTTTAAGAAAATGACCTTTTGGTTCAATAAAATCGCGAAGTTTTCGTGAAAGGACCCTAAATAAATGCCCCAAAAAAGTGTAATTACGTTTAGATCATTCCAAATTATTTTTCATGAAAAGGACATTTCATTTTAACGTAATCATCGACGACGCGTGTGTCACACCGTGAAACCATCACTTGTACCGACTTTTTGCGAGAAAATTGGTCACACCGCATGATGGCCGGGCCCACCAAAGCTTTCGTGGAGACCGCAACGCCGTCCCCTGTAATTCCATCTAAACGGTCTCTACACATGCGAAACAAAGGTGTAGATTTCGTGAGGGTGCTATATTTTCGTGAGAGTTATAAACAAACCGCCACGAAACAAAAATATTTCGTGATAGGTGGTGCATAAACCCTCATGAATTGAAGTTATTTTCGTGAAGGTTTTCATAAACTCTCATGAAAGTAGTTGTCCCGCCACGAAAATTACAATTTTCATGTGGGTTATAGTTTTCGTGAGGGTGCTATAGTTTTCGTGAGTACTAATTTTAACCATCACATTATATAGTTCACGTGGTTAAGAGGAGGAGAGACATATTATATGTCGATGTTATGATACCACCACTAGAGTAATGGATCTCATAAGAGCTCGAAGTTAAGCGTGCTCAAGGAGAGTAGTAAGAGGATGGGTGACCTCCTGAACCCCATGAAGAAATTTCGTGGAGGCTTTTCACCCTCATGAAAATATTTCGTGGCGGTTAAGCACCATCACGAATTATTTTCCCGTGAGTCAATCCTCGCCACGAAATTTCTTGTGCAATCTGGCGAGCCCATTGTTCGTGAGAGTTATTGTGTGACGGCACCGCCACGAAATATGTTCGTGAAGGTGCAAATGAAATAATTTCCTGCGCCATATTCGTGAGGGTTATTGCGTGATCGTGATATGTCACTAATTGTTTTCATGACCGTTTTGGCGCTTTCGTGGCGGTTTTTAGTCCTCACGAAATCTCGGTTTTCGGTAGTGGTCCTCAAAAAATGTAATTACGTGTAGGTTCTTTTAGTATTTTTTACGAAAATGACCTTTTGGTTCAATAAAATCGCGAAGTTTTCGTGAAAGGACCCTAAATAAATGCCCCAAAAAAGTGTAATTACGCTTAGATCATTCCAATATTTTTCATGAAAAGGACATTTCATTTTAACGTAATCATCGACGACGCGGTGTGTCACACCGTGAAACCATCACTTGTACCGACTTGTTGCGAAAAAATTGGTCACACCGGATGATGGCCGGGCCCACCGATGCTTTCGTGGAGACCGCAACGTCATCCCCGGTGTAATTCCATCTAAGCGGTCTCTACACACGAAACAAAGTGTGTAGATTTCGTGAGGGTGCTATATTTTCGTGAGAGTTATAAACAAACCGCCACGAAACAAAAATATTTCGTGAAGGTGGTGCATAAACCCTCGTAAAAATACATTTCGTGAAGGTGGTGCATAAACCCTCATGAATTGAAGTTATTTTCGTGAAGGTTTTCATAAACTCTCACAAAGTAGTTGTCCCGCCACGAAAATTACAATTTTCATGTGAGTTATAGTTTTCGTGAGGGTGCTATAGTTTTCGTGAGTACTAATTTTAACCATCACATTATATAGTTCACGGGTTAAGAGGAGGAGAGACATATTATATGTCGATGTTATGATACCACCACTAGAGTAATGGATCTCATAAGAGCTCTAAGTTAAGCGTGCTCAAGGAGAGTAGTAAGAGGATGGGTGACCTCCGGGAACCCTCATGAAGAAATTTCGTGGAGGCTTTTCACCCTCATGAAAATATTTCGTGGCGGTTAAGCGCCATCACGAATTATTTTCACATTCAATCCACGCCACGAAATTTCTTGTGCAATCTGGCGAGCCCATTGTTCGTGAGAGTTATTGTGTGATTTGCACCGCCACGAAATATGTTCGTGAAGGTGCACCGTCACGCAAAATTGAATTTCCTGGCGCCATATTCGTGAGGGTTATTATGCGATTGATGATATGTCACTAATTGTTTTCATGACGGTTTTGGCGCTTTCGTGGCGGTTTTTAGCCCTCACGAAATCTCGGTTTTCTGGTAGTGGTCCTCAAAAAATGTAATTACGTGTAGGTTCTTTTAGTATTTTTTACGAAAATGACCTTTTGGTTCAATAAAATCGCGAAGTTTTCGTGAAAGGACCCTAAATAAATGCCCCAAAAAGTGTAATTGCGTTTAGATCATTCCAATATTTTTCATGAAAAGGACATTTCATTTTAACGTAATCATCGACGACGCGGTGTGTCACACCGTGAAACCATCACTTGTACCGACTTGTTGCGAGAAAAATTGGTCACACCGGATGATGGTGGGCCCACCAAGCTTTCGTGGAGACCGCAACGTCTCGCCCCGGTGTAATTCCATCTAACGGTCTCTACACACGCGGAAACAAAGTGTAGATTTAGTGAGGGTGCTATATTTTCGTGAGAGTTATAAACAAACCGCCACGAAACAAAAATATTTCGTGAAGGTGGTGCATAAACCCTCGTAAAAATACATTTCGAGAAGGTGGTGCATAAACCCTCATGAATTGAAGTTATTTTCGTGAAGGTTTTCATAAACTCTCACGAAAGTAGTTATCCGCCACTAAAATTACGAATTTTCTTGTGGGTTATAGTTTTCGTGAGGGTGCTATAGTTTTCGTGAGTACTAATTTTAACCATCACATTATATAGTTCACGTGGTTAAGAGGAGGAGAGACATATTATATGTCGATGTTATGATACCACCACTAGAGTAATGGATCTCATAAGAGCTCGAAGTTAAGCGTGCTGAAGGAGAGTAGTAAGAGGATGGGTGACCTCCGAACCCTCATGAAGAAATTTCATGGAGGCTTTTAACCCTCATGAAAATATTTCGTGGCGGTTAAGCACCATCACGAATTATTTTCCGTGAGTCAATCCACGCCACGAAATTTCTTGTGCAATCTGGCGAGCCCATTGTTCGTGAGAATTATTGTGTGACGGCACCGCCACGAAATATGTTCGTGAAGGTGCACCGCAAAAATTGAATTTCTGGCGCCATATTCGTGAGGGTTATTGCGTGTGATCGTGATATGTCACTAATTGTTTTCATGACGGTTTTGGCGCTTTCGTGACGGTTTTTAGTCCTCACGAAATCTCGGTTTTCGTAGTGGTCCTCAAAAAATGTAATTACGTGTAGGTTCTTTTAGTATTTTTTACCAAAATGACCTTTTGGTTCAATAAAATCGCGAAGTTTTCGTGAAAGGACCCTAAATAAATGCCCCAAAAAGTGTAATTACGTTTAGATCATTCCACTATTTTTCATGAAAAGGACATTTCATTTTAACGTAATCATCGACGCTTGCGTGTGTCACACCGTGAAACCATCACTTGTACCGACTTTTTGCGAGAAAAATTGGTCACACCGCATGATGGCTGGGCCCACCAGTGCTTTCGTGGAGACCGCAACGTCTGTCCCTCGGTGTAATTCCATCTAAACGGTCTCTACACACGCGGAAACAGTGTGTAGATTTCGTGAGGGTGCTATATTTTCGTGAGAGTTATAAACAAACCGCCACGAAACAAAAATATTTCGCGAAGGTGGTGCATAAACACTCGTAAAAAATACATTTCGTGAAGGTGGTGCATAAACCCTCATGAATTGAAGTTATTTTCGTGAAGGTTTTCATAAACTCTCACGAAAGTAGCTGTCCCGCCACGAAAATTACGAATTTTCATGTGGGTTATAGTTTTCGTGAGGGTGCTATAGTTTTCGTGAGTACTAATTTTAACCATCACATTATATAGTTCACAGGGTTAAGAGGAGGAGAGACATATTATATGTCGATGTTATGATACCACCACTAGAGTAATGGATCTCATAAGAGCTCGAAGTTAAGCGTGCTGAAGGAGAGTAGTAAGAGGATGGGTGACCTCCAGGAACCCTCATGAAGAAATTTCGTGGAGGCTTTTAACCCTCATGAAAATATTTCGTGGCGGTTAAGCACCATCACGAATTATTTTCCCGTGAGTCAATCCTCGCCACGAAATTTCTTGTGCAATCTGGCGAGCCCATTGTTCGTGAGAGTTATTGTGTGATTTGCACCGCCACGAAATATGTTCGTGAAGGTTGAATTTCCTGGCGCCATATTCGTGAGGGTTATTGCGTGATTGATATGTCACTAATTGTTTTCATGACGGTTTTGGCGCTTTCGTGGCGGTTTTTAGTCCTCACGATATCTCGGTTTTCGTAGTGGTCCTCAAAAAATGTAATTACGTGTAGGTTCTTTTAGTATTTTTTACGAAAATGACCTTTTGGTTCAATAAAATCGTGAAGTTTTCGTGAAAGGACCCTAAATAAATGCCCCAAAAAGTGTAATTACGTTTAGATCATTCCACTATGTTTCATGAAAAGGACATTTCATTTTAACGTAATCATCGACGACGCGGTGTGTCACACCGTGAAACCATCACTTGTACCGACTTTTTGCGTGAAAAATTGGTCACACCGCATGATGGCCGGGCCCACCAATGCTTTCGTGGAGACCGCAACGTCGTCCCTCCCTGTAATTCCATCTAACGGTCTCTACACACGCGAAGCAGGTGTAGATTTCATGAGGGTGCTATATTTTCGTGAGAGTTATAAACAAACCGCCACGAAACAAAAATATTTCGTGAAGGTGGTGCATAAACCCTCGTAAAAATACATTTCGTGAAGGTGGTGCATAAACCCTCATGAATTGAAGTTATTTTCGTGAAGGTTTTCATAAACTCTCACGAAAGTAGTCATCCCGCCACGAAAATTACAATTTTCATGTGGGTTATAGTTTTCGTGAGGGTGCTATAGTTTTCGTGAGTACTAATTTTAACCATCACATTATATAGTTCATAGGGTTAAGAGGAGGAGAGACATATTATATGTCAGATGTTATGATACCACCACTAGAGTAATGGATCTCATAAGAGCTCTAAAGTTAAGCGTGCCTGAAGGAGAGTAGTAAGAGGATGGGTGACCTCCTGGGAACCCTCATGAAGAAATTTCGTGGAGGCTTTTCACCCTCATGAAAATATTTCGTGGCGGTTAAGCACCATCACAAATTATTTTCCGGTGAGAGTTATTGTGTGAAATTTCTTGTGCACCTGGCGAAATATGTTCGTGAAGGTGCACCGCCACGCAAAATTGAATTTCCTGGCGCCATATTCGTGAGGATTATTGCGTGGCGGTGATATGTCACTAATTGTTTTCATGACGGTTTTGGCGCTTTCGTGGCGGTTTTTAGTCCTCACGAAATCTCGGTTTTCTGTAGTGGTCCTCAAAAAATGTAATTACGTAGGTTCTTTTAGTATTTTTTACGAAAATGACCTTTTGGTTCAATAAAATCGCGAAGTTTTCGTGAAAGGACCCTAAATAAATGCCCCAAAAAGTGTAATTGCGTTTAGATCATTCCAATTATTTTTCATGAAAAGGACATTTCATTTTAACGTAATCATCGACGACGCGGTGTGTCACAATCGTGAAACCATCACTTGTACCGACTTTTTGCGAGAAAATTGGTCACACCGCATGATGGCCGGGCCCACCGATGCTTTCGTGGAGACCGCAACGTCGTCCCTCGGTGTAATTCCATCTAAACGGTCTCTACACACGCGGAAACAGTGTGTAGATTTAGTGAGGGTGCTATATTTTCGTGAGAGTTATAAACAAACCGCCACGAAACAAAAATATTTCGTGAAGGTGGTGCATAAACTCTCGTAAAAAATACATTTCGTGAAGGTGGTGCATAAACCCTCATGAATTGAAGTTATTTTCGTGAAGGTTTTCATAAACTCTCACGAAAGTAGCTGTCCCGCCACGAAAATTACGAATTTTCATGTGGGTTATAGTTTTCGTGAGGGTGCTATAGTTTTCGTGAGTACTAATTTTATCCATCACATTATATAGTTCACAGGGTTAAGAAGAGGAGAGACATATTATATGTCGATGTTATGATACCACCACTAGAGTAATGGATCTCATAAGAGCTCGACTCGAAGTTAAGCGTGCTGAAGGAGAGTAGTAAGAGGATGGGTGACCTCCGAAACCCTCATGAAGAAATTTCGTGGAGGCTTTTCACCCTCATGAAAATATTTCGTGGCGGTTAAGCACCATCACGAATTATTTTCCTGTGAGTCAATCCCTGTCACGAAATTTCTTGTGCAATCTGGTGAGCCCATTGTTCGTGAGAGTTATTGTGTGACGGTGCACCGCCACGAAATATGTTCGTGAAGGTGCACCGCCACGCAAAATTGAATTTCCCTGGCGCCATATTCGTGAGGGTTATTGCGTGACGGTGATATGTCACTAATTGTTTTCATGACGGTTTTGGCGCTTTCGTGACGGTTTTTTAGTCCTCAGGAAATCTCGGTTTTCTGGTAGTGGTCCCTCAAAAAAATGTAATTACGTGTAGATTCTTTTAGTATTTTTTTTACGAAAATGTCCTTTTGGTTCAATAAAATAGCGAAGTTCTCGTGAAAGGACCCTAAATAAATGCCCCAAAAAGTGTAATTACGTTTAGATCATTCCAAATATTTTTCATGAAAAGGACATTTCATTTTAACGTAATCATCGACGACGCGGTGTCACACCGTGAAACCATCACTTGTACCGACTTTTTGCGAGAAAATTGGTCACACCGCATGATGGTTTGGGCCCACGATTGCTTTCATGGAGACCGCAACGTCCTCCCCGGTGTAATTCCATCTAAACGGTCTCTACACACGCGGAAACAGTGTGTAGATTTCGTGAGGGTGCTATATTTTCGTGAGAGTTATAAACAAACCGCCACGAAACAAAAATATTTCGTGAAGGTGGTGCATAAACCCTCGTAAAAAATACATTTCGTGAAGGTGGTGCATAAACCCTCATGAATTGAAGTTATTTTCGTGAAGGTTTTCATAAACTCTCACGAAAGTAGCTGTCCCGCCACGAAAATTACGAATTTTCATGTGGGTTATAGTTTTCGTGAGGGTGCTATAGTTTTCGTGAGTACTAATTTTATCCATCACATTATATAGTTCACGTGGTTAAGAGGAGGAGAGACATATTATATGTCGATGTTATGATACCACCACTAGAGTAATGGATCTCATAAGAGCTCGAAGTTAAGCGTGCTCGAAGGAGAGTAGTAAGAGGATGGGTGACCTCCTCGAACCTTCATGAAGAAATTTCGTGGAGGCTTTTCACCCTCATGAAAATATTTCGTGGCGGTTAAGCACCATCACGAATTATTTTCCTGTGAGTCAATCCCTGTCACGAAATTTCTTGTGCAATCTGGCGAGCCCATTGTTCGTGAGAGTTATTGTGTGACGGTGCACCGCCACGAAATATGTTCGTGAAGGTGCACCGTCACGCAAAATTGAATTTCCCTGGCGCCATATTCGTGAGGGTTATTGCGTGACGGTGATATGTCACTAATTGTTTTCATGACGGTTTTGGCGCTTTCGTGGCGGTTTTTAGTCCTCACGAAATCTCGGTTTTCTCGTAGTGGTCCTCAAAAAATGTAATTACGTGTACGTTCTTTTAGTATTTTTTTACGAAAATGACCTTTTGGTTCAATAAAATCGCGAAGTTTTCGTGAAAGGACCCTAAATAAATGCCCCAAAAAAGTGTAATTGCGTTTAGATCATTCCAGCTATTTTTCATGAAAAGGTCATTTCATTTTAACGTAATCACTGACGCACGCGGTGTGTCACACCGTGAAACCATCACTTGTACCGACTTTTTGCGAGAAAAATTGGTCACACCGCATGATGGCTGGGCCCACCAGTGCTTTCATGGAGACCGCAACGTCTGTCCCTCGGTGTAATTCCATCTAAACGGTCTCTACACACGCGGAAACAGTGTGTAGATTTCGTGAGGGTGCTATATTTTCGTGAGAGTTATAAACAAACCGCCACGAAACAAAAATATTTCGTGAAGGTGGTGCATAAACCCTCGTAAAAAATACATTTCGTGAAGGTGGTGCATAAACCCTCATGAATTGAAGTTATTTTCGTGAAGGTTTTCATAAACTCTCACGAAAGTAGCTGTCCCGCCACGAAAATTACGAATTTTCATGTGGGTTATAGTTTTCGTGAGGGTGCTATAGTTTTCGTGAGTACTAATTTTATCCATCACATTATATAGTTCATAGGGTTAAGAGGAGGAGAGACATATTATATGTCAGATGTTATGATACCACCACTAGAGTAATGGATCTCATAAGAGCTCTGAAGTTAAGCGTGCCTGAAGGAGAGTAGTAAGAGGATGGGTGACCTCCTGGGAACCCTCATGAAGAAATTTCGTGGAGGCTTTTCACCCTCATGAAAATATTTCGTGGCGGTTAAGCACCATCACGAATTATTTTCCTGTGAGTCAATCCCTGTCACGAAATTTCTTGTGCAATCTGGCGAGCCCATTGTTCGTGAGAGTTATTGTGTGACGGTGCACCGCCACGAAATATGTTCGTGAAGGTTGAATTTCCCTGGCGTCATATTCGTGAGGGTTATTGCGTGACGGTGATATGTCACTAATTGTTTTCATGACGGTTTTGGCGCTTTCGTGACGGTTTTTTTGTCCTCACGATATCTCGGTTTTCTGGTAGTGGTCCCTCAAAAAAATGTAATTACGTGTAGGTTCTTTTAGTATTTTTTTACGAAAATGACCTTTTGGTTCAATAAAATCGTGAAGTTTTCGTGAAAGGACCCTAAATAAATGCCCCAAAAAAGTGTAATTACGTTTAGATCATTCCAGCTATTTTTCATGAAAAGGACATTTCATTTTAACGTAATCATCGACGACGCGGTGTGTCACAAGTGAAACCATCACTTGTACCGACTTTTGCGAGAAAAATTGGTCACACCGCATGATGGTTGGGCCCACGGTGCTTTCATGGAGACCGCAACGTCTCCCCTCGGTGTAATTCCATCTAAGCGGTCTCTACACACGGAAGCAAACAAGGTAGATTTCGTGAGGGTGCTATATTTTCGTGAGAGTTATAAACAAACCGCCACGAAACAAAAATATTTCGTGAAGGTGGTGCATAAACCCTCGTAAAAATACATTTCGTGAAGGTGGTGCATAAACCCTCATGAATTGAAGTTATTTTCGTGAAGGTTTTCATAAACTCTCACGAAAGTAGTTATCGCCACGAAAATTACAATTTTCATGTGGGTTATAGTTTTCATGAGGGTGCTATAGTTTTCGTGAGTACTAATTTTAACCATCACATTATATAGTTCACGGGGTTAAGAGGAGGAGAGACATATTATATGTCGATGTTATGATACCACCACTAGAGTAATGGATCTCATAAGAGCTCTGAAGTTAAGCGTACCTGAAGGAGAGTAGTAAGAGGATGATCTCATAAGAGCTCTGAAGTTAAGCGTGCCTGAAGGAGAGTAGTAAGAGGATGGGTGACCTCCTGGGAACCCTCATGAAGAAATTTCGTGGAGGCTTTTCACCCTCATGAAAATATTTCGTGGCGGTTAAGCACCATCACGAATTATTTTCCTGGGAGTCAATCCCTGTCACGAAATTTCTTGTGCAATCTGGCGAGCCCATTGTTCGTGAGAGTTATTGTGTGACGGTGCACCGCCACGAAATATGTTCGTGAAGGTGCACCGTCACGCAAAATTGAATTTCCGTGGTGCCATATTCGTGAGGGTTATTGCGTGACGGTGATAGGTCACTAATTGTTTTCATGACGGTTTTGGCGCTTTCGTGACGGTTTTTTAGTCCTCACGAAATCTCGGTTTTCTGGTAGTGGTCCCTCAAAAAAATGTAATTACGTGTAGATTCTTTTAGTATTTTTTTACGAAAATGACCTTTTGGTTCAATAAAATCGCGAAGTTTTCATGAAAGGACCCTAAATAAATGCCCCAAAAAAGTGTAATTACGTTTAGATCATTCCAACTATTTTTCATGAAAAGGACATTTCATTTTAACGTAATCAGCGACGACGCGGTGTCACACCGTGAAACCATCACTTGTACCGACTTTTTGCGAGAAAAATTGGTCACACCGCATGATGGCCGGGCCCACTGATGCTTTCGTGGAGACCGCAACGTCGTCCCTCGGTGTAATTCCATCTAACGGTCTCTACACACGCGAAACAAAGTGTAGATTTCGTGAGGGTGCTATATTTTCGTGAGAGTTATAAACAAACCGCCACGAAACAAAAATATTTCGTGAAGGTGGTGCATAAACCCTCGTAAAAATACATTTCGTGAAGGTGGTGCATAAACCCTCATGAATTGAAGTTATTTTCGTGAAGGTTTTCATAAACTCTCACGAAAGTAGTTATCCGCCACGAAAATTACAATTTTCATGTGGGTTATAGTTTTTGTGAGGGTGCTATAGTTTTCGTGAGTACTAATTTTAACCATCACATTATATAGTTCACGTGGTTTAGAGGAGGAGAGACATATTATATGTCGATGTTATGATACCACCACTAGAGTAATGGATCTCATAAGAGCTCGAAGTTAAGCGTGCTGAAGGAGAGTAGTAAGAGGATGGGTGACCTCCAGGAACCCTCATGAAGAAATTTCGTGGAGGCTTTTCACCCTCATGAAAATATTTCGTGGCGGTTAAGCACCATCACGAATTATTTTCCGTGAGTCAATCCACGCCACGAAATTTCTTGTGCAATCTGGCGAGCCCATTGTTCGTGAGAGTTATTGTGTGGCGGTGCACCGCCACGAAATATGTTCGTGAAGGTGCAAATCCGTCACGTAATTGAATTTCCTGGCGCCATATTCGTGAGGGTTATTGCGTGACGGTGATATGTCACTAATTGTTTTCATGACGGTTTTGGCGCTTTCGTGGCGGTTTTTTTGTCCTCACGAAATCTCGGTTTCTGTAGTGGTCCCTCAAAAAAATGTAATTACGTGTAGGTTCTTTTAGTATTTTTTTACGAAAATGACCTTTTGGTTCAATAAAATCGCGAAGTTTTCGTGAAAGTACCCTAAATAAATGCCCCAAAAAAGTGTAATTACGTTTAGATCATTCCAGCTATTTTCATGAAAAGGACATTTCATTTTAACGTAATCACTGACGCACGCGGTGTGTCACACCGTGAAACCATCACTTGTACCGACTTTTTGCGAGAAAAATTGGTCACACCGCATTATGGCTGGGCCCACCAGTGCTTTCATGGAGACCGCAACGTCTGTCCCTCGATGTAATTTGTGGGCACCCGGAAGTATGAATCGATCCTCACACGTGCGTTGGACTTAGAGGTGACACCCATACTCCACTTAAGTGTATGCTCACCGCCACGCAAAAGTCCTGCAGACGGAGTATTGACTAAATGGCCCTCACCCAAACAAATATGAGCCATATAGTCGCACTGCAGTACACTTAGGCGTCCATGAGTTTCGATTCCATTCGAACAACCATACGGGATTGAGACCAACTCATCCACGCATAGCATTCGCCATCCGTCTCAGACCTTGGTATCGCCGCACTCTCCAAGGGAGCAAGAGCAATAGCCAAAGAACGATTCGCGCACGAGTGTATACATTGATGGTTGATGACAATTCCAGTACCGGATATGTGTCTAGTGCTAGTTCCCAAGATCAACGCCTAACACCCACATATGCCGCATTCGAGATGTATCGCAACACATACACATGAATCTAAGCAGTTGGAATAGCATAAACATAAACTACAACTATTACAACTACTTACTATTACAAGTAGTGGCCGACCGGCCAAATATTACATGTCAAAGAGTAAATTGCAGCGGAATTTAAACATATACCAAAAGTAGGACAGCGGTATGCCCATCCAATAACCCAAAGGCAACCGACTTGGAAAAAGCCCAAGTTCATCCATCAACATCATTGTCAGACCCCGGAGTAAAGTACGTGTCGTCGGGGAGTTCTTCCATACTGTCGTCTATATTGTTAGGATTAAGCAACCGTGAGTACACGTATGTACTCGCAAGACTTTAGTGTATAGAAATACAGTAAATGCAAGCTAGAACAAGGAATTAAGCTTCTACACTAGTCTCATTTTAGCATAAGGCAGATTTTGTTTGCAAGTAAAAGATTCATAAAACGGTCACGAATTTGTAAAGAGCATTTAATATGAAGCTAAATAACAGTAAGTAGAATTCGTATACAGCAATTCACAGCCCTCCATGGCTGTAAATGACAAGTAAAACAGCCACCATTGGCTTCCCAATTCACCAACTCATTCCAACACCATTTCCAAAAGTTTCAAAGAAAAACAAAAGACTATACTTGACATTATTCCCCAAGTTGCTCATGACCGTGAGCACGGCTAATTAATTAGATTTTAATCTCTGCAGAGAGTGTACACTTTACCCACAACACATGATCTACTCTTCTTGCCAAGCTATTAACACACTTCCTTTGGTGTGTCGGCAGAGTGATCATGACAAAGCCGTTCAACTAGTTAAAGCTTAGCCTTGCACCAGCGACAGTGATGTTAAACCCTTGCCACAGTTCCGGAGATCCTGGACCGATGGTGCCCCATCGCGAACTCTCCCCATGGCAAGGCATGCACCGTTGTATTGGAATGCTTGGGCCCCAACACCTCAGTGATGGGAGCACCTAGAACGACTCCAGTACATCGGATCGTCCATACTACTCCGCCTACCAAAATGCAAGGCTAGACTTTAGCTAATCTAGTGAGCTTAGGCTATCCCATACTAGTACATGTGGTTGCACCAAAACACTTAAGTGATAGCATCAAGTTCGGTCCTTAATCGACCGGCGAGGATCTCCCCAACTACGCTGCGTGAGATCCGTTTCACGCCGCAAGTTAAGTAATAACTCGCCTGCCTAAATCATAAGTTTTGAGTTGGATTTTACCAAGATACACGGAAACCATACCTCGGTTCCGTTCAATTTAAACAAGTTTGCTCAATGTAGTTGAAACATCTCCCATCATTTTGAAACCAATCTAATGAGCAAGTCTAAGCATGTACATATGTTAATCTCATAAGTTTTACCCAAGTGACATTAATTATTGTCTACACCATTACTAGGTTACAATGGCGTAGTTCAAATGTCAAGGTAATGGGAATGCATACAATTGGATTTAGCTACCATCACCCACAATATAACAAGTTTAAAACATACACGCATGCATATAATTTGATAAAACAAAATAACATTGCAAATATGGGATCAAAATGGTCAAAGGAGGTGCTTGCCTGGTTGCTCGTCGTCAGGAATATAATCCGGATCAAAGTCGATGTCGTTAATAACCGAATCCGAATTATCGTCGTCTATGCGTCGAAATAATAATAACCGAGACAAAAGCAAATAACACCGAATCAAAATGGGACAAAAAGAAATCAGATAAAATTACCAAATTAAATCTTACCAAGAGGTTACAAATGTGTCTTTTAGTGTTTATAACTTCGAATTCAAGACGCAAAAATAGTTTGGATTGATAAAAGAAAAACGTTCACTAAAGGTTTGTTTGATTAGTGCTTAACTTTAAGTGTTCATGCATGGAAGCAATTTCTACAAGTTAGATCTGAAGTTTAAAGTCATTTGCTGTTGCTATATGGTCATGAGATGATTTCTCGTATTGCGGCAACATTGGACGAAGACTTTCTACTCTTCTTGTTACGTAAAAACGGTTCGACAATGTTATCATTTAGGGCTTTTGCGTTAACATAATTTATTTGATAAGTAAATAGTAATTAAGATATGTTGACATAATTTGGTTGTTCATATACTGGGTATGATTCTGGACCATTTCCCCAAAATTTTATGTTTGGCCGAGTAATTTTACAAGCCACCGAAAGTGCTTAAGTGATTCTGAAAATGTGCAGTTTGTGGTCACTTAAGGTATTTGCAGCAACTAGTTTTATATGATAAGAAGGTTATAAATGAAATATTTTTCCAGAACATGGTAGTATAAGTATCATAGAATGTTACTCAGCTATTCTTTCACTATTTTGCATGTATATAAGATATTTTACGGGTTGCCGAAAAGGCTTATATGACCACATTATTCACGTAGTTACGGTCCAGTTTTCATTCTTCGATTGCGATCACACCTTATGGGATAATCTAACCATTTTTCAGGGATAAGCTGAGGGTAACCCTAAAAGTGTTTTAAAGTTGGTTTCATGATTTTTCACCTTCGTTAAAGACGTTTTTCATACCGAAGTTCATTGCGACGTAATATGACCTAACTCAAAATTGTTCATTATGATACCATTTTCCCACAGCAAGCAATTATTTGACATTTTAGGGTTATAGAATTTGGTTTCATCGAGTTTGGGGTTCTTTTGCGGACGTTTCGGCCAATCGTCCGTTTTACCGATCGCTTGATTGATTAGTGAGAAAATATGGCAAACCAAGGTGAACTTAATTGTTTTTATATACTGGTGATCTATACAAACCCAAGATTGCATCCAAACTGGTTTCACCAATTTTTGAGTCCATTTAATCCATATTTTAACTATTTGAATCTTGCATGATATTTAGGCTTGGCACAATCAACTTTTTGATGCAAAACACATTGAATCCTAAATATTTTTACAGAAATGGGACATTTGAGATTGCAGGAGCATGCTAGATTTATTTCATAATTTTTAGAGCTAGGATTATCATAGTTCCTTCATAATACTTAAATCATGGCTTTCATTCAACTCCTAATTAAAAGTTTTTGCAGCAAGCAACATGTAACTTTTTATTGCATATTCTGAATCCCTACTGAGTAACTCAAATTTAGGAACTAAGTTTGCATTAATCGGAGATTCACAGCAAAAGTTATAAATGTTTCATTGCGCAATGCAAAAATAAGAAAAATAAAAAAAATTAAGTGCAGATGTAAGGATTCGAACTCAAGACCTGTTGAGTACATGCACCGGTGCTCTACCACTACGCCATGAACTTTCCTGTAACTAAGTCCCATACTTAATTACTTGGCCTTACCAACACAAACCCTAGAGCTTCAAATAACCAACAATGGCGCTGATCTGGGCTTCGGTGTAGGAGGCAAAGCTTGAAGGGATGGGCTGCAGGAGAGATGTGGCTCGGCTGGGGAGGCTCCTGGGCATCGGCTTGGCTGCATACAAGGCGAGGAAGCACTTCAAAGATGGAGCAGAGCTGTGCGCAAGATTGAAGCAGGAGATTGAGCCTTGGCCATGCGCAGGCAGACTCACCTGGGTGCGCAAGAACGAAGCAACTTCAGGAGATTGAGCTGGCTCACCGGCGCAGGGAGGAAGAGAGGTGACTTCGGCTGCATGCAAGCACGGTGAAGAAGCAAGGTCAGGGATGGAGTAACTGCTGGCGCAAGGAATGAAATGGCAAGGAGCTTCACCTGAGGGCTTCGGTTGAATACAGCTCGGCTCGGTGCTGCTTGGGCCGGGCGACTCCACAGCCAAGAGAGCAGCAGCAGCGAGCAAGGGGTGAGGAGACTGGTTTTCAAGCTTTAATGCAGAGGGCGGAGACGGCAAGGCTGGAGGCGACAGCACGGGCGAGGCACAGAATGCGGCAGCCGCGTGGCTGAGGATGCCTGCCGGGCAGCAAGCAACGGAGGAAAAAGAGACGCCGTGCAGCGCTCGGGCAGGAGCAGGAGAGGGAGAGAGGGAGAGGAGAGAAGGAAGGAGGGGCTGGCCAGTGGGCCCAGGCACGTGTGGGACCCCCTGTCAGAGGCACAGCTACAAGGTTCATCGAGTGAGTCGGCACTGAACAGCAGCTGGCGATTTTTAAGTGCAGAAGTGACAAGTCTGATGGGCAGGCTTGGCAAGGGGTGCAGACCTAGTTGAAAATTTCTGCAAATTTTTTAGTAGAGAGCCCAGAAGATCTACTTTCCATTTTCTTTGGTTTTACTTGATTATCTCTTGTCGTTTGAGAACAGTAATTCATCAAATTTGGCTGATTTTCATACTGTTTTTGAATTTTCGAGATATCTAAATGGTGTTGAAAAATTCTAGAAAAATTATATTTATTCTCCATTTGGACTCTAGTATTTTACAAAATTATTTTCTATAGCATGTTGTTTGAGTTTTCTTTGAGTTTCATTAAGGTGTTGGGTTTGGCAATTAAAAGACTGACTGCTCCAAATCCTTGTTACTGTTTTTGATTTTTCTTTAAGAGTAAATAAAGTCTATTATTTCTGAAACATTGTTTTTCAAATTAAGTTGAGCTAAGGATGTTTCTGTAAAATTTTTAGCTCAAAACTTTACTCCATTATTTAATAAAAATTCTGACATTACAGATTTTGGATTTAAGTGATACCTGTTTTTGAATTTTAAGCAGCAATAATAGTTATTATTAATTTTTGATATTTTTACCAGGGGTTAAGTATGTTATGAGAAAGACATGATAAAATTTTCAGTGACATATAAGCTTTTATTATTTTAAAAAAATTCTGACATGACACTGTTTTGAGATTAAAACATGTCACTTTATTATTTACTTCTCTACTTAAATCATTTAAAACTTTTTGGATAGCTGAAAAGATGTGATGGGACTTTTTAATGAATTAATATATTTTTTCTGGCTTTTTTACTTTTATCTTTTACCATCTTATTTTTACTCTTTTACTAATTTCATTCATCGATTTTTCTTTTAAACCTAAAATTCAAAAATAATTATTATGGTTGAAAAGTCTTAGAAAAGATGGGTATTCACTGTAAGATTTGTTTCTCAACTCATTTTCAAAGTTTGTTTACTTTGGACCCAAAAGTTTTAATGTAGCAACTTGTTCTTTTCTTTTGGTTGACAAACTAGAAAATGAAGAAAAAGATAATATTTAAAATGAAAATCTGGGTTTTAGTTCAACTGTTTACTCAATTCCATTTTTAAAATTCTAAATTTTCAATTTTACTATTTTTGAAATTTTTGGGATGTTACATAATTCCATCCAAACGGTCTCTACACACGCGGAAACAGTGTGTAGATTTCGTGAGGGTGCTATATTTTCGTGAGAGTTATAAACAAACCGCCACGAAACAAAAATATTTCGTGAAGGTGGTGCATAAACCCTCGTAAAAAATACATTTCGTGAAGGTGGTGCATAAACCCTCATGAATTGAAGTTATTTTCGTGAAGGTTTTCATAAACTCTCATGAAAGTAGCTGTCCCGCCACGAAAATTACGAATTTTCATGTGGGTTATAGTTTTCGTGAGGGTGCTATAGTTTTCGTGAGTACTAATTTTAACCATCACATTATATAGTTCACAGGGTTAAGAGGAGGAGAGACATATTATATGTCAGATGTTATGATACCACCACTAGAGTAATGGATCTCATAAGAGCTCTGAAGTTAAGCGTGCCTGAAGGAGAGTAGTAATAGGATGGGTGACCTCCAGGAACCCTCATGAAAAATTTCGTGGAAGCTTTTAACCCTCATGAAAATATTTCGTGGCGGTTAAGCACCATCACGAATTATTTTCCCGTGAGTCAATCCTCCACGAAATTTCTTGTGCAATCTGGCGAGCCCATTGTTCGTGAGAGTTATTGTGTGACGGTGCGCCACGAAATATGTTCGTGAAGGTGCACCGTCACGCAAAATTGAATTTCTGGCGTCATATTCATGAGGGTTATTGCGTGGCGGTGATATGTCACTAATTGTTTTCATGACGGTTTTGGCGCTTTCGTGACGGTTTTTAGTCCTCACGAAATCTCGGTTTTCAGTAGTGGTCCTCAAAAAATGTAATTACGTGTAGGTTCTTTTAGTATTTTTTACAAAATGACCTTTTGGTTCAATAAAATTGCGAAGTTTTCGTGAAAGGACCCTAAATAAATGCCCCAAAAAGTGTAATTACGCTTAGATCATTCCACTATTTTTCATGAAAAGGACATTTCATTTTAACGTAATCATCGACGACGCGTGTGTCACACCGTGAAACCATCACTTGTACCGACTTTTTGCGAGAAAAATTGGTCACACCGCATGATGGTTTGGGCCCACCAGTGCTTTCATGGAGACCGCAACGTCTGTCCCTGTGTAATTCCATCTAACGGTCTCTACACACGCGAAACAAGGTGTAGATTTCGTGAGGTGCTATATTTTCGTGAGAGTTATAAACAAACCGCCACGAAACAAAAATATTTCGTGAAGGTGGTGCATAAACCCTCGTAAAAATACATTTCGTGAAGGTGGTGCATAAACCCTCATGAATTGAAGTTATTTTCGTGAAGGTTTTCATAAACTCTCATGAAAGTAGTTGTCCCGCCACGAAAATTACGAATTTTCATGTGGATTATAGTTTTTGTGAGGGTGCTTTAGTTTTCGTGAGTACTAATTTTAACCATCACATTATATAGTTCACAGGGTTAAGAGGAGGAGAGACATATTATATGTCAGATGTTATGATACCACCACTAGAGTAATGGATCTCATAAGAGCTTTGAAGTTAAGCGTGCCTGAAGGAGAGTAGTAAGAGGATGGGTGACCTCCTGGGAACCCTCATGAAAATATTTCGTGGCGGTTAAGCACCATCACGAATTATTTTCCTGTGAGTCAATCCCTGTCACGAAATTTCTTGTGCAATCTGGCGAGCCCATTGTTCGTGAGAGTTATTGTGTGACGGTGCACCGCCACGAAATATGTTTGTGAAGGTGCACCGTCACGCAAAATTGAATTTCCCTGGCGTCATATTCGTGAGGGTTATTGCGTGACGGTGATATGTCACTAATTGTTTTCATGACGGTTTTGGCGCTTTCGTGACGGTTTTTTAGTCCTCACGAAATCTCGGTTTTCTGGTAGTGGTCCCTCAAAAAAATGTAATTACGTGTAGGTTCTTTTAGTATTTTTTTACGAAAATGACCTTTTGGTTCAATAAAATCGCGAAGTTTTCGTGAAAGGACCCTAAATAAATGCCCCAAAAAAGTGTAATTACGTTTAGATCATTCCAGCTATTTTTCATGAAAAGGACATTTCATTTTAACGTAATCACTGACGCACGCGGTGTGTCACACCGTGAAACCATCACTTGTACCGACTTTTTGCGAGAAAAATTGGTCACACCGCATGATGGCTGGGCCCACCAGTGCTTTCATGGAGACCGCAACGTCTGTCCCTCGGTGTAATTCCATCTAAACGGTCTCTACACACGCGGAAACAGTTTTTGCTACAGTAAAAATTTTATACAATATTTCTATTCAATCCGGACCAGTAAAAGAAGACCGTTTGAGCATCTACGCATCCTAATTCAAAATTTCTCAGTTCATATTGAATTTTAATTCAGTCACATACTATTTTTAATTTAATAATTACTGCAACACTGCCCTTTCACGACGATTCGTGGGACAACGAGCTTACAAAGGCCATAACTCTTAATTTACTCAACTAAATTCACTAAGTTAGCACTCTACCAAAAGATGAAACTGTTTTCTACATCTCATTATACGACAAAAATCCTAATTACCAAACCTTCTATTTTTAGTCTGGTAATTACCAGGACATAGTTTTATGGTGATAATTTATTCGACAGCGAGCTTAACAACATTGTATCTTTTAATATATCCAACCAAACTAAGTGTTTAAGCATTCTATGGAAAGATAACAAAGTAATCTACAATTATCTAGTACATTATATTCTCATATTATCCACGTAATGTGCCCAAAAAGCATTAGTGCTAAAGGCAACATCAAGTGGTTTACTTGGCTAGTGGTAACAGATTTAGTAGAAAAACATAAGATTCAAACCTGACCTAATCTAGTTTAGATCTGGTCCAAATATCTATAGATTCAAAATGAGTTCAATCCATTTACAGTTTTCGACTGCCCTAATCCAAAAGTCTAGATTGGTCCAAACCCATTAGCATCCTCCTCGCAGCTACTGACTCCGGACTCACAACTCTAACAGACGACAAAGCAACGTCATCTCTGGATCTAACTTTATTCATGCTGTCCATGCCTGTCAATCTCCATGGACATCGAGTGGGTCTAAGCACTCGACAATTGGAACAGTGAATTCGTTTGCAGCTACGATAATTAGCCGATAAAATGAGAATTGGATTGCACCAACGATAAGGTCGGAGATAGTCCTGAAATCGTACAGCACCGGCTGTGGCATTTAGAATTGCGACATGGTTTATTGCTTAATTATGAATTCCTTTGGCCATTGGTGGCAACGTTTGATACAACAACGAATATGTCCTCGGTGGCGGTGCTTGACTCGATTACTCGAAGGTGGCCGGTCGAATGGGAGGATATTAGGTTTAGAAAAAAAAGTTGTTAATACCCTTAGAAAAAATATATTTAAGTCCGTGCTAAAAGAAATTGGAATGGGAATCAAAAATATTGTTTCTGTAATTGTAATGAAACAATACGACATTTATTTTTTGATTGCCAACACTTAAAAACTATTTGGCGAATTGTGCATATTGCTACTAGTTTATCACCGCCGAAGTCTATGTCTCATATGCTTGGTCGTTGATTAACAGGCATTGATAAGTGTGCAAAAAGACTGATTCTTGTGGGGGTGCTGCTCTATTATGGGCTATTTGGTGCACACACAATGATCTAATCTTTGATAAAAAAACAATATTCTTCTTTTATGCGGGCTACTTTCAGGGGGACATACTGGCTGCGGTTTTGGGCACTATTACAGTATGAAAACAACAGGGAGACCATCCGACTGGCAAGCAGGGCATTGGAGGTCGTGGCGTTGGACATCTTTGCCAAGTATGGATGGAGAAGCAATTATAGAATTTGCTTTTGATTTTAAGTTCTCTTTGCCCCTTTTTCATTACAGCTCTACAGCTGTGATCTTTGTAAAAACTCGGTTGTGTGCACTTGTAGAAATCGGATCTTAATCCTTTATCAAAAAAAAAAAAAGAAACCAATTAATAGATTTAATTTTTACTACCACCCTTACTACCAGAAATATATGTTGTAAAAATTTCCTAATTTATAAGTTTTGAGGGCGGAAGTGTCACTTCGAACGTAACTTTCCTTTTTTAAAGAAAAGGTAACTTTCCTTGTTTTATTTTATTAAGAGAACTCGATGACATGGAAAAGTCAGGTCAAGATGCCAATCACTCGTTCCCTCTGCGGTCCTGCCTTACAGCATCCTTTGTAGAACCATTTTGGTTTTGCCTTACAGCTTAAGTTGCAGCTTTCACTGGATCTATGCTCCATTCCCTCTTCTTATCCGATAAGAAATGCCAGCTTTATGTCACTATCGCTCCAGCAAGGCGATCGCTCCATAGTCCAAAAGCAAAAGCACGCTCGGGGCAACTTCAAAAAAAGATCGGACAGTCACATGAAATACTGCTTAAGTTGCAGCCTTCACTGGATCTATGCTCCATTCCGTCTTCTTGTCCGATAAGAAATGCCAGCTTTATGTCACTATCGCTCCAGCAAGGCGATCTATGCTCCATTCCCTCTTCTTGTCGAATAAGAAATGCCAGCTTTATGTCACTATCGCTCCAGTAAGGCGATCGCTCCATAGTCCAAAAGCAAAAGCCAGCTCGGGGCAACTACAAAAAAAACAGCTGTTAATTAGTTGGTTTACTACCAAACAGAGTAAACTATATCATCTATAAAGTCTACGAAAATTTATCTTTAGAATCTATAAAAATTTCATACCTATTTTTATACAGCACCAAATATAGCAATAATTGCATCTCCAGAGTCTATAAAAAATTATCAAGTTTTCTTTAATTACGAACATGGTTTATTCGACCATCTCATAATTTTAATCTGTAAACTACAGCGGCACTGTCCAATTGCGGTGGCTCACAGGCCGCAGCCTTACAATTTCATTTGTATTTTAGTACTTATCCGTTTGAGCATCTTGAATTTTAATTCAGTCACATACTATTTTTAATTTAATAATTACTGTGACACTGCCCTTTTACGACGATTCGTGGGACAACGAGCTTACAAAGGCCATAGCTCTTAATTTACTCAACTAAATTCACTAAGTTAGCACTCTACGGAAAGACGAAAATGTTTTCTACATCTCTCATTATACTACAAAATCCTAATTACCAAACCTTCTATTTTTAGTCTGGTAATTACCAGGACATAGTTTTATGGTGATAATTTATTGGACAGCGAGCTTAACAACATTGTATCTTTTAATATATCCAACCAAACTAAGTGTTTAAGCATTCTATGGGAAGATAACAAAGTAATCTACAATTATCTAGTACATCATATTCTCATATTATCCATGTAATGTGCTCAAAAAGCATTAGTGCTAAAGGCAACATCAATTGGTTTATTTGGCTGGTGGTAAGAGATTTAGTAGAAAAACATAAGATCCAAAACTAGCCTAATCTAATCTAGATCTAATCCAAATATCTATAGATTCAAAATGAGTCCAATCCATTTACAGTTTTGGACTGACATAATCCAAAAGTCTAGATTGGTTCAAACCCATTAGCACCCTACTCGCAGCTACTGGCTCCCGACTTGCAACTCTAACAGACGAAAGCAATGGCAGCTCTGGATCTAACTAAATTCATGCTGTCCATGCCTGTCAATCTCCATGGACATAGAGAGGGTGTAAGCACTCGACAATTGGAACAGTGAATTCGTTTGCAGCTGCGATAATTAGCCGATAAAATGAGAATTGGATTGCACCAACGATAAGGTCAGAGATAGTCCTGAAATCGTACAACACCGGCTGCGGCATGCAGAATTGTGGCATGGTTTACTGCTTAATTACGAATTCCTTTGGCCATTGGTGGCAACGTTTGATACAACAACGAATATGTCCATAGCGGCGGTGTATGACTCGAAGGTGGCCGGTCAAATGGGAGGATATTAGGTTTAGAAAATAAAAAGTTGTTAATACCCTTAGAAAAAATATATTTAAGTCCGTGATGTCTCAAGAAACCAATTAATAGATTTAATTTTTACTACCACCCTTACAATCGGAAATATATGTTGTAAAAATTTCCTAATTTATAAGTTTGAGGGCGGAAGTGGCTGTTCTAATGTAACTTTCCTTGCTTTATTTTATTAAGAAAACTCGATGACTTGGAAAAGTCAGGTCAAGATGCCAATCACTCGTTCCGTCCTGCGGTCCTGCCTTACAGCATCCTTTGTAGAAGAACCCTTTTGGTTGTGCGTTAGTCGACTCATAAGTCATACCTGCTCCCTTGCTTTTGCTCCTCAGCTGTCTCCTCCCCCTTCCTCCCAGCCATGGTTGGCACCCAGATGCTTGTGGCCGCGGCGGTGAGCCAGGTTGCCCGGAAGATCGGCGACATCGTCAGCGTCGCGCAGGGTGAGGTTAAGCTGTGCTGCGATTTCAGTGACGACCTCGAGAGCATAAATGACACCCTGGTGTACCTTGAAACCCTGCTAAAAAATGCAGAGAACAACTCCTTCGGAAGCGACAGGGCGAACTTGCGGCGCTGGCTCGGCCAGATGAAGTCCCTGGCTTACGACATCGACGACATCGTTGATGGATACTACTTTTCCAAAGAGCAGTTTCAAGGGAGCAGCTATCCTCAGAAGGTAAACGGGTTTGCTTTGGTTTTATCCTAATTAGATAATTTCTTGTATAATTGCAACTAAATTTGAAGAATTTGTATGGGGGATTACAGAAGGTGGACGTAACCTTTTGTCATAACTAGAAGGAAATTAATTTGTTGGTTGTAATGTTTGAACAAATCATGGTGAAAACATGGTAGAGCCTAAAAGTATTAGTAGACACTGCAAATGACCGAACATCTATGACACTCCATTTTCATCCAAAAGTTGTGAACAATAGGGGTGATGTGGCTGCATGAGAGAAGAGAGAAATATTATTGATTGTAGTTATTGGGTACTACCTGTTTAATATATATAGATTTCAACTCAGGATGCTCAGAAGATAACCTTTTTATTATCCATATAATTGATTTTTGGATCTAAATTTACAAGATGTCTTAGTTGGTTTCCCTTCATAAAAAGATGTGTTAGTAGGTCAATAAATCTTGATGCATGCACCAGCAAAATTGATTGACAGTTGCTTCATAAAAATTCAACAATGATGACCTTTGTGGATGCGGCTTATATTACTTCACTGTTCACATGATTGATTTTTTTTCCCGTCGTTAAAATTGCTTGGTATTTCTTAGAGCGACAAAAGTACCTGAGAATTGTCACAATGCTTCTATGCTCTCCTAAAAAGTAAAAAGCACAAATTTTAAAGCATATTGGGGGGCCTACTTTTCAACCACCCACTACTCGACTACAAACAATATTGCTTTAATATTTGTGCAGTTCAGTTTTGGGGTCAATAATTTTCCAGTTTTGCAGTGAATGTAGAACACTCAACATATAGATCCAAAATAATGAGCATATAAGCTGGAGTGGAACAAGAAAATTTTCTTGAAGGTGGCCAAATGGTATTGAATCATGCCTCACAAATAAAAAGAAAAAAAAAGTAATGAATCATTGAGAGGCAGCAGGAAAACTATTACCAAGGATAGTGCTGCTTCCACTCCTGATATAAGAAGCAACAAATCATCATGCAACTGCAATCTTAGCCCATTGTTTTAGATTTCCATTGTGCCATGGCCTATAATTGTACCATCATTTCTTCAGCTGCCTTTTGCCACTCACACTGTGATCACAAGCTTCCAGCTTTCGTCAAAGATATTAATTTTTTTAGTAATTTTGTTGGTAAACTTTCAGGGATCATTATTCTGCTCACTTTCCAATCCAATGCTTTCGAAAGTTAGCATGGTTTATAAGATGAAATCCAAGAGAGAGTTGTTACAGACAAGGCAACAGTCACCTGACCAATATCATTTTGGTCCACTTATTAACTCAGCGGTGAATTTTGATGAGAAGCAAACGACATCATACATAAATAATGATATTACAATTGTCGGAAGAGATGGAAACTTGGAACATCTCATGGACATGTTAATGCAGAAAAATGTAGATGAGCTTTCCATTATTACCATAGTTGGGCCTGTGGGCCTTGGGAAAACAAGCCTTGCGCAGCTAGTTTTCAATGATGCCAGAACAAAGGCATTCAGCTTCAGGATTTGGGTTCACGTTTCCATGGGCAATGTCAACCTTGAAAAAATTGGGCGAGATATTGTTTCAAACTACCGAAAGGATTGAGGGAAACATGCAATTGCAGTCAATTAAGAATGCTGTTCAAGCCATACTGAATAAGTACAGCTGCTTAATAGTATTAGATAGCTTGTGGGGTAAAGATGCAGAAGTGAATGAACTGAAGCAGATGTTGCTAACAGGTAGACACACAGAAAGCAAGATCATAGTGACCACTCACAGTGATAAAGTTGCTGGGCTGATATCCACAATGCCACTGTACAAGTTGTCTGCTTTATCTGAAGAAGATTGTTTAAGTGTATTCTCTCAAAGGGCAATGACAGGTTATGGTGACCCACTGTTCAGAGAATATGGAGCAGAAATTGTTAGAAGGTGTGAAGGCATACCCTCGGTAGCTAACTTTCTTGGATCTGTGGTGAATGTTCAACGACAAAGTCGTGTGATTTGGCAAGCTGCGAAGGATAAAGAAATGTGGAAGATAGAGGAAGATTATCCTGAAGACAAAATT
The DNA here is from genome assembly GCA_036346375.1 of Guadua angustifolia. Classification (NCBI taxonomy): domain Eukaryota; kingdom Viridiplantae; phylum Streptophyta; class Magnoliopsida; order Poales; family Poaceae; genus Guadua; species Guadua angustifolia. The sequence goes on along the minus strand of CM070516.1, from coordinate 13,858,891 downwards.
TCACCACTATTTCCATCATTCAAGATAATATATTATAATATGCCCCATGAGCTAAGATTATGCTTTGTATATTGCTCAATCTTCCCTAAAGGATCTGTCATAGATAAGAAAAAACTTATTCAGCAATGGATTGCACTTGACATGATTGAGTCCAAACATGGAACCTTGCCACTTGATGTAACTGCTGAGAAGTACATTGATGAACTTAAAGCAATTTATTTCCTTCAAGTTTCAGAAAGGCATCAAGTAAGTTCTTGGATTCATACCTATGCTATTACTTGCTTTGTCTTATACATGTCTTAACTGGTGAACCAGCATTCCAGAAATCAAGTAATTCACAAGGATCATAGTAGCTTGTATCGTTATTTCTATTAATAGCTTGTTGATAAGCTTTGGATAAGAAGATTTACCATGAAATAAAGCTCACATAGGAACATTTTGTTACAAGTTATGATAATTGTTTCACTTTAGCTTGAAACCCATATATAAAACACACCTAAATTGTACTGTAATGTATCAGGACCCAGGTTGGTGCCTTGTTGCATGCTCATCTGGAGTACTTCTTAAACTTCGGTCAATATAGTTTCTCACAATGCAAAATGTGATGGAACGCACACATTATATTATGTACTTATGGTTTAATATTTTGCATCAAACTGCCATGGTATTAATATATTCGAATAAATCTTACAAAAAAACTATGCACTTCTGTTTGTTGAGCTAGTTAATTTACTAATCTATTTATTCTTCCCTAAGATCAGCTAAAATGTAATTGCACCAGGGCATGACTAGCCTATGCCCAGAAAATTATATTTCAATTAACTAGTTGCATGATAAGTTGGGAGTTATTATGGTTTAGAGTAAATAAGATAATTAACCTCCTCTACAGATTACTGCAGAAAGATCCAGTGCTTCAGAGGAAATGCTCCGCATGCATGATTTGGCACATGATCTTGCTAGGTTAGTTGCTAGTGAAGATATCCTTGTGATTTTAGATGCTGAGAATGAGCGCAATACTAGATATTGTGATTACCGTTATGCACAGGTGTCTGCTTCTAGCTTACAGTCAATACATAGCATGTCTTGGCCTACCAAGGCAAGGTCACTAATTTTCAAGAACAGTGGTCAAGAATTGGAGCATGTCAGTGAAGTTCTTTCAGTGAACAAGTATTTGCGTGTTTTGGATCTCAGTGGATGTTCTGTTAAGGAAATACCTGCTCCTGTTTTTCAGCTGAAACAACTCAGGTACCTTGATGCTTCAACATTGCCCATTACAGCACTCCCTCCCCATATTAGTAGCTTTCATAAGCTACAAACATTGGATCTTTCAGAAACTGAACTTACAGAGTTGCCACACTTCATCAGCAACTTAAAGGGGCTGAGATATTTGAATCTCCAAGGTTGCCAGAAACTCGAACAGTTGAATAACCTTGATTTGCTGCATGATTTACATTACCTAAACTTGTCATGTTGTCCCGAAGTTATAAGCTTCCCAGAATCTCTTGAAAATCTTACGAAACTTCGTTTCTTGAACCTTTCCGAGTGTTCTAAGCTTCCCGCATTACCTAATGGGTTATTGGAATCATTTGCTAGCCTTTGTTCTCTCGTGGATCTAAACTTAAGTGGTTTTGAGTTCCAAATGCTGCCCGACTTTTTTTGCAACATTTGCTCACTTCAATATTTGAATCTGTCAAAATGTTCTAAACTTGAGGTACTCCCCCAATCATTTGGCCAGCTTTCATATTTGAAAGGACTAAATCTTTCATTTTGTCCTGATCTTAAACTTCTTGGATCTTTTGAATACCTTACTTCTCTTCAGGTTTTGAATCTCTCAAACTGCCCTAGGCTTGAACATTTGCCACCGTACTTCGACAAGCTTAGTAGTTTAGAGTATCTTAATTTATCACATTGTCTTGGACTCAAAGCATTACCTACATCACTTCCAAACCTTAAAAAGCTCCAAAATCTTGAGGTTTCTGGGTGCCAGGATTGTATAGTACGTTCCTGTTCTCAAAGCTCCGGAAGTTCCCAATCTCATCAACGCTCAGAGCAAGCTGAGAAAGTCAAATTAAGAAGTAATTATATCTCAGAGATCACTCCTGATGAGCCTGCAATTAGAGATCTTACAAAAGGAGAAAATGTTTCAGAAATTGCTGAAGTTGAATATCTGAGGAATAATCTGAAGCAAAAGTGGACTTCTGCCTCCCACTTAGATGAAGATAGAAGTGAAGATCCTGAAGTTATTACTAAGGTAAACATGTCATGTATGTTTTCAAGAGTAAATAATAACAATTATCTGCTATTTACTGTGAATTCATGTCTTACAACAACACTTGTTTTAGTTTTGCTAGATCGATTCCTGGTGATTTAGAAAATTTGAACCATTAGTGTTAGCAATTAAAAACACTGAAGAACTAATACCTTCATGTAGTTGTACTCAAATTGAAAATTGCTTTGTTTAGTGAAGGTATCTAATTGGGTACCAGAACACAGATCACAATCTTTTTTATTAGTTTTTTAAATATCTTACAGAAAATTCCCAGAGGTCTGCATGCTCTAAATTGATTTTCGATAAACATGTCATAATGTCATGCTAATTACTTCCAATGTCCTTATTCCTTGCTGTAGCCAAATACAACTGGAAATGTACAACTGATTCCAGGACACCGGATCTCATTGTCTTCGTCTCATGTTTCTTCCTTTGCATCAAGCTCAAGTGCACCATCTGCATCTGTCTCCTCTTCGGATGTGTCAACTATTGAGCATCCAGTGTCTAATGAAGAGACAACAGGTATGATACTCTGGATAGTTTTACTCCTAATTTAATCATCTGAATAAGAAGTTCAGCTTCTTAATTTCACAAATATTACAACGAGCAAAGAAGGCATACTCCTTTTGGTTCAAAAAAAATGAAATTTTTTATTTGCACTGCCTTCATGGTACAACTTTGGCTCAAGACATTTGTTATTATGTGTTGATGAGAAATACAACTTTATACTCAAGAAATTTGTTATAATGTGTTGATGAAAAATACAACTTTATATTACATAAGTATTTTGAATGGCAAGTATGCATATATAATTTCTTTGTGACCAATTTAGATATTCATGAGTACAAAGTTGTTAAATTTAGACAAGTTGGATTGGCGTAGATATAAAAATGAAATATTTTATACCGGGCAAAGTATCATATTAGAGGTTAGAGCATTCTACTATGGGGAAACAAGGAAGAACTAAGACATTTAGAAATTAGAACATATTGATGTTTGTTAAATTCAGAGCCCACACTGGTTGACTAGTTACTTCATTTATTTTGTTTACGTGTGAGTTTTGATAGGTTTTCACTCCATGAAAAAATGCCAAGAGTCTCATGGGTTGGTAAAAGATGGTCTGATTACTGAAGACAATGTATCCTCATCGGACACACCGGTACAACTGCATGAAGCGGCCACTGTAAGACACATCGATGACAGCCATATAACTGACTGTATGAGTTCAATGTACGATGTGATGGCAAACCAAGGGGTTGTCGCACAACAAACCAGCTGAAGATAACAGATATGGAACTTATTAAGGGATACGATCACACTGAATGAAAGTTGTTGGAGTGCACCGCACCCCATGTGAAGAAGCAGAGTTGTTGACTTAAACAGAGAGTAACACTGGGGTGTGGTGGAGCAGGGGCCACTCCATAAGGTGTCAATGATGCGAATTTGTCATGGTCTGCTCTCAACAGTCAACACCGCGGTTTGCCTTATCAGCTTGGTTTCCACGGTTGTCAGCGATGGGATTTGCCATACAGCAAACAGAACAAAGCGAAAAAAAGAGATTTGCCATCCAGCAACTGTTGGAGGGATTGTTATGCGAATTAATGAACAATAGATTTTGTGTATGGAAGAGCTGGTGTTTCGTCAAAACACTTGATGTGGTGTTATTTCAGGTGTCTCTGGTTCTAGTGATTGTTCACTACGTTAATTCTTGAAGATTGTGCCGTCAGTGAAGTATCATGTTTTAGGTGCAAAATATCTGTGTTGATTGTCAGCAGACTAATGATAAAAGCTTGCTCCATGGAGCTTATTGTGCTCTCCCTTAAAGAGAAGGCTGAGTTGTCCCCCGAAGTTTCTCTCCATGGAGCATTGCCCATTCTTTTCTAAAAAAATTGCATGGGCCAATCTCTTTCGGAACTGCATTTCAAAATTGATTATTTGCAAATTAATGAATAATAGATTTCCATAGACAATTTTTCTAGAACTAGTGGGGTGCTCATGCATTGTGACGGAAAACATGTGTACTCAATGCACATGGTTTCTTTTCATTATTAAGAGAGTAGATGCAATACTCAAACTTGGTACACAATTATATAATGCAAAATAGTTCTTAAATATCTAATTGAAGACTACACAATTACAAACTTCCATGCACATTGCCTGCAGTTTATTTCTTTGAGATTCATGCTAGGGAAGTGGGCGGGAATGTACTGATTAGATATGGATCATGATCGTCCAACTGGTGTGAGGGTTAACTCCTCTTTTTATTAGTTAAGAAATAGCTGAAATCTTGTTCTTCTTGGTGCTGCAGCTACGTGTTGGGCTATATGGTTACACAGGAATGATATAGTGTTTCAAAAGAAAACCAATTCTTCTCCTTTGCAGGTTATTTTTGCTATTATCCACTGGTTGCGTACGTGGGCTGTGCTGCAGAAGGTGGAGATGCGTCCTACTTTGGTGGAGGCTACTCACTGTTTGATGCGGGTGGTCACGGACTTCTATTCCCGAGCACATGGGTGGCGGTCTAGTCTTCGGATTGCTAGTTGCTAGTGTGTGCGGAGTTCTTTTATTCTTGTTAGGCTGTGTGCTTAAGATTAAGCAGAGGCCGGAAGCAATTTTAAGGACTTGTGTCATCTCGATGTAATGTTCTTGAAATTAATAAAAATCTTCCGTTATCAAAAAAAAAAAAGAAATAGCTGAAATGCACAATTTCAAAAGAAAGAAATAGAGAAGCATTGACCGCATGTTATTTGACTTAGTAACTGGCCTGTCTTTCCAGGATTGGACAAAAGAAATAGAAAATGTTAAGCACTTGTGATTTCATATGATGGGGACTGATACTCGAGACTTTGGAGAATAAGCGCAATCATAGGTTGATCGCTTTTTTTTTCCAAGAGCAAAACTCTTCATTTAATAAGTGAACTACAATCAAGCTGCACACATTGCAGCAAGAAATCTGGCACTTGATCAGTCCAAGTACTCAGTGTTCTAGTTTGGGAGGCTTGCTTAGCACAAAAATGTGCAGCCGAGTTCTAGGTTGATCGCTTATTATTGAGCGCGATATGCTCTGCATAATTCTGTACTGAAATTATGACAAATAGGCTAATAGTTAACTTGTATTTGTAGAATTGGTCAAGAGAAATAAAAGACGCTACTTAGGATTTCATATCATGGGGTTGCTTTTTGGTGAAATTAAAGATTGCACATAAGTACTTAACCCCTTTTTTCTCAAAGGAAAAGGACAGAGATTGCATATACCCTTGGGGCGCGAATTCGGCACATGTTGGGGTAGCTCAGCACTAGATTTCTTTCATAAATAGCTTTTTGCTAAAAATGAATTTTAATGGGAATTTGAAATTTTGGTTTGATTTTTCTGGTCATCAAGGATGGTGTTTACAGAATATGTTGTTGGAAAAAATATATATGTAGTGACGTTTTAGAAAAATAAGAAAGTGTTGATTTTATTTTTATTTTCTTAATAAACTAGTCATTACAGAGCTTAGACGGTTTTCTCTGTTTTTTTTTACTGGTATATTTGTAGTGCTTTTTAAAGGTAGAAGGATATACGATAGCACCACCAACCAAACTTGTCAATACTGTACCGGAAGCTATACCGGTTTGGCTCTTAAATGATACATTTTGGTACCGGTCCATCTGAGTACCATTTAGAGTTTAATATAGTAATATATATTTATAAGTATACACATATTTAATTATATGTACACCAAAGTTCACTTATAATATTACTATAAATATATACTAATACTAAGAAATATAACATATAGTTCAATGGGCTATATTTTCAATTCTACCAGTATGACTGGTATTGATCGGTATCGAAGTAGGTATGGCCGGCTTTAGGCCACTATGGCCGGTATTGGGCTGGTATCAAGGCCAGTACGGTACATAGGGCTACTTCATACCAGTTTAGAAGCCAAGATGGTACATACTAGCCATACTGGCTGGTACGTACCGATATTGATAACTATGCCACCAACTCCTCCTTAAGGTTTCAATTAGGACAAGTACTGTTTAACATGAGAGTAAACTCACACACAGCTAGGGATGGCAATGGAAACATTCCCTGACGGGGAGTGGTGCCCCTCCCCGTTCTCAATAGGAGGAAAATTCCCCATTCCCCATCCCCGACCCCTGTATCAGGGGCTATCTCACCCCGTTCCCCGACTCCGTCGGGGTGTCGAGTCCCCGTGGAGAGCCATATCCTGCTACTTACTTAATTGCACAGTAGTGACTTTTGAATTTGTTATTATGCATATATTAACATAAAAACAACCATTGAACTTATGATGTACCATGTACCATATCTTATATAAAAATCTAGTACACAAAATACAATAAGAACAAAATGAGGTGCATCAACTGACCTTAGCGACTTTAGAAGGTTGTCAAAAAGTAAGCTAGTAGTCAAAGTCTCAAAGATGCCATTGAAAGCAGGGCATGGCAACCATCTATAAACTCACTGCAAAAGGAGTCAATCATAATTTCCATCAGCATTTCTCAACTTTTCCTCAAATTCAAGAAAGGTTGCAATCATGGTCCCTAAAGAACCTTTTCCTTCCTCCATTTTGAATTGATGCTACATTGACACCAGGAGGTTCGATCCAAAGAATAACAACAGATAATATGCATATAAGATGTGTTAATATGTGAATCTCCATTATTTGAGAATAGAGGGAATGTGCTAAGATCAGCTAAAAGAGATCATATAAACAATTGTTAACATATTTTGCTGGTTGAGATAGTATTAAACAGCTTTTCATGAATATCAAATTTGTAGATTCTAGGAGATTAAACAAACAATGAATGTTTGAATGGTCTGGAATTGAAGATAATTTTTTGCTTCCATTTCTTGAAAGATAGGAAATCGAAGGTAGACCGTAAGGCAGCAGGCCGACGGGCGGCGGCATGGTGGACTAGCACGGTGGCGCCTCTGTTGGGCTGGGAGTTCGAGGCCGACGAAGGAGACCAAATTCGAGGCCGACGAAGGAGAGTAGGAGATCAAGGGAGCCATAGAGGGGATGCGACGCGCGGATCTAGAAGGAGACTGCGGCGGACCAGCGACGGATCTGGAGGGACAGTGCGAGGTGGTGGGGAAGGGACGGTGTGCCTGCGCGGGACACTAGGAGGTCCAAAGCAACTTAGGCAAGCTCCCCTAGCTTCACGAGATCCCAACCCCACGATGTAGACTCCACTGAACCCCTCCGTCGACTTGCCGCTGGCGGTGGCGTTGACCCTACGACCCCCTCCGCCAACCTCCCTACAGCCTGAGTCTCTGATCGTCTTCTTCACTTGGGATGGTTACAGATCTGGAGGGACCAAGGGAGACTACGGCGGCCGGGCGGGTCATCGGCGAATTTGGATCCTCAAGGGACGGTGCGAGGTGGCGGGGCAGGGACAAGGATTGGGGAATTCAGGGTAGGGTTGTGTGAATGGTGATTTAGGAATCGGGATGTGTGCCGTAGGTGGCCTAATGGACTGAACCAGTGATGGGCCTGTGATCTAAGGTGGGAGACTAACCGAGGTCGGGGGTTAGGTATCGGGGATAGAGAGCAGTGGAATTCCCTTGAACCCGATTCCCCGATGGGAACAATTTTCCCCTTTTCTATCCCTTTGGGAGGGAAACTCCCCCATCCCTGCTCTCTAATGGGGGAGTTCCCCATCGGGGAACGAAGAATGAGGCCCATTGCCGTTCCTACACACAGCCCTGCATCACACATTCTTCCTGGTCTGGCCAACCACCAAATTAAGCTCGAACCTCTAGAGATAGTAGCTAGGTGCTTGCTTCCAGTAATCCAGTTCTTCACGTATTGTTGCGATCAATGGCAATTTTGGGCCATGCCCCACCCCTCACCAGCCGAATTAACATTTAGTTTAACTTGAGTAGGTAACACCCATGAGACATGAGTAGGGCTGGACAAAAAAAATGTTAAAGTTGAAACAAAATTTCTTTGATTACAGTGGCTAGTAGGTTTAAAATTGAAATGAGTCTATTTCCTGTGGAAAAAACTTAACGAGGCATGGCTCGGCTCGACAGTGGCTCGTTAGCTCGAATTTGAAATAACCACTTAAATAATAAATAAAATGATTTTACATTGAACTATGTTAATTTCAAAAGAGTTTCGATAATAACTCGTTAAACTCGATAGTCAGTCCTACCCATGAGACGCTGTTGGACCTTCTTAGGCCCAACTTGTCGGGGGCTCGGAGCAATTAGAATTGCTAATTTGATACGCTCTCTCTCCTTGGTAGTTGCTACCAAGTGGTATCACCTTCTTCTTTCCTTTGCTTCCCTTTATCTTCAAAGACTCTCGTTATGATACATGGTGTCATCCTCTTTCCTCCTCCATTCTTTTCCTCTCAAACTCAAAATAGTTTTGTATTTCAAATTTCCCTCAAATTTTTCAGAACATGTACTTTTGAAAGCTTTTTAGTTGAAACTTTTTTAACCGAAAACTTGTTGAATAGAAACTTTTCGAACTGAAAGTTTTTTAATTGAAAGTTTACGAACATGAACCTTTTTTATTTGAATTTTTTCAAGTTGAAACTTTCTGAGTTAAATTTTTCTAATTTGAAATTTTTTGATTTAATTTTTTTGTGTTGAAACTTTACGATTTGAAATTTTTTGATTTAAAATTTTTGAGTTGAAAATTTCTAGTTGAATTTTAAATTAAAACTTTTTGGACCGAAAGATTTTGAATTAAAACTTTTCAAAGTTGAAACTTTTTTATTTGAAAATTTTCGAGTTGCAGCTTTCTCATTTGAAAATTTTCGATTGAAAACTTTTCGAGTTGAAACTTTCTAATTTGAGAATTTTCTATTTAAAATTTTTCGAGTTGAAACTTTATATTTTGAAACTTTTTGATTTAAAATTTTTTGAATTGAAACTTTCTAATTAGAAATTTTTTGAGTTGAAGCTTTCTAGTTTGAAACTTTCTTATTCAAATTTTTTCGAGTTGAAAATTTTCAGTTGATTTTTTCTGAGTTGAAACTTTCTGTTTAAAATTTTTGGAGTTAAAATTTTCAAATTTGAAAATTTTTTGTTAGAGTGGAAGGAAAGCAAGTAGGGTGAAAATGGACAAAAAAGATGACACTAGTACCCTTTGAGGATGCTCTTAAATTCCAGTTTGAGGTTACTAGCAAGGTTCGAAATTTCGGTGAAATTTTGGCCAAGATTTCGGATTTTGGCTGGGGACGAGATCATAAATCCTGGATGAATAAAAAAATAAAAAAAATCAAATTGCTACGGTAATTTTAGAAATTTTGATGTATTTCATTGAAATTTCAGGATTTTAGACCGAAATAGATGTATTTTGGGCCGGATTTCGCCGAGCTCACGGACCGTCTTTGGGGAATTGGGGAATTGGCCGAGCTCATTAACGGCTTGCACGGTTATAAGTTCCCAGGCATAGTTGGATGCATGCCTTCTCGTAACTGTGTTTGCATTGGAATGGTGCTGTGCCTGCGAACACTTAATATAATAAGCGGAATACTAGCCACTGACCACACAGTCACACACGCTTGGGCACACATGCTTTGGGAATTTTTTTTTAAATAATACATTTTTTATTCAAAATTTCAAAAATATACCACGAAAAAAAACAATTACAGAAATATACCCCTGTCGCCCGTTGGTTTGGCGACAGGGGTCCTGTCGTCCGTTGGGTCTCCTGTCGCCAAACCAAAAGGCGATAGGATGCTATTCCACAGATCAGTGCGGAGACGTAGGGTTTTTGGCATCGTTGATCGTGTGGCGTGGCATCCTGTCGCCCGTAGGTTTGGTGACATTTAAATGTCGCTCAGCCAACGGGCGACAGAGGTATATTTATGTAAAATTTTTTTTTCATGGTATATTTTTGAAATTTTGAAAAAAAAATGTATTATTTAAAAAAATAGCTCCATGCTTTGGTACACACGCTGTCGACGCTTATGATCTCGCTGCTTCCCTGCGATCTCTCTGCTTTCGCCATGTCGTCGCCACGCTCCTCTGGCACTTGCAGCCGGCGAGCCCTCCCGGCCCATGCGAGGCCCTGCGTTGCCGGAGCAGCCGAGGCGAGAGTTCCATGCCTTACTGTCCTGGTGCCGCAAATACAAAGGAGGTAGCAATCATCATCGTATCTCAGCATGAGCATGTGCAGGTTCTCGTAGTGGGTGTTGCGATGTATTGTGGGGATTTGTCTCTGGAAAGATTTAGCTAAGCCAATTGAGTTCATCCATAAGCACATTTCATTTCTTAAGAATGCTAGTTCTTATTTTTGTGCTGGTTTCTCAGTGGATTTTGGTCAGCGCGAAAAAAGAATCGATGATTACTGGAGCGCCTGTTCTTCCTTGGGTCCGTCAATTCCGGAATACGGACCCATTCGCCACCAGAACCCAGCTCCAGTGCCTCCATTTCCTCCGCGGTTAGATATTGTTCTTGCGGTTTCTACGTGCTTCCACTTACTTGCTAGGTCTCAAAGATTAAGGAAGCAAAGATCTGAAGTTTATTCATATTACAGGGACTTGTTCCAGCGCATTTGTTTCTTGATGGGAAGCAGTAATCAAGAACCGGAGGTGAGCCTCCAAGCGGACGGGCGGCCGCAGAAGCCTGCGTTGGGATTCAGTAGCCTCATCTCATACAGATCCCGGACAAGATTCAGAATTCTCTCAAGGTTCGCTGGTTGCTTCTTGATCAGCGAAGAATTTCTTTGTTTTTGTGGGGTTGGAATTGGTTGTACGGATGTGAATTGGCTGCTTGGATCTTGTAATAGGTGCATTTTGAGCTTTTCTTGAAGAAGGATAGTGGGGGTGTAGGGGCTGAAATGCGGTCCAGGAAGGTGAACGAATTAGGTTGGACAAGCAGCTCTAAGCTTGGAAGAACAATACTTGTTGGTCTGATGAGCCTCCAGAAATCAAGGTATTTGGTATCGAATTGTGGTGGAAGGCTTTGATATCCTTGTAGGTTAATAGATGGTCTTAATATCGAAAAATAAAATGCATTAGAACCTCCAAAGATTGAAACTTTCTTTTTTGCTGGAACATCCCTCATTTTGAGCTTTTCTTGAACAAGGATAGTGGTGGTGGTCGTGGTGGTGTAGGGGCTGAAATGCTGTCCGGGAAGGTGAAAGAATCAGGCTGGACAAGCAGCTCTAAGCTTGGAAGAACAATACTAGTTGGTCTGATGAGCCTCCAGAAATCAGGGTATTTGGTAACGAATTGTGGTGGAAGGCTTTGATATCCTTGTAGGTTAATAGATGGTCTTAATATCGAAAAATAAAATGCATTAGAACCTCCAAAGATTGAAACTTTCTTTTTTACTGGAACATCCCTCCTTTTGATGTATCCAGTAGGTTGTTGAAATAATTTGGGATCCTAACCTTAATATGATCAAATCTTTACAATTACAGGTGACTGTGCCAGAAGGCTCTCTTTGCAATCTTAATCTGAGATTTAAGGCAGGATTACCACCGGATGCAGTTTACAATATTATAATTGATCGAGAGAACAAAAGAGTGTTTGAAAATATTAAGGTGTGTACAGACGTTATTTTACTTGTTCAGAATGACCAAGCTCAAATGGGCAAATGGCCTTGTGATTGTTAAGGGAACTATTGAATACTTCAACTATGTTTTTAATTATTCTCCAGTGCAGGTCTTGAAAATTTTCTACCAATTGCACTTGAGTTTCCATGATAAAGAGAAACTATATAATGTGTTTGATTTCAATTTTTTTCAATTGCACTTCTAGTTAGAAGAACTAGTCACTCAGTTGTTGTTTCTTGTATGGCATTGTATGGAGTGAAATAGTTCTGATGTATTCCATTGTTTATAGCTTAAGCATTAAAACCCCAAATTTTTGGACGATGTTCATTTATCATACATTTCTTGGGCGTCCATCCATTAACTAACCTAAGAACTGGCTTAAGTGGTTGACTAGAATAGTTCTGTAAACATACCCGTGCCTATGGTTTGTCTATTGACAGATATAACTTGATATCCGTTGTTGTTGCAAAGAGCTACATGTTTGTTTACAAAGTGTGTAGGGAAAACTTATATCGGACTCCTTAATAGTATGACATAAAACATGTGGGCCCATGTATCTTGTATAATTGTGGCATCTGCATGATTTCCCAAATTTGGTTACGGATGGTAAACAATCCGAGAAATTTCTCTGAAGAAGAAAAGGAACTGGGGTATCTTACCCAAGTGCAATGCACTCATGCACAAGATATTGTTCCACTTTTCATGGAGTGATATCAAGGAAAGTCCTGCTTCATGAAGGATCAAGGCAAATAGTTGAAGTGGAGCAGGAAGCAATATGGAGAATCCTCTGGTGGTCTGGCATCTTGTCAGTACATGTTTTTGTTGACCAGAACAGAAGAAATCACACTGTGAAAACTCAAAACTTTTCCACAAACCTTTGGGCAACACGTGCTATACATTGCCTGATGTGTGGTTTCACGTTAAAAACTTTTTGCAGGTAAAATTCATACAAGGACGAACAGGTTTTATGAAGAAGTTCGAGGGTTGCTGGAAAATAGAGCCCCTATTTGTTAACAAAGGAAGCATGCCTTCCTCTTGATCCATGTACATTGGAAGAATATGATTCTTGTACTGCTCGCAGAGGAAGAGTTGGATCTACCATTACGTTGGATCAGCTTATTGAACCTGCTCATTTACCCCCACCACCATGGTATTTGAGAGGGATTACTACAAGGACAACCGAGATGCTGGTCAATGACCTGATAGAGGAAACTGCTCGGCTGTGAGGTATGGCAAACAACGAGATATTTGGATATTTGCCACTTCAAACAACGGAGATGACGAGCAATATATTGAAGAAAATTGCGATGTTAATAAAGATCTTCTAGCAAAAGATAGTGTTGATATTAAGGAAAGATGGCGACAGAGAAGGAAAACTGGATGACATGGATATTCTCTTAGATCAACAACCCAACTGTTGTAAGATAAACTGTAAAGAACCGATAGTCCTAGGATGGGCTCCATATTACGACCAAGTTAGTGCATCCTAATGTTACAACTATTTTGTTGTTGTAGTAGCATTCACTGAATTTTGGATTATTGATGATGACATGTAGCTAATAATATCCTGTCTTATTTTATCATTTAGTTGATAACGGATTCTTTCACGATCATGTAGTAAGATGGCTGTTCTACAGTGTATAATTGTTACTGATGAATAAAATTCTACTTCAGTCCAAAGCTACCCCTCAATTAGTATGAAATGAAATTGCTTGAACTGCACATCTGATCTGCATGTTTGGCATGCCTATTACAATGTTGTTGTGTTTTTTTTTTTCAAAACTAATGTTTTTGTGTGAGAATGTGTTAGCATGTGAATTGAAGTTTGTTGAAAACTGAAACTGTTAGCTGAACAGATGCCAATTACTGAACCTGACCCAAATTGATGGCTAACTCAAAAGTCAGTTGATAAACAACCGGTTCATCCTTGTCTAAAGCTGTAAACCAAGAAAAGCCTCCAATTCCTTACCTTCCATGCCATGCTCAAGGCGACACCCTTTTGCAAGAAATCAACAAACCAAGAAACCTATGAAACTAAACACTACGTAGCATCCTGTCCGATGCGAACACCTACAACCTTTGCCTTCCATCGAGCCCATCGAGCCAAAGGCAGCCATGTCCGGCCAACCGCCACCACCGTCGACGTCGTCGATGCCGCCGCAACCACAGCCGTTCCGCTTCTGCTACCTTACAGAAGCGATATGGCGTCGTCCCGCCAGCAACCGCGGCCACCATCAGGTCCAATGCCAGCCCCTCTTCTACCTCAGCCGCCGCCACCGCCGCCACCACCAACTCCAGCAGAAACTGCGCCGCGAGCGTCGCCTGCTCTTGGCGTGGAGGAAGATAACTTCAAATATAACTTAAGTATGGATTAGAGAAATGATCGGTAGGTATAACTTTCTGTAAATTTGTCGTCCAATAGAATTAATCAGAGCAAATGGAGGAGAACAAGAGAAGGAAAAGAATCAAAAGAAAAAGGACGTGACTAGGGCTGGGACCAGCGGCGACGTTGTGAAGAAATCCTCCAATCTATATTCTCAACCACAAAAAAAAAGTACAAAATTAACATAACTCCTGCTTAGATATTAGATGAGGGCCTCCTTGGTTGTCTGCTTGCCGTGCACAAGCCACGTTGCACTGACCTCTCTCCCTGTTCTTCATTAGCAACCGGTCATGAGCTAGAGGGACCCTCATGATATACGATATACATAAGTATTAAATCGCTTCGTTAATCTTGTTAATTAAGAATTACCCTGAAAATATTGAACCCAAGAGAAGAACAGGCAAATAGAATTCCTCCAACCACCTGTAAGAATCCCACCAAGCATATTGGGTTGGGACTTGGGAATATCACCTATATAATACGCGCTGGGAATGCCGGCCGTCACTTTGTAGTTTTTGCAAAAAAACCCTTCCGCTTCTTCGAATTATGGATAGGTCCCTGTAAATTACGAATAGATCCTTCGTAATTTTTGTGAGGGGAAAATATTTTTTCCTGGATCGCATTTAGGTCCCTCTCGCGCTGTTTTGCAAAAAACACCTCCCGTTATATTCAAATCGCGAACAAGTCCTTTTCTAATTTTTCAGGATAGCGGACAGGTCCAAAAACGTAACAAACAGGTCCTTGCTCCTTACGTCTAGGTCCTTTCTCTGTTTTTTTTTAAGTAAGATAGACCCGAAAAAATTCAAAATTCCGTTTAGGTCCTACACACGGTTTATAGCTAAATTGGAAATCGCGGTTAGGTCCTTTCATCGATTTTTTTTCACACGGTTTTCTAAAAAAACGGCTTTCTTAGAAAACACAGATTCGTCGAGGGTTTATAATTGAATTGGAAATCGCATTTATGCTTTTTTCGTCACGGCGCGGCAACGCGCGCCACTCAACCTAGTTGTACCTAGACACACAAATGGGTAGAGCAGTAGAGGAAACAAAACAATTCAATAGATATGTTACATACAAAGCATTTTTATTTGAAGGACGATCACTTTCGTGTTCTATGCCAAGATCAACAGGTAGATACATTAACTCATCTATTCTTCAATTGCCCATTCAGTACTGTATGTTGGAATACTATTGGATTATTTTGGGATAATACTCAGGATACTGTTCTAAAAGTAGAACGTTCTAAGAACAACTTTGACTCTATCTTACTTATACATGGAAATTATTATTATGGCCCCTTGGGTAATCTGGAAACAAAGAAATGAGAGGATATTTCAGAATATTGCTCTGAGTATACCAAACTGGAAAAGAAAATTTATGTATGAGCTCTCTCTACATGTGCATCGCGTAAAAAGAGAAGCATAAACAAAGTTTATTTAATTGGCTAGACTCATTACCTTGATCTCTCTTTCCCTAGTATGAGCTTTTTTTTTCTTTCACTCTTTGTATGTCATCTTGTTCTTTACATACATACATATATACATATACATATACCGTTAAAAAAATAGATGCATGCAAGCAGGCACACAAGAGACCAACACCTGCCTCGAGTGTCTATCTCGGGGATCCTCTCTCGAGCTAATTTTACGGGCGTGCAATGCATGCAACAGTAGAGGATGGATGGAAGGATGGCAGGCATGGACGGATGGACGGTGAGAAACAAAAGGAAGCTGTCGCGAGATCCAAATCCAAACCGATTGGCTCGTGTGGATTGATGAAGCTAGCTAGGCCTAACATCACTCACCGCAGGGGCACCCATGTGTGCTGTTTGCTTAGCCCCACCCGGCGCGGCGCCTTCGTGTCGTGTCGCCCTGCAGCCTCCTGGCTAACTCCTTGTCGATGATATCTTCGCCTTCAATAGCAACAATTTGCTGCAGTGCATGAGAAAAAAAATCATGAATTGGGATTTCAGAGCTTGCAACAAGACGTCCCTTAGATTGCGACAAAACAAATCAATCGCAACAAAAAATTGTAGAATAGTAGTGCCAATGTTGATAAAACAATATTCTCATCAAAATTGGGTGAAATCACGAGTATAAAATTTGGAGGCGTATTAAAACTAGTTTTGAAATCGCAAACAAACAATTTTACACAGTTGCAACATTGCAACATTTGAAATTAAGAGTGTTGATTCGCAACAAACTGAAAAATATTAAGCAATGTTTCCATAATTTTATTCTAAGTTTCTCAAAATAATTTTATAAAATTGTAACACACATTAAAAAAATAGGAGATATAATATTTTTCAACTAAAGATGCAACAACCGGAAACAGTAGTGGAGGCTCAAGCAAATTGTAGAGGGGACCACTCTTAAGAGAATTACAATGAAGTAGATGACGCCACCCTAATTTCCTTTGGGTTTAGTTAGGGGCTGTTTGGTTGCCGTCTCGCACGAGCCTGGCCGCGAGAGCCTACACCGCCTCAGCTTGGCTCTGAGAAAACGGTCATAGAGCTTGTTTCCTACAAGCCTAGCTGCAAGTGCTCTGTGCATCGTGCTAGTCCTGGCTCCGCACCGCGCGCAGGCAACCAAACAGCCATCTTGCATGCGTGGGTGCAGACTCACGCGATACAACGAGCAACCAAACGCTGGTTCCCTGACTCCCGCGAGTCTAGCCGCGTGAAACCAAGCAACCAAACAGCCTCTTAAGTGCTGGAGGGGCCATAGCCCCACTATGGCCTGCACAATTCTCCACCAGTGATAGGAAATAAATCTACAATAAATGCAGAAGGGTAGCAACACCTTGACAGATCTTGTAACAATGGATAAAAAGATCACATCAAGAAAGGAGATGGATGCCCACACTACCGCCTCATTGCCGGCCAACTCAGGGTTGCCCTAGGTGAGGCTAGCTTAGCAACACCTTGACAGATCTTGTAACAATGGGTAAAATGGTAAAAAAATTCCATCATACTATTTGTCCTCTACGGTAAAACATGTTCTGTGATCCCGATGAATGCGGATGAATGGATAAGAGGCCTCTGAAGATCACCAGGTATTCGATAAATCCAAAACTGTGAACGAATTAGGAAAAATCTAAAATACTCCTTATGAATGGATAGGAAAAGTCTAAAATACTCTTGAGAAATGGATGATTAGACTTGATTTCTACTACCATTACTTACTACCTAAATTATCCACGGTAAAATTTCTCTATTTTTATTGTGGATGCTCCAAGGGCATTTTCCCACTATTTATCAAGAGTTTGGGATGTAAAGGAAACATTTTGGAGTTTGAGGTGAAATTAGACTCCAAATAGAGCTGAGGCACTAAAAGTTGACCTTTTTCAATATCTCATCATACCGTTATTTTCATGAAGTTTCACATCCTGGTTCTTTTGTAATATTTATGTAATCATATACATAAATTAATCAGTAGTCCTTCAATTGGGTCCCTATGGTACACAACGACTGCACACTTTACAGTAGGATCTGAATAGATTGTGAAACTGCAAAGTACAAACTCGCTCTATATATATTTCAATGTATATCCTAATAAACTCGCTCTATATATATTTTAAAAAATAGAGAGATCTTCTGTAAAGTTGAGGACCTGTTCTGGCCCTTCGAAAAGTTTAAGATCCATAACGGATCAAAATATGACAATACCGAAAACAGAACTGTAAATCCACATATGCCTGGAGAAAATGAGCAACAGTATATTCCAATTTTCAGTGCTGTACAATAGGAAAACTGTATGCCAAGCTGGCAAACAAGCAGACCAATCCTACTAACGTTTAGTTGGGGGCAGTTTTTCCATACCTTTTGCTCCTGTTCCTGCATGCGATAAGTAGCGTATGTTTGCTCGGCAGAAGATTTTCGTTCTTCCCTTACTTTGTCGAATATAAGGGAATGCGCGTGACCAGATGCTGGGCCATCCCCCAGCCACTGGCCGAATGTTTCCTCCGCAGAAGGCTGGAATATTTCGGTATCCCACCGGCCGAATTCTGGTACACATGTTAGATCAGCTGGCTGGGAATACGCCTCACCAGTTGGACGGAAACCTAAATACTTCTTGATTTGTGCGTGCTTTGTATTGGGGTTGCCGTCCCTTGTTTCCCACTCCCAAGATGCAGAACTTACACGTTGCTGTTTGAACAGGAATATTAGTAAATGTTATCCATCTATGCATCATTTTATCGTTATTCGTTGCGATTCGGAAGTAAACAAAAACAGCAGGTTACTCAATCTTCGTATTGAAGATTGTGTTAAGAACTTGGGATTAATTAAGGATAGAGCCTCTCATTTCAATAAAGGAAATTATGGACAACTCTATTTTTTTTTTCATGTCTCATCTGTGTTACAGAACCTTGTAGTTTAAGGAAATTTTAATTCACTCTATATACTTTTACACTGTATTTCAATTAACTCCAATCCCCTGATAGGGCCCTAAGTTTTAATTGAAAGTGATACACAGGTGGAATCTGAGTGTCATAACGTGGAGTGAACATCCCTAGTGGCATTCACAAGGAAAAAATGGAGCCTGTGCTCATAGGACATAACTGAGCAAACCATACGTACAATCGACGGTCATGCTAGAAGTCAGTTGCTTCAAAAATACATATAAAATGTTTGTTTTTCTCCATAGTTTGATCGAGAATAAAAATATGATGTTTTATGAGGACAGAAAACGATATTTTGCTAATTGGGTTATGAAACTTTGTTTGATGTTCTACCGCAAGATATTAGCACACTAGAGGGTTTTGCCACCTGTAAGGCGGCCCCACCCCGTATACCAAATACATGGGTTTACCTTATCTTTAGATCCTTGGCCTTTATCTATGTCCTCTGTTCTCGGTGAAGGAAGCTTTGATTCAATATCAAAGTGTGTTTCAGCAACATCATTGCCCTCTTCAGGATCTCTAGCCACAGAAGCCTCAGAAGCAATCTCTAAGAAAGCATCAGTGCTCTGATGAGCCTGGTACCATTCGAACTCAGCTTCACCTGATTCCCCTGCAGCTATTTGCAAAGTACGAGCTTAAATTTTGCACAAGCTACTCCTGTCAGATCTTGAATTACTGTGCTAGGAAATCACATTTGTACATGGGACTATGGGAGACATCGTACGACATGTTGAATTTGTTGATGGTTGTATAGTGCTAAAGTGTAGCTTTGAGAATTTTTGGAAGTTTACACATAATTGACTTCCATCATGAACAACTAATTACATACTCAACATTAGTCCAAAGGCCTTCTATAATAATAAGACATGTAAAATCAAGAAAACAGTAACAAGGAAGAACCGTGTTAATTACCCTATTAAGATTAGTAGTCCAACCACTTGAACTAACATGTGCGCCTAGACGGTTAGAGTTTTCTTGGCTCCTCTATTTTCATATGTGTGATGGGTGGAGGATCTTGTTGGGGAATGCATTGCATGAGTTGAGATGTATATTACCAAAAGAATAGACATCACCTATTTGTAGTAGAGTTATCTTAAAACAATAGTCTAACTGCTTAATTTTCTCTCTCCTGGCTTTTAAACCAAGGCAAAACAGAGAAGATGCACTAAGTATGCACGTGATTTTGCCAAACAATTTATACTATATATAAACATCAAAATAGACACTTCTTTAGAGTGTGCAACAGAAAAATACAAACAATAAGGGTGTACCTATATCTGGAGGAGAGTCATCTAGTCGAGAGTACTGTTTGCCAGCATCTCTCTGACTGCTGCCGCTGCTACATTGCAGGCTTGCGTCCACGTCAGATGTAGACATATGCAGGGTAGATGGTGCTCCAGAATCTTGCAAGAGAGACCAACGTCAAGGCAATCAAGAGACATTGCATTGAGCAGAAGAGGAAGAACCGGCAAAGTGCATAAGGAGGCGGCAAAGAACCTGTTTCTTGGGGATTAGGAAGATGGCTAGATACTTCCTCATCGAGGGGCCGTGGGATTGCTACTACATTTCTTGCTTGCTCAGTGTCTCCCTTATTCACTAGCATGTTCGTTGGGTTAACCAAATCTGCTGAACAGTTTTGTGCCAGTTCAAATAGAATCATGATTGTTATGTAAACATGTAACCGAATTATACAAATATTTTAGCAGTTTTTAAATTTCAAATTGCTATTTTTAGAGAAATTTTCTATTTTTAAGAGGAAAAACATTGTTGTAGCTGTAAAAACCTTACAATTTATCGGCTAAACTTGTATGTGTTGATCTAAATTAAAATGGAAATTCAACTTACAATTACAGTGTAACGCATTACCACTCAATGGCTACATATAACACAGATTGGGTCACTTTCTACCTACGTATAAATCAGGCTTGCTCTTATATGTATTTTAGTTTTTCAAACTATTGCAACAGTACACATGAACTGTCACGCTAAATGCATCAAATATTTTATGGTTTATTTGTCTTCTTCGTGCAAAAAGAGAGAAAAACTAAGCTGTGGTAATCATTGTATTTATAAGATAACATCACTATAAAAATACCTATTGAACATACTATAAATAGAAAAAAATGTATTTGTTATAACATTTCTCGAAGAAAAAATAATTTTTATTTATATAAAAATCCAGTGTCATGGAAATTAGATTTAATTGAAGCAACTCCACTCTTAGGAGTGGCAGCTTACATTTCGGTTGGGTTGGGACACTAGGAAGGTTCTAAAATAATTAAAATTACCATGGATATAGAACAAGCTAGGGCATGCACGCTTGTAAATTTATGGGAAAAACCAAAATATGCATAAATAAATGTCACAAATCTTCTCTTTTTGTATGTCTAGAACAATGTGTATGGTTGTGAAACTTGGAAGGTACATGCAACATCTCCCACATGTAAATGTTTTAGAATTTTTTAAAAAAACAAACATCAGAAGAATAATTTTAAATATGCTGTTTTCCCATTACCTTTCTTTATTATGATTTTTTGGCAAACCTTGTGATTGAAACAATATAAATAAAGTACAGAGACCGTATGGATAAAAACAAGCCACTTTACCAGTTGAGTACTCTGGTAGTTCAGAAACATGTCCAACATATGCACTTGTACTTGCAGATGAATCCTCTGTGATTTCCTGGAAATGTTTTATAAGAATATTAGAGTAGTAGCACAAACTAATGAATTAAAAATAACCTCACATCAACCAACTGAATTATTTATGGATGTCTGGGTTATCTAGTAAAGGCTATGGATATACATGATTTAATCTTAGTGACTCTCTCTAGCCTAAGTCTTAAATATCATCATGCATTGAAAAAATCAAAGTGACTTTGATAAATATAGTACAAAAGAACTTATAAGAGGTTTGTCAAATTTGATCTAAACATATGGTTCCTGAAATAACCCATAAATAGTTTCCCTTGACATATAAATTCCATTGGAGATCACAAGTTTTTCTTTCTGTTTGAGAGGATTGGAGGCAACAAGTTGAGAACATAAGATATGTTTTTTCATAAAAAAAAAGAACTACAACCTAGAGCAAATATTCCGTGTGTTTGGATGTGTAGCTATTATTTTTTCCCTTTTGAAGGGTCAAAATGATAATCGATGTTTTGCGCTGTGCTGAAAAGGGAGTTCTCAGTCCATTAATGGTTGTGTTTGGCAGTGTGGTGGTTTTAAAAAAAAATTACTACTATTGGACACATTAACTAATTAACAAACTCGCTAAAACTAACAACATTTGACAGCGTACCACAGCATTACCAAATTACCCCATAACATCCTGGAAAAGTAAAGCAAAGAGTACATGAAGATAACCTTACCTTTTACTAATTACCAAATTTACTACTATTGGACACATTACTAATCAAGTGTTTTTTTCCTTTTGGAGGTGGGCGTGGATTCCCTCTAGAAGGAGAGAAATGTAATGCATTCGATACTTTTTCTTATACAACCTAGTAAGAGTACATGAAGATAACCTTACCTTTCCCAAAAAAAAAAAACAAACCTGGCTCAGTTATTCATGCAACTAACCTTGTTGCATGGCAATGGCCTTATATACGTAAGTTTTCAAAAATGTGGCTTACTTATGTTAGTTTTCTTTGTTTGTGACATTTATTAAAAATAATAACCACATTGCTCCCTTCTATGCCACAACATCAGTTTGAACCTCAATTATCATTGTCTACTACAATCCCACAAAGTTTTATTTCATGCCGTGGTCCTAGACGTGACAAAGCAGCCATGCAAACAGCAGGTCCACAACAACGGCAACAGTCCAGCTCTGAATGGCAACGACTTATCTCATAGGTGTCCTTCAGTGTTATCAATTTGTTAGATACTTAGATGCATGGTTTGGATAGATCAGTCATTACTGTTATCTCACTATATCAAGTTGTTTGGAGCCAAACTCTATTTAAAGAGGAAGCTGAATTACATTTTGTTCAAGTCTCTCAAGTCTATGATCCTCTCTCGGCCAAGCTCTCTCCTTTCTAGTGTGGGCCGTGCACCCCTCCCTTATATAAGCCACCAATTCTTCTTCGTGTTGTCATTGTCAGGCCACTTTCCACATGGTAGTTGTTACCCGTCATGGACAAGTTCATGACAATTATGTTGACTTAATGCAAGATAATTGATTCTTTCTGTAACAGAGAAGGTTTTACCTGAGTTTTTCCCTAAGCTCCACATAAATATTTCCTCCAGATAAACAGTAGTACTCACAAAATCAAAGTCTGAAAATCTGTAAACAACCTATACTATGTATTGTTTGCAGTTTCAGAACGATAAGCTGATATTACCTTATTAATATCTGCGGGATCATCAGCTTCCAGACATGTTTGGAATCGTGTCTCCCCTCCCATTTCTTCACTGAAACTCACCTCCTTGAGAGTGCCTATGGACTGTACATGTTGTACTTGATGGAGATCCACACTGTCTGCAATATTTGACAGAGTAATATGCTCCAAATTTACAAGTTTTTTAAGAGATTCTGGCAACTTCTGAAGCTGAGAGCAACTTGATAGGTTCAAAAATCGAAGGTGAAAAATATCACCAATAGAGTCAGGTAGCTGCTTGAGTCTCGAGCAACTTGACAGGTTTAGATCTTCCAAACTTCCTAAGTTACCAAATGAATGAGGCAATTGTTGAACCTCTGTGCAACCTGATAGGTCCAAAGTCTGAAGTTCATGAAGTTCACAAAGAGATTCAGGTAGTTCGCTAACTCCAGAACAGAGTGACAGGTTAAGATGCTCTAGCCTCTTGAGATCACCAAGGGATGGAGGTAAATTTTGAAGTTTATCACATCCACGTAAATTCAAGTATTTTAGCTTTTTAAATATGGCAATGGAAGATGGTAACAACTCAAAACAAGTTTCTGAGAGATCCAATGCCTCCAAATTTTTCAAACTAGTAACTTGGTTTGGCAAGGACTGAATCCCTGAGTTGGAGACATCAAGGTATCTCAGATGCCTCAAATTGCTAATGGAAGCAGATAATTCTACAATGCAACAACCACTAAGATCCAAGACACGCAAGTGCTTAAGTACTGAGAAAGCTTTTGCAAGAGGCTTTGTTGCCACACAGTTCTTGAAAGATACTGCTTTTGCCCTCTTGAGTAAACCTTTCCGAAATGCCCATTGCAGAGTGTCATTGGTCACCACTCCATAGCAGTAATTCGTCTTTTCTGTACACCCACTGGGCACCTCTCGACCATCCAAAATTAAGAGACCTTCATGAGCAACATACTTTGCAAAGTCATATACCAAGTTAGGAACACGGAGTACCATAGAAGAATTAGTGTGATCGATCCCAGTAACCTGAAAAGCGAAACAAAACTAAATCACATAACTTTCTTCAAACCAATAGCTCGTTTGGACTCAGACTAGTACTTCTAAAAAAAAATCAGGCTAGCTATTAGCCATTTAGCACCAAGACTAGTGTACAAAGTCAGACTAGTTATCAGCCATTTAGCTAGGCCATCAAAGATCCTTCGCTAAAACACACCCTAAATGACTGTTCCTAAAGAAATAAGTACTCACAAGAACTTATTCATTAGTGCATATTGGATTAGATGCTGACATGCACAATCATGTGTTGCAAGCAGGGTTAATTTTATAAAAATATTTTCCGGATGGTTTTAGTTTTAGAAATAAGATTGTAAAAGGGTTATTTTTTAAAAAAGTTCAAGAGGTAATCAACTTAATTACCAGTTGATTAATTCTATTTGCGTGACATCTACTGAGTTGCTCAATGCTGTTTTCCTACCAAAAGAACACAAAGCATGCCATATGTTCACAAAAATTAAAAATAAATCAGCATTTAAATTAGGTTTAATGAAACATTTGGCCCCCATACTTTCATGTTGATCAAGTCTTAATCCCCTACTTTCAAACAACACAAATAAGTCCCTCTACTTTATAATTTTGTGTTAGTTAGGATCTCTTTTACCAAAGCTTCACATGGTATGTTAGCGCGAGTACAGATGAGTACACCAACTTGTTGATGAATAGACACTGGCTTGGGTGAGGGTTTAAGGGGGTGAACCAGCAGTCAGCTCATGTGAAAAGACATGTTTGCCATTGACTAATAAGGATAAAACCCGAATAGCCATGTGGACATATGGAGTTCTGAGATGTATTTCATTGATGTTTAATAGCATGTAGCGGGAGTATAGTGGCAAAATGTTTTATAGAGGGTAGACATGTCTGGGTGTTTCTGCAAAACTACAACGTGTCAATTCTGAAATAAAGCAACTTATCTTGTATTAGGATTACTTTTTGTGGAATAAGGACTCAAAGTTAGGAACACATGCAGAGCACACGGACCAGAACGAGTCCACAATGACAGCAGAGGAACTAAATACTCCATTTAAAATTTAAATTATGTGTCCCTTGCTAATTGAATTTCATACTGTTGTAACAGTATAAGTAGCACTCCTATGCTCTGCTAGGAAGAAAATTGAATAATGGACAAATGGTTCATTTTATTTTAAGCAAGAGACCATACGCAATAATGGTCGAATGCAAATCAACCCTCAGCACTTAATTTGCTTTAGTATCATTGCTGTTTTCATTTTAGAAGAGTACATAAGCATTTCCATTTTCTGCTGATAATAAAGGAAAAATAAAGTTGAAGATATTGAACATCCAGCATTGTCAGTGAGTGCTATTTATAAATTGAGCAGTGTTTCAATGTTTTCCCTTCCAATACACGTTGCATAAATCTTGAAGCAAGCGAAAGGATAAGATGGTAAGTAATCACCGCCTACCCTTTATTTATACTTTAATATTTGTGCAACAGTTAAAAGGAAAAGCATAGAAGCACCTCTCAAATTTATAAATATTTACGTACGTGCCAGAAAAACACATACTTCATGGAAGTTAGGAAAGAACTTCAGCTTAGTACATTTGTAACAACATACCCCGGATGTCTCTAGGACTTGGAGGAAGGATGCTGATAAAAGTTCATGAATGTACATCTCCCCTTGCACATAACTAGGCAAGGTCCCATGTTTTGATCCCAGCAGATCAAGTGCAATCCACTGCTGAATAAGTTTTTCCTTATGGATACCACACCCTTTAGGGAAGATAGATAAATATGAAAAGCATGACTTCAGTGCTGCTGTCATATTGTAATATATCTGCTTGAATGATGCAAACAGATCAACTTCAGTAGAAAATCTTCTCTCCAACTTCCATATTTCTTCATCCCTTGCAGCCAACCAAACATCATTCGCTTTATCATGCACCACTGAGCCAAGATAACGAGCTATTATAGGCATACCTTCACATCTTCTTACAATTTCCTTCCCAATTTCTTTCAAGCCTGAGTTAACTCCTTCGTTTCCATTTCTAAATGCGATTCGGGAAAATATTGTCCAACAGTTGTCTTCAGACAAATGACCCAATCTGTATGGCTCAACAGTATACATTAACTCTGCAACTCTTTCACTAGAAGTGGTGACTATGATCTTGGTGCACTTCTGTGTTCCTCTCAGCAGTTCCTTTAGGTCTGCAAGCAGGCTTTCGTTTGTGCTCCACAGGCCATCCAAGACAATTAGACAGCTTTTGTTACAAAGTACTTCTCGAAGGCGAATCTTTAGCACCTGGAGGCTCTCCTGAGTTTGATCATTCACATCTACTTCTGAGAGTCGTTCTGTTTGACTAGCTTGTGAGATCATATCAGCAGCAACTTTTTTTAGGTCTAAGTTCCTACTCAAATCGACCCATATACGCATATCAAAGTTCCAGCCTTTTCCTTTGTCGTCAAAAATGAACCTGGCGAGAGTGGTTTTTCCCACTCCCCCAAGGCCGACTATGGGAACAATGGAAAATGTTTCTCTTTCATGCCGAAGGAGCAAGTTTTTCACATTATTCTTGTCATTATCTCTACCAAAGACTGCAGTTCCATCACACACTAGTTGGACATCAAACTGCTCGACCGTCGATCTATTAATATCCATTAAACTGAATACTACCGAGTCTTTTGCTATACAATCCATTTTTCTTCTGAGTGCCTTCATTCTATGAGCCAAAGAACTATGCCAGATAAATGGTCTACACGAGCAGAAGAATGTTGCCTGCAAATTTAGTTTTAATTATTTCCGGATGTAAATAGTAGTGACCAAATATTTTGGAATGTGAAAATTACTTTCTAGAGAAAGAAAGTAATGCAAGATTACTTCAACAATGTAAAATGTCTCGTGTAATTCATTGGATTGATTCAAAAAAAGTCTAATTTAATTGTTACAGACTTTAAAAATTAGTCATAAGGTTTGGGATCGCTCTTTCTCCCTTTAACAATCTAGTCTTGATGAAATTGTCTAATATGTTTCTATGGAGCATGACTAAGCAAGTGTACATATTTCTTGCAGTACCTTATGTCTTCCGATCTCACTAAAATGGCATACAACAATTCGAGCAGCAGCTCAGGTGATTAGATGCAAGAAAATTCCTTGAAACAACTCCAAGGATTAGTGAAATGTCCCGTGTATGCAAAGTTCGAAACGCACAATTATTTGTTGGGGGTGTCTAGGTGAGATTCGAGTGTTTTTGTAAGAGCACGATATTCAAGAATGCACAGTGTTCAAACCGGTTGGATTCACACATATACTCTCACCGTACAAATCTCAGAATAGCAACTAACGGACAAAAAAATGAGTGCTTCAAACCAACACTCAGGTGCTGTTTAGCAAAACCCAAGAAGAAAATATAGGAATAGGGAAAGACACTAGAATCGAATGCCACGCTTAGTTAACTCCTAAATAAGCCGAAAACACTTGAATTGCCCAAAGGAGGTATTGGACGTTCTATGCTTAGCATGGGAAATACAGGGAAATGTTTCCCTACTAGTCTCTACTTGAAGAGAAAACCCACCTTGAAGCTATTAAAGAAACCCTTCACATGAGGTATAATCTCATGATTGATTTGAACAAAACTTTCCTACGATATTCTTTATGATCCAAACACCCCAAAATGAAAAGTTTCCTTTAGATTGCAATCGTCCATTTACCTCCAAATTTCCTTTGTTCCAAACACCCCAAAGTTAAGTTCTCTCTCTATTAAAAAGTGTATACAGAAAAGCTGGGAAGAAAGAAACTACAAAACTTGCTTATTTCCTCTTGTCCAGAAAAAACTACATTTTCTGCACGCTGTCGTGCAAATTTGACTATTGATATTTACCAAATTATGTCGGTAAAAATATGCAAAAATATAAATTATGAAAGCAATTTTTAAAACAAATAGCTTGTGTAATTTTCTTGTGCGCGATCTAGATATTTATAAAGATGTGTCTGGCTTGAATTAGAAATGTTTTACCAACATGGATATAGAAGTGGTAGCTTCTTTTTACCGGACGGAGCATATATGAAGTGCAAGCGCACTTCACCGTGTGTCGAATAAAAAAAAGTAAAATTGTGATTTTGTATAGAGATGTAATCCTGCTCAAAGCTAATATGCTCCCTTTCGTCAAAAAAAAAAGGATCTTGGGCGTTGGAGCCACAACTACAGCACGGAAAGGTTTCCTTGAAAGATTGGAGTTGTAAATTACCGTTCCAAACCAGCCGCTCCTCGGAGATTTGGCACTGCTATGATCTTCAAATTCGTCCAATAAATCTTCAATCTCAAAAGCTATCTGCCTTATCTTCCTGGTCTCTGTGCTCATCTCGATGGTTTGAGCCTCCAAACCGGTCAGCGCACAGCTCAAATTGGACAGAATTTTCATCACATGCGCCATGTCTTCGCTGACGCTGGAGGGTAGCTCCCACCCACGAGCATCGGAGGCTAGCCTGCGTAGGAGCCGATCGACGGCGGCCGCTGCGGTTGCCATAGCTCTTGTCGACACAAGACTCTTAGGGTGCCTTTGGTTGCATTGGTTGCATGGATAAGGTTGGATGGGAAGGCCATCCAGCCTAGATGGGGGTAAAAGGGAAGAACTAGCGCACGGACGTTCGATACTGATCATTCCATCGTACGTCTCTTGTAACATTTTTTTTAACGTTTGAAACATTTTTTTCCGACGTGTGCAACATTTTTTTCAACGCTTGCAACATCCGCTTACTGTGCCGCATTTCACTATTTGTCGAAGAAAAATGTTGCACGCGTTGGCCAAAAATATTACACACATAGAAAAAAATTATTGCAATACGTCCGAAAAATTCAGACGTCCGAACTATAGCAATTCCGGGGGTAAAATCATTCTGGTGGTTATTTGATTAGATGGATAGGGATAAATTATTTTTTTGTTTGATTGGATAGATAAGAATAGATGGGTGACGAGGGCTGGGCGTCCCTTGACCGGTCAGCGCACGGTAAACAGGCTCCCAAGCTCGGGAGGCCCGACCACGACCTGAGCGTACGCCAAGGCGCTCGACCTGGAGCGCTTGTGACCCCGAGCACGGCATCCGCACGACCCTGAGCTCGGGTAGCCTCCCGTTCATGCGGGTGTCCCCCTTGGATTCCGGAACGTGCGTTTACCCGGCGGTTTCCAAGACGTGGGATCGTGGGGGTGAAGCAGGCACGCGCGGATGACTCGGAGCGGTTACTGCCAGCCCTCAATGCGCATGAAGACCACCACCCGGGAATTCCTCCCGTCCGTTACAAGCAAGGAAGATATAAGGCTAAGGATGCGCAGGCTGGAGGGAGGACACCAGAGCTCGAGCGCTAGACACTGCCATTGTTGTGCTTGAGCTGTAACACACCTCTGTACTCGAGAGCGACAAAGATCACCACCGCAAGGCGACTGGAGTAGAGCTATTACCTTCACAGGGGCTCGAACCAGTATAAACCCACGTCTCACGTTCGTTGCCGCCTAGCTCCGACCTTCGACGCGACAAGTCCTTTCCTTCGTTGAGCCAAGCTCTGCTCGGGTCCCGCATCTCACTAACCCCGTTCATTTCTGTGGTTGGCGATCCCGATCGTTGACAGCTGGCACCCACCGTGGGGCCCGGTAGCTTCGCTCATTCGCAGGAAAAACACCAAGATCTTGGGAGCATGGCGCACTTTGTCGACGGACATCCCTCGAGCGTGGGTTCGGGCGCGGACTCCGACTCCGCGTCCCTGTTCTCGCCCTCGCCACCGCCGCTCGAGCAGCGCGTCTTGATGGCGGACAGTCAAGGCGCGGGGGGAGATGCGGATGGCCGTGATCCGCAGACCCCTGAGGACGCTCGCCGGATGGTGCATGTCGCCATCAACCAAGCCATAACCGCCCTCCGGCGGGAGGACCAGGAGAGGGCTGGAGCATCTTCTGGGCATCCCAGGCTTCCTCCTTCGGGAGAACGCCTTCGCGCTATCGCCCGGATCATGGTTGATCCCGATAGGGCAAAATCGGAACTCTTTGGCCGAGCTCTAGCCGAAGAGCTCGATCGGGCTGCGACCGAGGTTATACCACCGCAGCACCGAAGTCATCACTCGGGGACCCGCTCCTTGAGAAGTGATGACAACTCATCACGCCGTCACTGGCGCACCCGACGGTCGCCTCCCGCGCAGGAGGCACCCTCTCGCCAGCAGCGATCTCGGAACGTGGCTTTGACACCACCACGTCGCCGTCCCGCGGGCACCGCGCCGAGCAGGGTCAGGCTCGAGCCGAGCTACACGAGCTCCGAGTCGACCGGCAGCAGGTCTGAAGGTCTCTCCCCAGATGTTCCGCCCAGGCGCCGTAGGGTCCAGGATCGCCTGCGTTACCTTCCAGGTGACTCCCGTGCGCGGCGTCATGGTCGCCCTCACCAAAGGTCGGGCCGCCGAGGCAGCCTCGATTCCGAGTTCGGCAGCAGCGAGGACCTTGTCGGTGACGACTACACCTGGCGTGCGCCTGTTCCGGCCTACGGCTGCATGGTGTACTCCGACGACCTTCGTCGCGTGCGCTGGCCGGCTCGATTCAAGCCGACGTTGATTGAGCGCTTTGACGGGACCAAGAACCCCGACGAGTTCCTGTCTATCTACTCGATCGCCATCCTAGCGGTCGGAGGCGACGAGCTCGTGATGGCGAATTACCTCCGGCCGTCTTTGGGCGGTGCCGCGGACTGCTCTTCAATCGGCTCGCTCCTTCAGGTCGTGGCGCCAAATTCAGAGCGCCCTCCGCTCGAACTTCTAGAGTTGCTACAAGCGGCCAGGGAGGGAGAAAGACCTGGATCGCGTCATCCAAGGCAAGAACGAGCCGCTTCATGACTTCGTGCGGCGATTTATCCGCACAAGGAACTTGATCCCGAGCATCTCCGGCGAAGCCGTCATAAAGGCTTTCAAGTTCGGCGTCCGCGATCGGCGCCTCATCGAAGACCTGGAGATCACCTCGAGGCTCAGCGTCAACAAGCTGTTCCGCATGGCGGAGCGGTATGCGGATGCGGACGACGCTGTCCGCTGGAAACGCGACTACGACCAAGGTAAGCTTGGTCTAAACCCCACAGAGGCAGGCCCATCCAACTCCAAGGGCACCGACCACGGCACCGCCACCAAGAAGCGGAAGCGCAACCGCAGGAATGGAGGCGGCATGCCACGGGTGATCGTCTCGGCAGACGGCCAGCGCGAGGTCCTTGAGGTCCGAGACCAAGCTCTGGAAGGGTCCCGACCTCGCCAAGGGCGGCCTCGACCTCGTCAGTCTGAGCCACCCTGCGGGGGGCGGCGGCTGGGCCCGGCGAGCGATGTTTCGCCGCAAGGGCCGAAGGGCGCCTAGGGTACGATGAAGCGAAGTTCTGCCTGTTTCATAGGGCAGCCGGCCACGACCTGCGGACTTGCAGGGCCTGGCAAGGCAAGCTAGAAGCTTTTTATGATGGTCGAGGGGAAATGCCCGTGCTACCAAAAGAAGACCCCGAGCCAGATAGGGTGAACGCTGGGACGGACCATGACGACCTCGACCTAGAGTTCCAGCAGGGCGAGCGCCGCATCGAGGTTATCTTCGGCGGTTCATCGGCTTACCAGTCTCGGCGCGAGCTCAAGGCCGCTTCACGAACCATCTACCAGGTCACCGCCGGGAAGCCCATCGAGCAACACTGCAAGTGGGCCGGGGCCTCCATCACCTTTTCTCCGGAGGATGCTCTCCAAGGTATGGGCCGAGACCTAAAGACCGCCTTGGTCGTGACCCCCACCATCAGCAACACGGTGGTCGGGCGCGTCATGGTCGATGGCGGCAGCTCTCTTAACCTGCTGCAGGCAGGAGCGCTTGACCAGATGCAGATTCCCCGTTCGAAAGTCAAGAACATCGCGGTTCCCTTCTTCGGAATCGTCCCTGGAAGCTCGACCATCCCTTTGGGGCAGGTGGTCCTGCCCGTCACCTTCGGTGATTCGGCCAATTTCCGCACCGAGCTGATCACTTTCGAGGTAGTCGAGGGGGACCTCCCGTACAACGCCATCCTCGGGCGACCTGCCCTGATCAAGTTCATGGCGGCCAATCACTATGGCCATCGGTGTATGAAGCTGCCTGGTCCCAACGGCATCATAACCGTGCGGGGGGACCTCCAGGCGGCGCACGGGTGCGAAACCAAGGCCTTGGCCCTTGCTGGCATGTTGCCCCAGCGAGGCCCGGAGGCGACGACGAAGAGCGCTCGTCAGAAGATGGTGATCCAGCCTAGCGGAGCAACAAAGGCCGTGCCGCTCGAGGAGGGCGACTCGACCAAGTGTGTCCATATCTCGGCCGAGCTGAGTTCCAAATAGGAACTCGTGCTCGTCACCTTCCTCCGCGCCAACAAGGGCATATTTGCTCGGGAGCCATGGACATGCCCGTGTCCCAAGAGGTGATCGAGCACAAATTGCGGTGAGACCCGACTCGACCAGACGCCGAAGTCGCGTCGTTTCCCCGAGAAGGTCGTGGTCATCAAGGACAACCTTGACAAGCTCTTGAAGGCCGGCTTCATTCGCGAGATCGACTACTCCGAGTGGCTGGCCAACCCGGTCATTGTCCAGAAGAAGGGCGGAAAGTGGAGAATGTGCGTGGACCACACGGGGTTGAACTCGGCCTGCCCGAAGGACAACTTCCCACTCCCACGCATCGACCAGATCGTCGACTCCACCGCAAACGCCAAGATGCTAAGCTTCTTGGACGCCTATTCGGGGTACCATCAGATCAAGCTGGCGGTTGATGACGAGAGCAAGACGTTGTTCATCACGCCGTTCGGCACCTACTGCTACATGACCATGTTGTTTGGTCTGTGCAATGCGGGGGCCACGTTCCAGCGTCTGATGACCAAGACGTTCGACCCTCAGATCGGCCGGAACCTTGAGGTCTATGTGGATGATATTATCATCAAGAGCCCCTCCGAGGGCGGCCACGTTCGGGACCTCGAGGAAACCTTCAACAACCTGAACAGGTACCAGATCAAGCTCAACCCCGAGAAATGCGTGTTCGGTGCCGCGTTAGGGAAGGTGCTCGGCTACATGATCGGGGGCTCGGGGGTTGGCCCGAACCCGGAAAAGATCGAGGCAATCGAGAAGATGGCACCCCCGACCTCGGTCAAGCAGGTGCAGAGCCTCACCGGCCGCATGGCCGCCCTTAGCAGATTCATCTCGAGGCTCGGCGAGCGTGAGCTTCCGTTCTTCAGGGCTTTGCGCAAGCACGGGAGCTTCGAGTGGACTCCAGAGGCGCAGCGGTCCTTTGACGAGCTTAAGGTATACCTATCAACCCCACCCCTGCTTACGACTCCGCAACCTGGCGAGAGGTTGCTGCTCTACCTTGCTGCCACCACCCAGGCTGTCAGTGCCGTCTTGGTGGCTGAGCGAGGATCCCAACAGCACCCGATCTACTATGTCAGCGAGGTCTTGCACGGCCTAAAGGAGCGCTACCCGCAGGTACAAAAACTGCTGTACACTCTCCTCATGGCTTCGCGCAAGCTTTGACATTATTTCCAGGCGCACTCCGTGCTCGTACCGAGCAATTTTCTGCTCGGGGACATCTTGCGGAACCCAGATGGCGGAGGACGCATCGCCAAGTGGGCTATGGAGCTGGCGGCATTCGATGTCCAGGTCGTCTCTCGAACGGCCATCAAGTCGCAGGTGCTCGCCGACTTCGTGGTCGAGCAGACGTCGCAACCCGCGCCCGAGCCCGAGGTCGAGGAAGAAAAGCCCTGGATCATGTTCTTCGACGGCTCAAGGTCCTTCAAGCGCTCGGGGGCTGGAATCCTTATTCTTACCCTGCGCGGTGACCAGTTGAGATACGTGGTTCGCTTTGGGTTCGCGGCGACCAACAATGTGACCTAGTACGAAGCTCTCTTGGCGGGCCTTCGAGCTTGCAAAGCTTTGGGCATACGCCGCTTGGTCATAAAGGGCGACTCCCAGCTCGTCGTCAATCAGTATAACAAGGAGTACCAATGCTCGGAAGACTCCATGGCAAAGTACCTGGCCGAGGTGCGTAAAATGGAGAAATGGTTTCAAAATTTGGAGCTCAAGCACATTCTCAGGAGGGACAACTCCAGTGCCGACTTCCTCTCCAAACTCGCCTCCTCCGACGACGAGATCCCGCCCGATGTCATCCTGGAGACATTGGCGGATCCCTCGATCTCCAACCAAGAGGTCTGCTTCGCTGTGGTCGAAGGTACCCCTTCCTGGGCTGAATCCATTCATAACTTCCTTGCAAGGGGTGACCTACCGTCCGACCCTGCTGAGAGGAGTCGGATCAAGCGCCGGGCGAGCCTATACACGCTCGTCGAGGGGAAGCTCTACAGGCGGAATGTTTCCGGCGTTCTGACGCGGTGCATCTCTACGGAGGAGGGTAACTACTTACTAAATGACATCCATTTAGGCCTTTGTGGAGCGCATTCTTCATACAGGACGATGGTCGGCAAGGCCTTTCGCATGGGATATTATTGGCCTTCGGCGCTTCAGGATGCCCGTGATGTCGTCCGCACTTGTCGGGCATGCCAGTTCCATGCCAGGAAGTCGCATCAACCCGCCTACGCACTCCAGACCATCCCGCTTGCTTGGCCTTTCTCGACATGGGGGCTGGACATCCTCGGCCCTTTTCCTCAGGCGGTCGGGGGTAAGAAGTTCCTGTTTGTCGCTGTTGATACTTTCACTAAGTGGATAGAAGCCGAACCGGTCTCGACCATAACTGCTCAAGCGGCCGTCCATTTCTTCCGTTTGTTCGTGGTCACCAGGTACGGGGTTCCGTGCAAAATTATCACTGACAATGGTACCCAGTTTACCAGTGAGTTGTTCCAGGAATTTTGCGAGGACCTCGGCATCAAAGTATGCTTCGCTTCGGTGGCTCACCCTCAGAGCAACAGAGCAACAGAACGCGCCAACGGACAAATCGTCCAGGGCATCAAAAAGCGAGTTTCGGATGAGCTCGAACGCTACGGCAAGACCTGGTTGGACGAACTTCCCACCGTCTTATGGTCTATTCGTACCACGGTAAGCCGAGCAACAGGGTCCACACCCTTCCAGCTCGTGTTCGATACTGAAGCCGTCCTGCCTCCCGAGGTCACGCTGGGCTCTGCTAGGGTCAGCTTGGTCGATCAAATCGACTTCGAGCACGAGCGGTCTCTCGACCTTACCCTCGCAGAAGAAGTAAGATGTCGTGCACTGCTACGATCAACGCACTACCTGCAAGCTCTTCGCAGACATGCATCCCGATCGGTACGACCTAGGGAGCTCCTTGTTGGGGAACTAGCCCTGAGGCGGATTCAGGGCTCGTCCAACACCAACAAGTTATCCCCACGGGGAGGGCCCCTATAGAGTTGTTTCAACAGATCGCACGGGGCTTACCGGCTAGCGATGCCCGATGGCAGAGAGCTCTCTAGCTCGTGGAACATAGATCAGCTTCGGAAGTTTTATGTGTAACCTCTATACCTTAAATTTCAATAAAGTTGTTCTTCCATTCTCGCCCTTTATATCTCCTTCCATTTGTGATTGTACTGTTATTTTTGTTCGAGACCCTTTTTCTTCGAACATGGCCTTCATCCACAGCGCACTCGCTCTTGGTCTGAATGTCGCGAGCTTAACGTTCACCCCCAGTGGGCAAGCTAAACATAAGCCGAATCTCTTCGCAATCCAGCTCTCCCCTGTGCCCGGGCTCGAGCCAAAAGCCTCGCCATTTCGACCATTGAGCAGGGCGCACGGTCGTGGTCGTGTCTCGAACGATTAGTCCGGGCATGACCATCTCTTTGTTGAGATTGCTTTTATTGCGTTTGTTTCCCCTACGGGTCTTTCCTTAACCCTGCAGGTCGTGTTCGTTTGCTCATGTCCAAATTTTGCGCCCGAGGCCGACGTTGCTCGACCTCGGACCCAACGGGGGCTGGATGAGGATATCCTGTTGGCATATGACCCACGGCGCATGACTAGAAGCGAAAAAGGACGAACACCAAATATCCTCAACTACAGACTTAAATCGAGTCAAAAGTTCTTTGCTCTCCAAAAGAGACGTAGCTCTATTAACACAGTTTGTCTTAAGTGTTCTTTTATTACAGATCGGCCATCTCGCGGGTAAGCTTCTCCTGCTTGAGCTTGGCGACCTTGGTCCTTAAGGTCGACAGCTCGCTCTGGTACTGGAGGGCTTCCTTGGAGGCATCTGCAGCTCGGCGTCGTTTGTCCTGGAGCTGGGCATCTGCAGCTCTGCGCCGTTTGTCCTGGAGCTGGGCCATGGCGCTCGTCGCCACCCTTTTGGCGCGCTCAAGCTTCCCTTCAAGCTCCGAGAGCATGGCCTCGAGCTCGGGGGACGCCTTCGCCGAGGAAGACGCCTGCTCCACAGCGGCCTTCACCAGCGCCTCGACTTTGGCCCGCTCGGCCTCGGCCGCCTTGATGGAGCATCCAAGCTTCTCTTCGAGCTCCGAGATCTTGGCCTCGAGCTCGGGGGACGCCTTCGTCGGGGAGGACGCCTGCTCCGCGGCAGCCTTCTCCAGTGCTTCGACCTTGGCCCGCTCGACCTCGAGCGCCTTAGCCGACCGTGTGCGTTCTTGCTCCACGGCCTTGAAGCCATGCTCACGCTCGGAGGTCCTGGTCTGCTCGAGCTCGGCCGCGTGGGCTACCTCCTGTGCCCTCATCGTTCGGTGAAGGTCGACAAGCTCCCCGGCCTTCTGCTCGAGCTCCTCCTAATCGACCTTGATGGTCCTGATGAGCTTGGAGCGCTCAGCCTCCCGCGCCTCCACCACGTTCAGGAGGCCCCTCAGCATGTCGGCGTGCTCTCGAAGGCCTTGCAGCCCTTGGGAGACATTGTCGATCGCCTTCATGATGGGAAGGATGGCCCGAAGTGAGAAAGGAAACGAGGAGCTCAGGCTAACAAGCTGCGAGGTGCGCGGAGAGGCACTTACCCCGCGAAGATGGTTCTCCAGGCGTGCGCGGGTGTATTCCTCGCGATCGTCAATACGGTCACGGGGGATCTCCTCATCCTCGTCGCCCGCTGCTCCTGGGGTGAGGACGACCGCGGCTACCACCAGCGCGCTTGGGCCAAGGCCTTCAGTCTCCGCGCCGGGGGCGACCTGGGATTCCGTCGCCTCCTCTGAAGGGTTCAACTCGCCGGCAGGGGAGGAGGCGACCGCAACGTGGGCCCCGACCTCCGTGGTCGGGGCTCCGCCCGCCTCCAGCTCTGAGGGAGCGACGGCCGGCTCCGCAGCACGACCTCCATGCAGACGATCAACCTCAGGGTCTGGGGCCACGACCTCGATGCCGCGCAGCCTGCAGCTATGAGGTCTGTGATGCTTCTGCGGTGGAGCCATCTTCGGTGGCCGGTGGCGTCACGACCTGGGCGCCCGAAGCGGCTGTGGTCAGGAGAGCCTGGGGCGGCTCCGCGGCTGCGACCGTGGCGCTCTGAGTGCCTTCCCCCGCTCCGGCCTCAGAGGGGTCAGCAGCAGCGACGGTCCCCACCTCGCCAGTGTCGTAATCCTCGCTGGTCGCGGGCTGGATTCCTTCCTCGTCTGGGTCATCGACCCCTTGGTAAAACTCGCCATCCGGGACCAGGCTTGGTGCTCCCGAGGGGGTCCACGTCGGGCGTGAGGATCGGCGCGAAGCCAGCACGAAGTCATTCCCCTCCTCCTCCTCGGACTCGGACTCTCCCTGGACAACAGCCATCGTCAAAATGGGCAAGTCTCGAGCACGGGCGCTCAAGGTCTGCGATCAAGAACAGACACTAAGCCAGAAAAACACGAAAGGGGGCAGGGCGAACCGAAAAGACAAAAACTTACATGGGTCGGCAGCCTCCGCCTTGTCGAGGGCCGGCGTAGGTCTTGTTGCCCCGATGTTGTAGGGCATCTGCTTTCGCCCCACCGCCGGGACCTCGGCCGGAGCCCGATCCACGCTGTCATGGGCGGTGGTCCTGGGGCCCCGAGCTTGGGGCCCCCGGGCCGACTGGGGGCTCGAAGTCCTGGCGGCGGCCGCCATGCTCTGTTGCTGCGAAGGAGAGGATGTGTTAGCCGATGAATGGGCACAAGCGTGAGCACGAGTTCGGGGGCTCGACCGTGGGATTCCTTACCATGGTGCGGTCGCCCCACTCGACGTGAGGTTTCTTCAAGGCCTGGCAGCCTGCTCCGGGCGGGGGAGGCCTCTTCTTCCCCTTCTTGCCCTTGTCTCCGCCGGGCAGTGGGAGCATCCTCCTGGCTGTCTCGGTCAGTTCCTGATGATCCTGCGAGCATGCGAGGTTTAGGAAAGGCTTCGTCGTCACTTGAATCAAGTGCTTGGTCGAGATGGCCTCCCTCGGCTTTGCGGCGCAGCACGTTCCTTGGCACGGGCTCGCCGAGGGTGTAGCTGTTGGCGGCCTTCCCGAATATTTCGTTCATTCGGGCGGCGATCCAGGACTCCTTCGACGCTGCTGGAAAAGACCAATCCATCAAGAGGAACCAGGGGGCAAATACGAAACAAATTCAAGGCGATGCAGCTTACCGGTCGTCCCTTCGCGGGTCAGGTCGTCGCGACCTTGGATCTCGTAGAAAGGGTGCTCCCTCCTCCGCAGGGGGAACACCCGACTTCTTAGGAAGTCGTTGGCGATGGCCTGCCCGGTGAGGCCTCGCGTGGCGCAGATGTGGATGGTCGCGATGGCCTCCTGGTCATCTTCCAGGTCGCCCGACTCCGGGGTCTCCTTCTTCCCGGTGAGTGGGGTACCCGCGAACTCCAGCGCGCCGCCCTTGC
This sequence comes from Guadua angustifolia, assembly GCA_036346375.1. Lineage (NCBI taxonomy): Eukaryota > Viridiplantae > Streptophyta > Magnoliopsida > Poales > Poaceae > Guadua > Guadua angustifolia. The sequence goes on along the minus strand of CM070516.1, from coordinate 13,820,219 downwards.
CCCATTTCAGGTAGAACCATCGCTCGGACCACGGGCCGAGGGAGTCGCGAGGGCGCATTTGGGGGAAGGACCACGGGATCCCCGTCCGCTGCCGGAAGTAAAGGCATCCGACCGCGGGGTCCTTCCCGGTGCGGAAAAGGGAGAAGAAGCGGAGAAATAGCGAGGGGGTGGGAAGGATTCCAAGGAACCCCTCGAACAGGTGAGAGAAGATGGAAAGCTGAAGGATGGAGTTGGGTACCAGATTGATCAACTCGATCTCGCACACGGCGAGAACATCTGCGAGAAACTCGCTCTCCGGCGTCCGCAGGCCGAAGAGCATGTACTGCTCTGTGCTGACGATCTCATCGTCCCGTGGCTGCGGCTCGGTCTCCCCGCCCGGCAGTCGCCATGACCATGGGTCCAGCAGCCTCAGGCTCTCGAGCTCTTTCATCCTCGTCGCCGTCAGAGAGCTTTTCCTGAGCTTGACCATGGCGGTTGAGAGGGAGTTTTTGGTCGGAGGAAGAAGGAGAGTTCGAGCAGGGAGTTGGAGACCACGAAGAAGCGGAGAGTTCGAGGAAGCAGCGGCGGTCGCAAGCTCTATAAAGTCGGGCGCTTCGGCCGCCAGCTTTTGGGACGTCTCGAAGAAGCGCCACGGACAGTGATGCGACAGTGCAATTTAAGGTCAGAGTGGAATCGAGGTGTCTCGAACGGCTTTGCTGTCCGGCCATACCGGAGTTTCGGAGATCAAGAGGCGCCAAGTGTCATCTCGTCACGGCCTGGCGTTATGTTTCCGCCCGACCTCGACCTCAAGCACGAAGGTTCCAGAAACCGGCCCCATCTGTGGAGGCTCAAGGTCGGCCCGTGTCCCTGCCCCGACCTTAAGCCTCGGGGGCTAGCTGACGAGGGCTGGGCATCCCTTGACCGGTCAGCGCACGGTCAGCGGGCTCCCAAGCTCGAGAGGCCCGACCACGACCTGAGCGTACACCAAGGCGCTCGACCAAGAGCGCTTGTGACCCCGAGCACGGCATCCGCACGACCCTGAGCTCGGGTAGCCTCCCATTCGTGCAGGTGTCCCCCTTGGATTCCGGAACGTGCGTTTACCCGCCGGTTTCCAAGACGTGGGATCATGGGGGTGAAGCAAGCGCGCGCGGATGACTCGGAGCGGTTACTGCCAGCCCTCAATGTGCATGAAGACCACCACCCGGGAATTCCTCCCGTCCGTTACAAGCAAGGAAGATATAAGGCTAAGGATGCGCAGGCTGGAGGGAGGACACCAGAGCTCGAGCGCTACACACTGCCATTATTGTGCTTGAGCTGTAACACACCTCTGTACTCGAGAGCGACAAAGATCACCGCCGCAAGGCGACTAGAGTAGAGCTATTACCTTCACAAGGGTTCGAACCAGTATAAACCCACGTCTCACGCTCGTTGCCGCTAGCTCCGACCTTCGACACGACAAGTTCTTTCATTCGTTGAGCCAAGCTCTGCTCGGGTCCCGCATCTCACTAACCCTGTTTCATTTCTGCGGTTGGCGATCCCGATCGTCGACAATGGGGTAAGCTATTTTTTGTTTAGTTTGATGAATGAGGATGAATGGGCTAGTCGTAATCAAGGATTTGAATTTTGGTTTGAATTTTTTTTGACAAATTTTGAAAGAAATTTGAATTTTTGGATAAAATTTGACTAATATTTGAATTTTCAGAAAAAAAAATGACCAAAATTTGAATTTTTTATCAAAATTTGACCAAGATTTTAATTTTCAGACAAAATTTCGATTTTTGGATAAAATTTGAATTTTTCAACAAAATTCAACCATGTACACCACTTTATGCAACAAACTGGATGAGTCCGTCCAATTTTTTATAGCTCTATCCAGAATCTTAAGGGAATATTTCAAAAAAACTAGATAATCATTTCTCATCCATCCACTCATCCAAACAATACCCACCTATTCACCCCCTCTAGTCGGCATCTTCGATCTTATAAAAATGGTGATTTAATGATGTGGACGCCGTGTAGGATCTCAGTCGCCAGTTTGATTAGTGGTAGAGTTTCGTCACCAATTGAAATAGCGACAGCTTTCTGTCACTAATTGAAATGGCGATAGAACTCTGTCGCTACTTAAAATGGCAATAAAACTAGGCAACGCATATAGATGAACTGATGATTTATCTAGATGTAGCTTAACTATGCTTGATGATGACATGCCGCTCGAGTTGCAGAAGGCTGAAGCTTGTAGTCTGTAATTTCAACCTTCTGGAACTCTATTGGGCTCTGTAAACATCGCACGATTAAGCTCAAGACCTTATTGGACAGCACTAAGTCATGGCAGATGCGTAGTGTTCCATACAAGAACAATTGCTACCTGCTTGGAGAGGGATGGAAAAGTTTCTGCCATGACAACAAACTCAAGGAAGGTGACGTGTGCACCTTCCACGTCATCGAAACTATCCTGTGGTATGTTGTCATCAAGCATAGAAGCTACAGCTAGATAGATCATCCGTTCATCTATGTGTGTTGTCTAGTTCTGTCACCATTTCAAGTAAAAAATATCATACAAGCAAAAAACTATTAGCAAACAACATGGAAATATAAACATGACATGCACACACCATTTCAACACAAACAAAATAAATTTACACATTTACATAATCAAACGTCCAACCTAAATATTATTACTCAAGAATATCAAATTTGTTCAAATACATTCATAATATCCAAAGGGTAAAAACATACCAATAAATTACATTACAAATAACATATATCAGAGTTTACATAACACTTTAGTTCTGGTTCAGTGTTGGAAAATACTTGAAAGTGTGTCCCGTCTCCTTGTAAATGGAGTATTTCTTCACTTGATGGTCACATCCCGCAGCGTCTATATCATTCTGGATACATCTTGTTTGGCGTCATCCGACACTCTTAAGCCTATCGATGTCCGAAAACCACCTTGTATGCTCCCATATGCGATGGTCCGTGAATGAATCGACCACATTGATACCATATATTTCTCCGCTCCAAGTTGCAATCTGTAACGACCCCCATTTTTACACAAAATGCAAAAATGGAAATCTAATGAGCTTGCAGTACTAGTCCCTGGATCAGTAGCTAGCACGCACATTTCAACAATTGGAATCACAACCATACATTAAATCAATTAGCAAAAACGAATAAATTACAGAAATATTACAACTCAGATAATATAGCAGCAAAGAAGCAAAGCCTTGTAGTGTACCCATCCAATCCCGCAGGCAACTGACCAGGTATAAACTCCAGATAGAACACGACGAAGAGGATCCCGCAACCTGCGACGAAAAGAGACTCAAAGCCTCGCTAACTCATCCACCTAAATAATAATTAAGCAAGGGTGAGTACTTTCGTACTCCGCAAGACTTGAGCAAAGCCTATCATATATGCAGGCCATTTCAAAGGAGGCTACTACAGTTAATTTGCATAAAGCGAATTTGAATTTGTAAATCAAGTTATTTGCAAACGGAATTTATAAGAGCATTTGATTGATAACAAATAAGTAAAGCATAATAACACTCACAGTCCTCCATGACGTGAGCGACGAATCATTCACATTCCTGAAATTCCATCGATGCCAGCCCTTCGACATAAAACACAGTTGCAAAACAAATGATACCAACCCTTTTGAAAATAATAAAACATCTAACATTGGAATGACTTCACCAAGTGCCCTTGACCGCGGGCGTGGCTAATCAATTAGATTTAAACTCTGCAAAGGTGTACAACTTTACCCACAAGTCATGGTCTTTCGACCATACATAGTCGTTACATTACCTAGACATGGCTTTGATCCAGCCCAGGACGTTAACCCCCGCCGTAGAACTAGAAACACACACCCAAGCCGTGGATCCACTTTCACACACCCAACACAACGTTTCTAAACACGGCAGGGCGTATGGTGGAAACCCTTCCAGGCAGACCTGACCGGAATGCCTGTGCAAGCTCCCGCCTACCAATGAAAAAAGCCATGTCTAAATACATAACAAGCTATGGCTACCCCATTCTCACCCTTGTGGTTGCACGGAAATCTCGGATCAATAGCGTCCCATTGCTCGGTCCTTAATCCGACACGGCGATATTTCACCCTACACTACGTGCAATTCTGTTACAACCGCTATTGCCAATAATCGCCGCATCAACACATAGTTTTCTTTTGGGTTTTTAATCAAAGTACCCGCAACCAACAGAGACATTTCCAAGGTTTTCAGGAAACAAATATTGATTTGATCATGAACATTGCTGACTCTAAAGTATGGCTAAGCATGAATAATATGAATGTATATACCCAAGATGACATTAAGTAATGCCTATCCTCAATCTACGGTTATCAAGGTTCACATGTTCATAATCATCAAAGGAGATTCACGAGACAACAGGTATAACTACCAAATCCACAAGATAGCAATTTACATAAAGTAATCGCATGCATGAAACAATTTGATGCACAAAAGGAATATAAAATACTGGGATCAATATGGTCAAAGGATGCTTGCCTTGCTTAATCTTTGCTTACGGTGGAGACAAGGCGGCGATTGACGAAGATGACGACGAACAATAGGGACGTCGGGTTCTACTCGTCGAACAACGGAAATAAAGCAAATAAAAGACTTCAATAAGGGCGAAAGAAATAGATAGAAAAACAAATAAAACTCTTTACAAGAAACAGGGATTACTCTTTATGAATTTATTAATCTTATTTTACGAATTCAAGATGCAAAGATTGGTTGGATTAATAGAATTTAATCCTTAGTTGCAAGGTTTCACTGACTTACTATTCATGATGAGTTTCTGCCAATTCTTAGTACTTACAGGTTTTGCTCTATGAGGATTTAGATTCAAAGCAAGATGAAATAAGAATACTTTCTTAGATTGCTGCAGATCATGCCCTAAGGATCATTTCTAAGCTATTCTTTACTAATTTCAGATTTAGACGAGCTGCTTTGCGAGTTAATGAATAGGCTTAACGATCACATTGGACTGCGAGTTAATAGTGCTTTACCTTTGATTGACTTTGCTTAGAATTAGTTTCATGCAAGTTAAATCTATTGATTTAGGCTACTGATAACATTTCCATGACATTTGAGAAGGTTCTGGTGATACAAATAACTTACTACGGATTCCTTCATTATTACCTAAAGTTTATTCATTCAGATAAGGTCTAAAGTAATGTGATTACTTAGGGTTATTCAGCTATTAAGATTAATATGCAAATTATGGTGAACTAAGGTTATCTTTTCATAGCAGGGTAGTATATACTTTGGAGAGTGCTACAGGGTCAATTTCATGTGCTTTTGGATTTAGAAGCAACATTGTATTCATTGTTGAAAAGGCTTAAGCGACATTGTAAAGTTTACAAAATCGGAATCGGCAGGAATGTGAAGTGAATGATTAACACTTAAGGGTTTTGGGCTAATAAGAAGAATATGTAAATTTTGATGAAATAAGATTCTTTTTACAGAATATGGTAGTATAAACTTTGTATAGCGTTTCTAAACTGATTTTACTGATTTTAGTATTTGAATGAGTTATTTTATCTATCGCTGAAATAGCCTAAATGATCATATTGGTAACATTAAATCGGCCAAGGTTCAACTTTAATTTCCAACTACACATTACATGATTCTTGATTCATTTTTCAGGTATTAGCAGGAAGCAATCCTAGGAGTGTTTTAAAGTTGATTTTGCATTGTTTTGCTTTTAACTGCAATAGGTTATCTATTTATTTGTTGGTATGGTTAATGTTTTCTTCCATTAAATGAATGCAACTTAAACCTTATTCTAAATATTTTTGTATACATGGGTTCTTACTGTTTTTAAGAACTTAATACAAATTACATTATCATTTTGTGAGCCATTATGCTAGAATTTTGCTAATGGCCATTAATAGGGTTCATTAAAGATGGCAAAGCAAATATGTTAAATTGAGTTCAATCATTAGCTGATTTTACATATTTGAGTTTATTATGATTCCAGGACACATATAAATTTATGTAATGATTTTTGGAATTATATTTCTTTGAATACAACATCATCCATACTAATGTTTATTCCTAAATTAAATTTTACTAATTGTTTTGTGACTCAAGAATTAAGTATTTTGTGTATTTGAATACGTTCTGATCCTAAAATCTCATGAATATTGATTTCATCCTTTCATTACTTATTATTCACAAGTTTCCATGATAAACCACACTTGCATCATAATCAAAGTTTAATATAAATAATTGGTCTGCAGATCAAAAGTTATATACTTTTACATATTTAGATTCTTTCTGAGTTTAGATAAATATATAAATTTATTTCATTGGTTTCTAACTAAAAATGCCTAAGTCATTAATAGTTGAATGTATTTCGGGTAGAAAATGGCATGGAAAATTGAGAAGGCGCTTTACCAATTCAGAAGGCGCCTTTTGGCTCACTTTTCTTCTACCTCAGGCGACTGACTTCCCGGGCCCATACGCAGAGACAGAAAACAGAGGGGCTTCTAGGGCATGGCGGCGAGGGCACTCCGGTGGATCTCCGGCGAATGCGACGGCACCAGGAGGGAGAGCTCGGCGAGGCACACTCGGGAGTGGAGTTGATTCGGCCGGAGAAGCAGCAGAGAGGTGCGCAGCCGGACCCGAGCGGCGGTGGAAATGGCGGGAGGTCGGGAGAGAAAACAAAGGCGTGAGAGCTTGAATCGGTAGCAATTTAAGCATTAATGTATGCCAAGGATCCTATTTTTGAGGTCGAACGAGGTGGAGACTCACCGGATTGTTCCGCCCACGGTGGCCGGCCTTGGGGAAGAAGGGGCTCACAGCGGCGGCGACATTTCGCATGGAGAGGGCTAGATGTTTTTGAGGGCTTTCGATGCTTGAGGCTTGGTGATGCTCCAGCTCAACCGGATTTGGAAATGGGGTATTCTATTGCTCGGATTTTGCTTCGCACTTCGAGCTCAGAGCTTGCGGCAATGGAGGAAATGAGATGAGTTTCTTGCGCCTCAGGCTGGGAGAGAAAGGAAGAAGTGAGGGGAATGAGGAAGAGGCTCATTGTGGTCACTGAGGTGCGGTTTATAGCCAAGGATTGCAGCAATTGAGTGGACTTCGTGGCAGTGATCGAGCTCGCCTGCGCTCAGAGCTTCGGGCGACTCGCCTCTAGTGGAACGAACGGAGAGGAACGAACGGAGGTTGAAGGAAGAGCCTGGCAGCAGGGTTCTGGGACCATTGCCAGTGACTGGGAGCTTCTCCATGGCACCAATGGAACGGGACAGCAACGGTTGGCCCACACGTCGGTGACTGATCGAAGGAAACAGGGTGGCTGGGGTGAATTTCTCCCTCCCTCTGATTTTATTGGGCTATCAGATCATGGTAGAAATTCATCAAACTTTTTGACCGAGATCTATGGACAGGTTTTGATGTCTGGTAAAATTTTCAGATTAAAATGAGTTACTGAGAAATTACTAATATTCTTTCAATAGTGACTATTTGAATTTCTAGCCTCTGGCTTTGATTTTTATTTGAGATCAAATGAAGTCTATTATTTTTAAAATTTTGTTTTTCAAAAGGATTTGATCTCAGAATGCTTCTATAAAATTTTCAAGTCCAAATATGGTTCCAATATTTTATGTAAATTCTGACAATACATTATTTTGATTTACAAGTTGTCTTTTCATTTTATCTCTTCATTTCTTTTATACATAAAATTTCATTTGCTGGCTAAAATGACTTAATTGAATGATCAGGGTTCTCATGGCAATTTTCTAAATTTTTACTTTTTACATTTTTGCCTTTTCCTCTTTTTCATTCTTTATTTCCATTTGTTGAATTTTTCATTCAAAGAACAATTCCAAAGAAATCCAAATAAAATTCAATAATGCCAAGAAACTCAGAATTAATAATATTCAAGCTTAAATTATTCATTTTTACTTTATTAAATTTTTAGGATGTTACACAATCACTGCCTCCTTCATGAAACATTGATCCATGAATATGCCTAAATCCATATGAATGGTGGAACATAGAGCTATTACATATGCACAAGGCCTATGTAACAGAAGGGGTATGTTGTATGTGCAGGAACAACTCTGCCTTTTAAGGGTGTACTCCTATAGAACTCTACCATGGTTCATCTCATGATCACCTTTGTCCTTACACAATATCTCAAAAGGATTATTCATGGAAACCGACGCCTTCGCATGACGATCCATGAAGTACTTCGTAATCCCACAAAGAACTCCCTCAACTATAGCAACGAGAGGAAGGAGTCTCGGACCCCTTATTACTCAATCATACATCTTTATCAAGTTAGTCATCATGACACCGTCCTTTGCACCATCCATGTCATAAAGCAAAGCCCACTTCTCTTTTGGCTTATTTTCAATCCATTCGGAGAAGCACGTCGTCACCCCTGCCAGTCTTCCTAACCAATTGCGGAGAGTCCGTAGGTAAGTCATGAAGCGCTACAAAGGCCTCTTCCGTGCCAGGAGTCGGGTTCTTTGTAGCCTCTGTTGTATACTTCCCTGTCAGTTTGTCTAGCTTCGTCAATAGTGAAACGAACTTCCGTTACTAATTCTGATCACATAACCACTTGAACAGCTTTGTTAGAGTCTTGTTTTTGAATTGCTTGTAAAAGTTGGGCCCTATATGCCGCTTGCACCACTGCTCTACAAATATGTCCATGGAGTTTGCTCGTCTTCACTTTACTGCAACTACAAAATTGCCTTCAACAACCCAGGGTGACAATCATGTATTACACAAACATTAGGTCAGTTGCCGACGATTCTGACTTTCACGTTCCTCAGAAACCAAAGCTAGCTATCTATGTTCTCACTCTGCACAAAAGCCAATACGATGGAAAGAACCTGATTGTTGACATCTAATCCAATGACAGTCAAAATCTGCCCCTTATACTTCCCAGTCAAGAATGTGCCATTCACACAAAGCAACGGTCGATAATGTCTGAATGCATTGATGCATGCACCGAATGTGAAAAATGCTCTCTTTAGAAGCATCTTCCCTGGGAAGCGCTACGAGAGCTGCTCGAAAGTATGCACAACTGTCCCAGCATTCCCCCCTTAAATGGCTTGAAGCATGCTGGGTAGGTTCTGGTATGAGTCTTTGTACCTACCGAACTTAGCTTCGAGGGTTTTCTACTTCGCCCTCCAGACCTTCGCATAGCTTGTGGTGTATTGGAATCTCTACTCTATTGCAAATATAATAGAACGGGGCTAGAGATTTAGGTTGATAATGATTTCTTCGTACATTAAGTTTGCAACAAAGTCTAAAGAGATGTTTCTATACGATTGCATAGACTATGTCATCACACATGTATGCAGAACAACTATGGAGCACTTCCAAATGATGTCCCATTTAAGCTTGTACGCATGAACACGTCATGGGTACCCCTCCATCTCGCACCTGATATCATAAACCCGTAGTGATGACTTAACAACCTTAAATGGTCTCCGCATGTCCATGTCTTCACAGCCTCCTGCACCTCCTTACTTTTGTAAATTGCCCCCAACTACACCTTGTTCCCACCATACTCCCATTCAACGCCTTCACCGTCATTCACTACTACATTCTCGAACTGACGGTCCTCCACTCATCAGGGTACGTTCATCGCATTGAACCTCACCATCAACACAAATGTTATCATCAGATAAAGCCTCGTACTCCTAGTTCTCTGCCTCTATTCTTTCCACCAATCCTTCTATATGTTCCCCTTTGTCCGCAATGCCCGTGGGTTCGTGCATCTGCAGTAAGAAAGCGTCACCTTGTTCATCTTGCACTGTCTCCTTCCCCTCACCCACGTCTTGACCTAATAAGGATGTATGACTACAGCTAGACTCCCCAACTTCTTTCACAATAGCATCCACGGCATCCTCTGTCGTCGTATGGCTAGAAGCAACTCTCTGAAATGTTTGTGCCAACAACACTAGAGGTCATCCTCTCTCTTTGCCCACTCTTACATAAAAGTTCCACGACTTCAGCTCCTTTAGTTCCACTAACTCCCAGTATATGCATTCCCGTGATCGACATCCGACATCGTGTAACTTCAGATCACTTAGATCAGGATCTAATGATAACATGGTGTACAACCATCTCCTAACAGTGCCTCAAGGACGCTCCCCTGCCCGCGACAAACTGCCTATCACACTTGAAAAATGACCTAGTTCCACCTCTTGGGCCCCCATCTCTTGAACTCCTCCATATTATATTTTGAAATAGTCTTGGTCATCCATACCTACGGTGCATTTGTTACACAATTGTTATTACGCACACAAAGTAGCGGTATTATATCATGCAATACATGATGATCTTGAAGAATTATAAACCTAATAGGGAAAATATGCCTATGAATGACATGAACTTGCTCTACACTTTAATATACAATTGCTTCAAATGTCCCTAAATTTTACTTCTCAACTTCATACTATCTGACAACGTTTTACGAATTATTCCCACCATGTTGGAGGAACATAAATCACGATCACAACACTACAAATACAAAAATATCAATATGTCTACACTAATATTACTAACCTCTACGCAACACATATATTACTATTCTAAACATAGCTCTAACAATAATACCAATGTACAAATATTTATAGACAATCTTAACGATCTAAACATACTTACAAAAATATTTTTAATCTACTCATAGCTGCTATACAATTCAATGCACATTGGCTTGAAATGTCCATAGATTTTACTTCTCCACTTCACACTATCTGACAACGTTTTACAAATTATTCTCAACATATCGGAGCGAACCAAATCTGCGATCACAGCACTATAAATGCAAAAATAGCAATATATCTACACTAATATCACTAACCTACACGTACCAACATAATTATTACTATTCTAAACTTATGCAACACATTAATACCAATATGCAAATATTTACGTAAAATAATCTAAATATACCTATAAAAAATTTACTCTACTCATATCTACCAACAAATTACTAGTCTACAAATAACTATGAAATTATTACTACTCGACATACCAAATATCTACAAATATTTACAAAAAGTGTTAATGGTCTAAATGTATCTACAACAATATTTTTAATCTACCAATATTTATAGTCTACAAATACCTACACAATTATTACTATGCAACATACCTAAATATCGATGATATATTTCTGAGAAAATCATAATGATCTAAATGATACAAATTACTACTCTACAAATATCTACGCAATTATTAATAGTATATGTAACTAAATACCTACACATTTAATTACTTTGGTTTTCTAACCTAGGTTTTAAAAGTACAAAATAAGAGATTAAAATTCGAACCTTTAAATGTAGGCTGGACTTCTCCTCCCCTTCCCCCTTCCTCCTCCCTCTTCTTCCCCCTCCCCTTCTCTTCTCTTTTCCTCTTCTTCTCCCTTTCCTTTTCTTTCTCTTGGTTTGGTTGCTCTTGGTTTGTTTTGGGGCGCACGGATGAGTCTCGGCCGGCCGCGCAACTTTATAATACGATTTTTGTCACCAGTTGAAATGGCGACTGAGAACGTAAAACGTTAGTCGCCATTTCAAGTGGTGACAAAAACCACATGTTGTCAGTCCATTTGGCGATTAATTACATGCTCTAAGCTGGTGTATTTATGTCCAATTCAAATAGTGACTGACCTGTTATCGCTGTTCTAATTGGTAATAGCTCTATCGCCAGTCAGAAAGGCATCTGTGGCCTATTTCTCTAATTTTTTCTTTTTAGCCTATTTTTTGTAATTGTTTTGCGTATTATTTTTCGCCTGCCGGCATCATGTGCGACCGGGTGGACGCCTGTCGCCACATGTGTTGGTTATAGAAAAACCAAGCAGAAAACAAGAGCAAAACGGCCGTCAGCCACCGAGGCCAACCTGACACACAGCGCATGGCGCCCGTCTCCGTCTGCCCGTTTTCTATTTTCCTCCACCTCCTCAACGATCTCCCCACCTCTTCCTCCTCTCTTATACGCCACCCTTCCCTTCAGCTTCCTCCTCCCCTCCCCTCTCCTTTCCCCACCGCCGCAGCCGCCCCGAGAACCGCTGCGGGTCCCCTCCCTATCCGCCACCGCCAGGAAGGAAGGGGTTGTCGTCGGCCGGGGCGATGGCGTACAGGGCGGAGGACGACTACGACTACCTCTTCAAGGTCGTGCTCATCGGCGACTCGGGCGTCGGGAAATCCAACCTGCTGTCCCGGTTCACCCGCAACGAGTTCAGCCTCGAGTCCAAGTCCACCATCGGGGTCGAGTTCGCCACCAGGAGCATCAGGGTCGACGACAAGGTCGTCAAGGCCCAGATCTGGGACACCGCCGGGCAGGAGAGGTGAGCCCCGCGAATCATAAACTTTTCCTTTTTGTGCATGCTTTTGTTTCCTTTTACCGTCGTCGTGTTGGTGGATGGTTTGGTTCATCTGCCTAGATTCATTGGCGATGTATTACGCACAGCTTGCCGTTTCTTGTTCCTAGAGAAAATTCCATCCGTTTCGGTAGGACTCGTATTCCATCCTTTCGGGTAGGACTCGAACGGTGGGGTTTGTTTAAATAAACAAAATGCGGGGATTCTTCTTGCTGTATTGGAATTACGCACATTGTAGTTCTTCTCTTGATCCATTGTAGGTTGGTTGGTTGATTCTGCTATGTTCTCTTATGCATAATTCACGATTAGTAGGCGTTGACATATTGGATTAATAGTTTAAGATTAATAGAATTTCCTTTTGCCGCATGCAACATTGTTCTAGCTTGATCGCATTGTGTAGAAGCAGGGGAATCATGACCTTTCTTATGCATGTTATTTTCTAAAATCCTGGTTTTACATTGATCTTGAATGTGAACCGTGGGGGCATTTTGCGTTTCTTTGAAGAAAGAACGTTGTAAAACTAATGTCCTGGTGAAGATTCTAATTTATTTCCTACCATCACTGTCAACCAATTTTATGCAATATCATTCTTGGCATTAGTGATGTTTTTTTATTGTCATATTTGATAATGATGTGTGTATATGTAAGCTGAATTTTGCTATCTTTCTGGCATTGTATTAAATAACTCTTTTGTTGCAACATCTATAAGAGACATGTAAGCACCTTATATTTGCAAAGCTGGCTCTAAATTAAACCTTAATTGGCATTTGACCCGCTATCCTTCAAATAGTATATTCCCCTAATGGTTGTCCAAATAGTATTCTGTTGCTAGGAATATTCCTCTATTCATGTATAGTTTGATCTGTTAATGTTTACAGCATTATTCTTGTATCATTGCCAGATGAATAGTTGTACTTAATTTGGCATGAAGGACCATTTGTGTTTGACATGTATTTGCCTTTTCGTTTATAAATATATCCTGATGTTGGGATTTTACTGAGAATGTTCTCTATAACCTGCTCCAATATGGCTTACTACTTGATAAGCTCTCAATCGTATTACTAGTTTCACTCCGTGTTACTCGAACACCCATGTCCAAAATTTTTTGCCGAATCAGACACTTGGATTCTGAGTTAGATTCCAACACCCTTGTTCGATTCCAAGAAGCATTTCCCATGTCCCAAAAAATTTACCGAATCAAACACCCGAATCCGAGTCGGATTTTGACTCCTGTGTCCGTGTCCAAGTAACACTAGGTCACTTTCACTAGCACATTTTCTACAGAAATTTGCAATGTTTGAGTGCTCAGCGTTGACCTAAAGTTTTTGTTCTCCCTCCATAGGTATCGGGCAATTACAAGTGCGTACTATCGAGGGGCTGTTGGCGCACTTGTCGTGTACGATGTGACACGCCATGTGACCTTTGAAAATGTGGAGAGGTGGTTGAAGGAGCTGCGGGACCACACTGATGCAAACATTGTCATCATGCTTGTTGGCAACAAGGCTGATCTGCGCCACCTTAGGGCCGTATCAGTGGAGGATGCCAAGGGCTTCGCCGAGAGGGAAAACACCTTCTTTATGGAAACATCCGCTCTGGAGTCCATGAATGTTGAGAGTGCCTTCACTGAGGTTCTAACTCAGATCTATCGTGTGGTCAGCAAGAAGGCCCTCGACATTGGCGATGACCCTGCTGCTCCGCCGAGAGGACAAACCATCAACGTTGGTGGCAAGGATGATGTCTCTGCGGTGAAAAAGTCAGGGTGCTGTTCATCCTAAATTCGTTACAACCATGAAAAGGAACCATATGCTCACCTGATTATATGATGGTTAACTGAAAATATGACTTCCTTTTGCCACCTAACCTGGTTGTTTGCGAGATTATATTGGTACACCAAGAAATTCATTTAGAAATCGAGATTCTAGCCCAGGTTGGGAGAAAAACTCTTAACTTCGGAATGTCAGTGATGTTCATGGTTCTCTTTTATGGTTTCTTAATTGATGTAGTATTGTTCCACATCAATTGACACAAGGATCGTCTCCACATTTCACTACACAACATAACCTGATAAAATGGTGTAACTGGAGTTATCATTCATTACATTTGTTATCATTTTGCCCGACAAAAGAATGCTTCAATGTTATATCCTTAAAAGATGGTGTCATATCTTTATATGGTGAGGGGTTATATTCTACTCGGTAAAATGTCATCTGTAACTGGTAGCCAGCAAGAGTTTTAGACAGTTTTATTGTGTACTTCCCAGTTCCACAGATGTACAAAATTTGCAGTAAAAGTTCATGTTTCTTATCAGACTATGTTTTCATATCCTGGCACTATTTTTAAGGCTATTTGTATTCACCATCCTCCCGTGTAAGCTAATCATCCTAGCCACTATCTCTGTATGTGTGACTGTTTCTAAACTAGCGTCATGTGTGCTGGCCTGTGTATGCAAACTACTTGTACACACGATTACGAAAACCATCTGGACTCGAAAGGGACATTTCAGATTGTCAGCTATTCTGAAGCGATAGATCTTGACATCAACTACCACTACGATGCATAGTAAAACCACCGAGCATTGGATGATTCCATCAAGTGAATCACATCGATCCATTAAGCATTTTATCTCATGGTACCGAAAAACTGCAGCCACTCTTTTAAAATTCAGAAGTCTCATTCAGCACCACACAGCATTTTCATCTACACCAAAAACTACAAGATCATAAATCATGCATGGCAAATCTTCCCCATCGTCAACTGAGATACGAAACCGGCGAAAACGCCGCGCTACTGAGTGCAGGATTCGGAGTGCTGGCTCTTGCTTCCCTTGCGACAGGCTGCAGCAGAGCTGCTCCTCTCTCCTGCGCCTTCCTTCTCGGCGCCGTGAACCGGTGGTGGTGCAGCGGCACGGAGTTGGTGTCGAGCTTGTGGAGCACGGCGACCGTGAGCACGGAGGAGGCGAGCATCGGCACGGGCCCGAAGACCCACATGAGCAGCGTGGTGGCGAAGTAGAGCGCCCGGAGCCCCATGGCCCAGAAGTTGCCGCCCCGGATCACCGCGCGCTGCACGTAGCTCACCGGCACGTCCGAGCCCAGCGTGCTCATCAGGAAGCTCGCGTGCACGTAGTGCCTCGCGGACTGGATGAAGCAGGCGAAGGAGGTGAGGAAGCAGACGAGGAGGGAGATGTACTTGACAGTCGCCGTCGCCTGGCTCGCGTCGCCGTACACGACGCCGGCCATGAGCACCCTGGACGTGCCGCTGCCCACCCACGCGCCGATCAGCGAGCTCAGCGCGATGCACAGCGACGCCAGCATCGTCGACGCCGAGATGCTGTCCGAGATCACGCTCAGCGCCAGCCTCGTCTCCTCCGGCGCCGTCTGCAACGCAATCAACCACAAGAACCAGCCTTCACCATGCAGCCACTTCTTGATCTCAACATGGATGAGAAAATTGAACTGATCGTCAACAAGAGTTTGTCGTTTACCTGCACCATCCGCTGGACCCAGGCGAGCTTGTTGTGATTCTCGTAGCCGATCACGGTGGTGTGCGGATGCTGGAGAATCCGGTAGAGGAGGAGGAGATGGTAGCTGAGCATGATCACCAGCCCACAAGGGACCATCACCAAGTCCATGGAGCTCTTGTCAAGCATCATCATATATCTCCTCTCAACCTATCATCAACCTATGTTGTTTCTGGTCTTCTCCTTGTAAATTCTCCTTCTCTTTTTGGCATATTCCTTGTCTGCGATCTGGGGCTTATCTATCTTTTTATCATGACAATACGATGACAGATTGTACAATTGTACTCGCCATTGCGTAGGTTTGTGGTGTAACTTGCCAAGCAATATAATGTAATGGGTGATCGTTTTCAAACTCTCCCAGTTGATATTGCTTGTGGGCTTTATAGAAAACTAATTTAATTAGGCAATTATGACTTTGGTTGCAAGAGATGACTCGAAGCAAAATTTAAGATGTTGCTTCAAAGAAATACCAGGATTGGAAGATATAAGTTCTTGCCAGATTATCGGGGAGTTTCTTTCTTTCTTTTATTCCGGAATTGCTATTCCGAAATCCTAACCCGTTGAGTTTTAGCGGCGTGGGTACCGTGTACGTATGCCACCAAGTGCCAATTAAATCGCAACTCGTCTAATTTTATATTAAGAAGATATAGTTTTGGAGTAGTGGTTCTATATATCACCTCTTAATATAAGTTACACAAAATTTGAAGCAAACAAGGGGTAAGTAATTATTATCTATCGTTCATTCGTGCTTTAATAATTATACAACTTTCAAATAGTGATATGTAAAATCACCTCCCGTAGTTTTCCTAACTGTAACTTTGCGAATTCATGACAAGAGGTCGATTGATAGGGAAATGTCTAGTATACAAAAAAGCTTCAGCACGTTTAGTACACAGCAGTTTCAGCAAAAGAGAGAGGCGTTTGCTTGCACTCAGGAGCACGATGGGATTAGGACAAACAATTAATCGTTTCTTAATGGGCATAATATCCTCAGGCCAAATCCAACAAGTGTTGCATGGATCGATTGCTCGCGTGGCACTACGTACTGTTGCGTTATTTAATTTGGTTCTAGCCGTACAAATTAGGATTTTAATTCTAGATCGGACTTGTGATGCGTCCTTAAGCTGTGATGAAGGTTTATCCTCGGTAATTAGTGCCCAGATGCTCCAGTTTTTTTTTTCTATTCTTGATCGGACAAAGAGAGGAACATTTTCTTCAACAATATTTACCCTTACACTTGCTTATTTTTTAAAAAAAATAACCCCTACTTGTGACGCTATCCTTGGTTCACGAGAAATGAATCTTGCCACGCCACAAGGAAGTTCAAATCTACTTATAAAGAAGGCAATATATCCTGTACATATAGGACTTTACGTGTATATACCGTGCACACCAATTAATAAAAGTCATAAAAAATTCTAAAAAAATTGTAGATTTACTTCATAGATTACTCTACCTATGTAGGAAGTTTTAAGATCAAATTCATTATATATCGAGAATTATAAAAAAGAGAAAATTCTGACTTTTTAAACTTGTCAGAATTTTCTCTTTTCTGTAACTCTTGATATGTAATGAATTTGAACCTACAATTTTATATATAGGTAAAGTAATCTATGAACTATATCTACAATTTTTTTAGAATTTTTCATGATATTTATTAATTAGTGTGCACGGTGTATACACAGTAAACCCTGTGTGCACAGGATATATTGCTTATAAAGAATGACTCTTTTCATGTTGGTGTCGCAAATCAATGCAGGATCATTTCTGAAACTAAGTTGTGGGGGGCTATTTTAAAATAATACTTTAAAAGGTGAATTAAGAAAAAGATATTCGAGAGAGGGAAAGAGGAGAAGGGAAAACACTAAGGGCCTGTTTGTTTTAACTTCTGATTTTGGATTCTGGCCCTAAAAGCAGAATCAGAAACAAACAGCCTGATTCTATAATCTGATTCTCACAATCCAGCTCATCCATATACACTAGAATCCACAATCCACTTCATATATGCTTTTGGATTCTAGCTTTTGAAGAACCAGCTTCTCTACAAGTACAATCTAGAATCAGCTTTTAGAGAATCCAAAGCTGAAACAAACAACCCTAAAAAAGCTCCAGCCAGTAGCTAATCATGGTTTGGGCCGTTTGGGCCATCACTCCGGCCGGATGCTACTCCTTGGGCTCTAGCAGCCATCTTCTTCCTCCTGTGTCGCACCGTGACTCGGCTTACTTCTATGCCACTTCGGCTTCTGATTTCCTACGATATTGGAGGCCCTTTTGGCACGGCTTAGGCTTGTACAAAAGTTAGCCAGCTAGAAGCTGCTCGAAAAGGTCTTTCAAAAGCTTCTCTTCACAAATGAGCTTGGGTTAGACCAAAAAAAAAACTAGGAGCAAAGTAAAAATGAGTGTGCGGGAATACCTCCCTGGTTCAGATTGCAAGCTCTTTTGATTAAGAGCGTTGCTAGTTTGTGTTACGATCCCTTGGATCCTTCGAGCATTCCAACGAAAGAAGTGCTGGGATTCAGGAGAGGAAGAACTGGGAGGAAGAGGAGAAGAGAAGAATGGGGGAGCAAGAAAGCAATCTCATTCGTCATGCCTCGCGCCAGACTGTCAACTGGTATTTATCGTCTAGTTCTCAGCGACACTTTCTCACGTTACATGGGCCTAGCCCAACTCCACCCACACGACCTAACGGTAATATACGCCTCTATATACTTGGGCGTGACATTCCTCCCCCCTTAGTGACGGCTGGTCTCCACGTCGGTGCTATCGGAAAGCGTCGATGGAACTCCTCAGCCGGTTCCCAGGTGGCAAGATGCGTGGAGAGGCCTTGCCAGTGAATGAGCTCACGAGCAGATGTGGTTCCTCCTCGTAGCACCAGTTCTCTTTTCAACACCGCCGCTGGAACCAATGTGAAAGAAGACTCAGAGCCAACAAAAGCAAAGTCATTAGTAACCTGCACACTCGGAGGAATATGTTTCTTCAGTTGTGAGACGTGGATCACCGGATGAATCTTGCTTTCCGGTGGAAGTTCCAGCTTGTATGCTACCGTGCCAACACGTTGAAGGATCGATCTTATATGGTCCAAAAAACTTGAAGGCCAACTTCTGATTATGTCGAGCAGACACCGATGTCTGAACGTAAGGCTGAAGCTTGAGATACACCAAGTCTCCCACCTCAAACGATCGTTCGGAGCGATGTTTGTCAGCTTGAAACTTCATCCGTTGTTGCGCACAAAGAAGTTGCTGCTGGAGAAGCTTCATAAAAAATTCTCGTTCCTTCGGCCAGCTTGCCAGATCAGGTACGGTGCATGCATCCATATCCGAGATACCAAAATGACGAGGTGGGTGTCCATACAGAACCTCAAACGGTGTACGTCCTAAAGCAGAAAGATAATTGGTATTGTACCAGAATTCCGCCAACAACAACCATTTTGCCCACTGAGTTGGCCGAGAATGGACTGAACAGCGTAGGTAAGCCTCCAAGCATTGATTGAGACGCTCTGTCGGATTCAGGATGGTAAGAGGAGCTCATATGCAACAATGTATCTGTAAGCTTAAAGAGTTCTTGCCACAATTTACTGGTGAAGATGCGGTCCCGATCAGAAATCAGCACTTGGGGCATACCATGTAGCTTATACACGTGAGTAAGATACACTTGGGCCACTTGAAATGCTGTAAATGGATGAGCCAATTGTATAAAATGCCCGTATTTAGTGAATTTATCAATAACCACCAAAATGGTATTATACTTGTTGGATACCGGAAGACCTTCGATAAAGTCCAAACTCACAACTGCCCAGGCCTGAGAAGGAACTGGTAAGGCTACAATAAACCCGGCAACTTAACATGCTCAGGTTTGGCTTGTTGACAGACTGCGCATTCTTGAACAAAAGTAGTGACACTTCTTGTCGGGGATTGGATATTCCCTATATCCGACCATGGGACCCCGGCAACTCTCGAGCATGCCCGTGCTCGGTCCCCGTACCCAGGACGGACCTCCGGGCCGCCCGGCCTTCGAGCTGGCCCCTTCCTCCGTCAACCTCGACCCCGAGCACGCCTGCTCGGAAGCCCGCGGCCAGGTGACCTGACCTACCGAAGGGACCTCGAGCTTCGCCCAAAAGTCGGGCGCGGTCCGCGAAGACGACGAGGCATTAATTGCGTGACGGCCCGAGGAACTGCGCGCACCGGCAACCCGCACGGCCCGCGGTCCGCGCGCCCACGATCTGCGCCTGCTGTAGCCACGTCGCGCTGTGCCCGGTAGGAAACAAGGAATCGACGCTGCCCACATCCAGAACAGTAGCACGCTCCCTGTAATAAATGTTGTGTTGCCTGTATTACCCTATAAATACCCTCTTGCGTGAAGGGTTGGGGGTTGGATTCGCCCCGTATTTTCGCTTGTACTCAGCACTTGTTACGGTTAACCCTGTACGACACTCCTAGAACCGCTCGGGGCACTCCGAGCAAGTGTATTGTAATCCCCTTTCGCACCATATTGTAATCACTGGACGTCGGACTGTTATCTCCCTAGTGAGAGGCCCGAACCAGGCAAAAAAGAGACCCCTTGCTCGTTGCGATTGCCTTGGCCACCTCGCTTCGTAGCTCGGCAGGCCCTCGGAAGCTATACCCCCCGCGAGAAAGGGGCCTTAGGTTGATCCCTCATTCAACAAGTAAGCTCGGCGGAGGATCGGTTCCCGAATCGTCGACAGCTGGTGCCGTCCGTGGGGATCGACTGAGTCCTTTCGCGAGGAATCCCTGAGGATGCTGAACTCGCAAGACAATCAAGACCTCTGCGTCTTCGACGACGTGGAGGACGATGACGCATACTACGCCAGCGATGGCATGGGCGGTGCGGCCGATCCGGAAGGCCACACCGAGTTCGGGAGTCTTTCCCCGGTCGCTGTAGCGCAAGAGAATTTCCTTCGCTCGCAACACGTTACCCTCGCTAGCGAGGAAGAATCTAGCGGCCTCCGCGGCGGCTCGAGCGGCCCTGACCCTCCCGAGCGCAGTCGAAGGACCGCGACGCGGTTCAACACCACGGTGTCGTCCTCACAGTCTTGGTACTCCCACAGCGTTAACATGGCGGGAAGGGAGGGGGATCAAGAAGAGCAGTCTCCATCGACTTCTCACCACCACTAGCGCGACGCTGGCGAGAACCACCCGGAGTTGTCCCCGGGCAGGATCCTGGCGACCAACCACCACCAACCCAATAGGGCGACGCTGGGCTGGAGGCCAGCTCACGAAGATCCCATGAATACCACTCCCGAGAGCACGTCGCGCCGCCTCCCTGGCCGCCTCACCGCCTCCCAAAGCACCGAGCGTCATGAGCCATGGCGATGGCCAGGCGCACTTTTAATTTCTCCGACTAAGCGGACTGGCGGCCATGGGGGCAGTCGTAGCCGAAAACTTGGAAAAACTCGCCGCCGACATGGGGATCCCAGGGCCACCAGGCGGAGAAAGGCCCCAGAGTATTTCCTGGGACCACAAGCACCACTCTCCAAACCGCCCCCGCCATAGCGCCTCCCGAAGTCCTGCTCGGGAGGGGCGCAGGGGGCAAGGTCGGCGCCGTGAGGACGCTCGGAGTGGTTCCCGGATGGTCTCGTGGGCTCGAGGGCATGCCCCATCCGCTTCTGAAGCGCCGCAGAATGTTCGGCTGGGTTGCCCTCGCCAAGGCCAAAGATGGGCGTGTTCTCCGCCACGCGCGAAGGACCGTCTGGGCATCAACTGCCACGGTCGCCCGGCCCGGGGCGGTCGCCTTGACTATCCGGCGTTCAGGTGCCGGGCCTTTTCGGCATCCTTCGCGATGTCTCGTGGCGAAACAAGTTCAAGCCCGCCACATCGAGCGGTTCAACGGACCTTAACCCCGGACGAAGTTCCTCTCGATTTACTCCATATCCGTCTTGGCGAGGGGATGAGGGAGTTATGGCCATTACCTCCCCACGGTCCTCGACGGCCCGCTAGGACATGGCTCTTCAACCGTATGAAGGGTCGATCCGCTCGTGGAGGCAACTTTGCGAAAGCCTCGCAGCGATTTCAAAGTTGTTACACCTACCGCAACGAAGCGTGACCTCGAGCGCCGATCCAGACGGACAAAGAAACTTTGCGGCACTTCGTCCAAAGATTCATTAAGGTAAGGAACTCCATCCCGAGCATCTCAGATGAGGCTGTCGTCCGGGCCTTTAAGTTCGGCGTCCGCGACGTACGCTTCACGCAAGACCTAGAGATCCACCCCAACCAGCGCGGCCAATGAGTACATTCCAGAGGGCCGATCACACGCTGAATGCCGACGAGGCCGTGAAATGGAAGAAGATGCTCGACGAAGGTAAGCTACCACCCTAGCCAGGCCTGGAGGGCTCCTCGAGCAAGAAGCACCCGGGGTCCGCGGAGAAGAAATCCAAGAAAAAGAAGAGGTCGCACGCGCCGGACATGGTGGCCGCCGTTGATCGCCGCCCGCCGAGTGGCTAGCCTGCTTGGCAGCATGACAGCGATGGTCGGCCGTCTTTCATGGCAAGAACGACCGGAGGACGACGACCAAGATCGCGCGCGACTGTGTTCAAGCGGCCAGAGCGCTGGAAAGAGTTGCCCCTAAGGCGACCGCTTCTACCCGTTCCATCAGGCGGTCGGTCACGACCTCCGCAACTATCGGACCTGGGAGTACCGCCTGGAGAAATTCTACAACGGCAAAGGTCCCATGCCCACTCTCCCGGGGAAGGGCGAGAGCAACAAGGGCAAGGGCCCCGCGGACAACGACGACGACGACATGGGTTACTAGGATCCCCACAACCACATAGCCGTCATATTCGGAGGCTCCTCAGCCTACAAATCCCGCAGGGATCTGAAAGAGGCCGCATGGGAGGTTGGCCATATCGCTCAGGGCAAGCCACCCGTGCAACAGCTCAAGTGGTCCGAGCTGTCCCTTACTTTCTCCAAGGACGATTGTCCCCTTGGAATGACCAAGCCTCAGAAGCTCCCGTTGGTCTTGAGCCCTACCATCAGCAATGCCAAGGTCGGCCGTGTCCTCATCGACGGCGGAAGCTCCTTGGACCTCATATCCGCCACGGTTTTGGACGAGATGCAGGTCCCTCGCTCCAAAATCAAAAGCATAGCCGTCCCGTTCTTCGGGATCGTCCCCGGCACCTCGATCAAGCCCCTCGGCCAGATCGTCCTGCCCGTGACGTTCGGGGGCCTCGTCAACTTCCGGACCGAGCTGGTCAACTTCGAGGTCGTTGACTTCAAGTCGGCCTACAACGCCATCCTCGGCAGGCCGGCTCTTTCCAAATTCATGGCCGCCACGCATCACGCCTATCAGTGCCTAAAGGTCCCTGGACCAAAGGGCATCATCACCGTCAAAGGCGACCATAGGGCGGCCCTGAACTGCGATGAAAAGTTGCTCGACATGGTCGGCCAGCTGCCACAGCGTGGCCCCGACCAAGCACCGACGCACTCCCGGCCCAAAGTTACCCTCCAGCCCAGAGGAGAAACCAAGGCGGTCCCTCTAAGTGAGGTTGATCCGACCAAGGTCTTCCATTTGGGATCTTCCTTAGATCCTAAATAGGAACTCGAGCTCGTCACTTTCCTCCGGAGGAGCGCGGACGTGTTCGCAGGGGAACCGTCAGACATGCTCGGGTCCCCAAGGAAGTGGTCAAAAGCCGAGCTGCTCGCCCGATAAAAGACTCAGGCGCCGAAGCTCAGCGATTTTCCCGGAGAAACAGCGATCATCCGGGATGAACTCGACAAACTCCTTAAGGCCGCTTCGTCGAAAGTCGAGCATTGGAGGGCTAGCAAACCAGTCATTGTCAAGAAGAAGGGTGGCAAGTGGCACATGTGTATCGACCACATCGCTCACGAGCGCCGCTTTGCCGAAAGACAACTTTCATTGCGCAAGATTGACGGTACCGGTCGACGCGACGGCAGAGTCTCGGTGATGAGTTTCTGGACGCCTACTCGGGCTATCACCAGATTAGCTTATCCCCTGGAGACGAGGAGAAGACCTCCTTTATCACGCCGTTCGGAACATTCTGCTATACGACCATGTCCTTCGGTCTGCGAAACGCCGGCGCGACCTTCCAGCGCTTGATGCAGAAGACCTTCCAGGACCAGATGATATGTAGATGATATCGTAGTTAAAAGTAAGCTCGCCTCGGGTCACGTATCCGACCTCGATGAGACCTTTTGTAATCTCAATAGACATCGAATAAAGCTTAACCCTGAGAAATGTGTTTTCGGGGTGAAAGCGGGCAAAGTACTCGGGTACCTCATCGGGCCGCAGGGCATCGGTGCCAACCTGGAGAAGATCGAAGCCATTGAAAGGATGTGACCTCCGGGCTCCGTCAAGGAGATCCAGACCCTGACCGGACGAATGGCGGCCCTAAGTCGCTTCATTTCCCGGTCGGGCGAGCGTGGATTGCCCTTTTTCAAGGCGCTCTGCAGGCACGAGGGCTTCGTCTGGACGGAAGAGGCCAATCGCTCCTTTGAGGAGCTGAAGCAGTACCTGTCCAGCCCCCCGATCTTGGCCACGCCAAGGTCAGGCGAGCCGCTCCTATTGTACCTCGCGGCGACCCCCCAGGCCGTAAGCGCCGTGTTGGCTGTCGAGCGAGAAGGGACGCAGCGTCCAGTCTACTACGTCGGCGAAGTCTTGCACGGACCAAAGGAGCGTTACCCCGAGGTCCAGAAGCTCTTGTACTCACTGCTCGTAGCCTCGAGGAAGCTGTGTCACTATTTCCAAGCTCACAAGGTCGTCGTTCGGACCAACTTTCCACTTAGGGAGAACCTAAGAAATCAAGACGCCAGCGGCCGGATAGCGAAGTGGGACATGGAGCTCGCAGAGTTCGATATCCACTTCTCTGCCCGCACGGCGATCAAGTCCCAGATCTTAGCGGACTTCGTAGCGGAATGGACGAATCCCGCCCAACCCGCCACCGAGACCCACGAATCTGGAAATAGCCGCTGGACCATGTACTTTGACGGGTCCCGAGCTTTCGAACGCTCGGGGGCTGGCATCGTACTGGTGTCCCCTCAAGGGGATCGGATCCAATTGCACTTCGCTGCGACCAACAACGCGGCGGAGTATGAAGGCTTCTTGGCCGGACAACGGCGTGCAAAGCGCTCGGGGTCCAACGGCCCGGCTAATGAAAGCGATTTGCGATTGGTCATCGGCCAAGTCAACAAGAATGTCGATGTTACGATCACTCAATGGCGCTTTACTTGGTTGAAGTGAGGAAGATGGAGCGGTACTTTAGAAATTTAAGTACTCTACATCCCCAGAAGGATAATTCCTGCCGACCATCTTTCCAAGGTCGGTTCCTCGCGATGCCCGCCCTTGGCGCTCGGCGTGCTTTATCTGCACAAGCCCTCCATTCCCTCTCAGAGAGGCACAAGAGGCGTCTGGCAACGTCTCCTTCCTCGGCAGGGTGCAAAGCCGGATAGCGTCATTTGTCGATACCTTGCCCACGGACCTTTGCGAGGAAGCGGTAAAGCGTTCCGGCTCATAAGGTGATCCTCCGCGCCTGAGACTAGTCGTGGGCACCTTATACCGCAAAGGGGCACTTGGAGTCCTCTCTAAGTGCATATCTCGAGAAGAGGCGATTTCCTTCTCAAGGACATCCATGAGGAATGTCGTAACTCACTCGTCGCCGAGGACCCTCGTGAGCAAGGCATTCCGGTTGGGCTACTACTGGCCGACAGCTTTGGACAACGCCCGGGTACTCGTGGCGACCTGCCGGGCGTGTCAATACCACGCATAAGGCCCACCGGCCAGACGTCTGTAGAACCATCCCACTCTCATAGTCGTTTCTCGACACAGAAATTTGACATTCTCGGGCCTTTCCCCCGTGGTCGAAAGGGTTGCAAGTACCTACTCGTAGCCATCGACACTTTCTCTAAGTGGATCGAGGCTGAGCCTGTATCAACCATTTAAACCAGCGACCAAGCAATTTTTAGCGACAACGTGGTGACGCGCTTTGGGGTCCCCAATCGCCTCATCACGGATAATGGCACTCTCGATTCACCGGTAGTATGTTCGAGCCCTCTGCGAGGATATCGGAACAAAGTGCCGCTTCGCCTCGTAGCTCATCCGCAGAGTAACGTGAACAGCCGGCGAGCAAGCGGCGAGATCCTTCAAGGGGTTAAGAAGAGGTCTTCAAAGACCTCACGGCATGGCGGCTCGTGGGTGGGCGAGCTTCCTTCCGATCCTTTGGTGCATGCGCACCTGACAAAGCCGAGCTACGGGCGAGACTCCTTTTCAGCTTGTCTTCGGTGCCGAGGCTGTCCTACCTGCCGAGATCGTGCTCGGGTCCCCGAGAGTACACCTGGTTGATGACATCCATCAGGGGCGCGAGCGTCACCTTGACCTCGACCTCGCCGAGGAAGTACGCGAAAGGGCGCTGCTCCGATCCGCCGTCTACCAACAAGCTCTTCGCAGGCACGCAGCCAAGTCAATTCGGCCCCGGGCCCTGCAGGTCGGGGATCTCATCCTACGGCGAATCCAGGATACGTCGAAGGCCAACAAACTTTCCCCACGATGGGAGGGTCCTTTCACGGTCGTCTCAATAGCACGCTCGGGGGCAGTCCGCCTAGCAAGGGAGGATGGTCGCGTGCTCGCGAGCTCGTGGAACATCGACCAGCTGCGCAAGTTTTTTGTCTAAACTCATGACTCCGTTTCGCATCTTGTGTACATCTGTACTTTCTCTTTTGAAGGAATGGCATGACCATTTCACTCGCCCAAGTAATGTCTGTTACATCCAAGATTTGCGAATTTACTCAAGATCACTGCCCGTTGGTAAGCGCGCGTCGGCAACATCAACCGTTTGAAGTCTTCCTTCTTCGCTCTAAAATCGGGCCGGCGCACGCAACTGAACAAGGCACCACGACCAACACCCTGCCACTAGAACTCACCGCCAGAGGCTCCAGTCTTCCCAAGCCGACCTTGGTCCGTAGTAGCTTTTCGTTGCGCGATACAAGTCGCGCACAGACACCCTCTCAGTCGGTTCAGAGATTTAGTCTGGCTCGCATGTGTTTGGTCACCACGCACCCTGTCGGGCACCATCGCGTTTATTCCTCGACTACGACCATACTCGCAACTCAGGTGTATGCATCATAAGCGTTAAGGAATTCTAGGCCTTGCGCGTTCCCCTTCCCCGAACTAAACCAGGCTCTCCGTCATAGAAACCTGCCTTGTTAGGAAGAAGCACAGGCCTCCCCAGCTCTCCTACGAATGAGCTCGTGCTCGCAAATTAGGTGCATGACCTTCATCCACAGCGGGGGCTTGGTGGGAGCGGGTGGTCACGTTAGGCGTCTTTTCCAAAAAATCGTCGCTAAGTGCCTCGCTCCAGTCTAACATTGTAACTTGCTTCTTTCTTAAAGGGCCTGTTACCTATGCGAAGTCTTTTCCTAACCCACACTTTCACCCGCCTGCATCTTGCTATCCACCCTGTGCTCGTTGTTCGCAGGAAATAGCTTAGGAGCACACAAAATGAGCATCACGGCAAACACAGCCCATGGGCAAAAGAAAAAACATACGCTCCACTGGCGTCATCAAAAGTCATCCAAAAATCGTCAAAAAAAGAAGAGAGAGAAAAAGAAAAAGACGAAAATCCTCTACGCGCTGGGCTTCGCTCCCCTGAGAGCCGCGGATAATTTCCGCCTCAGGTCATCAATCTTGGCCTCAAGGTTTTCGCGACCTTCGCGGGCTTCCTCGCGGAGTTGCTCGACCTCTTCATTGTCTTGTTCTGCAAGGTCGGCGGCCGCTTGCGCTGCCTGTTCCAGCTCCGCCACCTTCAGCTCAAGGGCACTGGAGTGCCGCCTCCCTTGCTCAAGCTCTTGCTCGAGCTTAAGGGCCTTCTCCACAGCCTCGGTAGCGGTCTTCTCCGCTTCGCCGAAGCGCCCTTTCTCTTACTCAAGCTTCTGCTCGAGAGTAAGAACCAGCTCCTTGCTAGCGGCGACTTCTTCCCTAGCTTTGCGGGAGCGCTGTTTCTCTTGCTCAAGCTCTTGCTCGAGCTCGAGATTCCTCCCCTTAGCCTCGGAAGCATCCTTCTCCTCCTCGCGGCACCTGTGCACCAGCACGTTGTCCCGAGCCTTGAGGTTGCCTACGCACTGCTCGAGCTTGGTTATTCTGGCCTCGTTCTCTGCATGCAGCTGGGCCACGTCTTCAGGGACGACCATCGCCGCATCAAAATCCTCCATGGTCGTCTAAAGGAGCTGCACGCGGGGAAATTTCAGACGCCGCCCCCTAGGCCTAAGGGAATGAAAACTACGATAACAGCGAGAGAAGCTCCCTCACCTGAGCAAGTCCCGCGGTGAAATTATCCCGAAAGCTCTTAGTAACTTCACGCCCCCGAAGATCTTCAAGCTTCGGCAGGGGGCTGCGGGCTTCCCCAGAGTCCTTCCAGGAAGGCAAGCTGATTGAAGACGACGAATCGTCCCCCCGGGCATGAGGTTCGCCCTAGGGCACCACGCTCCCCTCCTGAGCGGCTGACTCGCTCAATGTCTTCTCGCTGTCAATCCGAGCACGTTGTTCGCCCGGGGACAGCGAGGCGTCCTCCCGAGCACGCGATTCGCTCGGGGCGGGCGCCGTCTCATTCCGAGCATGCTGTTCGCTCGGGGGCTTCGCGTCTTTGTCTTGGGCAGGTAATGCGCCCGAGCACCCCGAGCCCTCTTGGGCAACTTTTTCCCCAAGGTCAGTGGGGGCGGCCTTCTCCCCTCCTTCTGCGTCCTCCATCTTTGGGGCGAGCCGCCTCGAAAGCGTTCCCTTGAGCGGGGGTCCACCTCGACCGGGTCGCCGGCGACGAACTTCTGCACCGCCTCTACACCCTCCGCCATTACGATGTCGATGACGTCGGCGAGCACCCCCGCTAAGACATGATCAATGAGCCCGTGAGCCATTTTGCAGCAGTCCGGAAGCGTCCTACGAGCTATTTCGCCCACGTCGGAAGAGTGGGGTTAGCTCGAGTACGCAAAACGGAGGGCGAGGAAAAGAAGAGAAAGCAAAGTTCGGGACTCACCTCTGGCCTGGTCCTCGCTGTCGCCCATGGTTAGGCTGGCCGCTGCGACCACAAGTTCGGCCTTCTTCTCTGCGGCGCTGCTGATCCTCACTAGGAGGGGGTCGACTTTCTCCATGTCAACCGCCTCCAGCGTCTTCCTCGAACGCCCGCACCTCACCCTAAGGGGCTGCGCGTCCTCCTCATCCTTCTCCTCAGCGGCGGCCGCGACCTCGAGCTCTGAAGCTTCCCGAGCCTCGCTGACTCGTTTGAGCTTGGCCTGGACCTCAGCCAGCTCCTCCTGCAACCTCTTCTGCTCGGCCTGCACCAATTCCTCGGTCAGGCCCTTCTCCTCCTCGAGCTGCTCTAGGGGGTCCTTGCCGTAATTCTCCAATCAAGCGTTCAGGCTGCTTACCTCCTTCCGATCAGCAAACTCCATGTGCCGCACCACTAGGTTACCAGACGAGCCTGCCCTTTTCTTCGTCAGCCTTGTGGTGGCCGGCGGCGGGGCGCTCCTCTTGCCCCTTATGCTCTTGGTCCTGGCGGTTGGGAAAAGCGCTCCCTTCCCGCTCGGCCAGGCTTGAGCGCACCCTTTACCCGGCCGAGGCGGTCTTCTCTGCCAAGGCGAAAAGTGCATCAGAAGGGCTCGGGATGCTTTCCCCGGGCATGAATCGTGAGGCAACTTACCATATCGCTCCGCTCGAGCACGTTCTTCGGGATTTGACGCCTGCGCTCGAGCTCCTTCCCCTTGGGGGTGCCGAACATCTCTCCGACCCTTTTCTCCAACCAGTCAAAGCCCGGCTCTGTCATTGGTCAGCGAGCAAAATCAGCACGGGACCAAACGGTGAAAGCAGAGCAAAGGATCTTCGAGGTCGTAAAAAGATTACCGGAGGTGCTCTCGCGGGTGATGTCGTCCCACCCGGCGATCTCGAAGAAGGGGTGCTCCCTCCTCCTCGGGGGGACACCACATTCTGAGGAAGTCATGACGACGCGTCCGACTGCCAACCCCATGTTCGTGAGCTCATTGATCGGACCAGAACCGCTCCTCCTCGGGCGCGATGGCGGTAGCGAGGTCTCGGTTCTGGACGACGCTTTGATCGGTAGTAGCGCTTGGCTCATCTCCGCTTTCCGAAGATAAAACCAATTGTCGGCCCAGCCCGTCACCGAATCCTTGAGGGTGAAGAAGGGTACTCATCTGGTGATACTGCATGATGAAAGTACAAAGCAATCGGTCTTGAACGCCCCGGTCTTGGAACAAGGAGTAGAAATGGAAGAAAAAACTAGCTGTGGGCAGGATGCCCACGAAGCCCTCGCAAAGGTGGGAAAATATGGCCAAGACAAGAATGGAGTTGGGATTCAAATGGGTGATCTCGCACTCGCAATGCACAAGTACGGATTCCACGAACTCACTCTCGGGCATTCAAAACCCGTTGATGGTGTATAGCTCGCACGTGACTATCTCGTCGTCGCGTGGGGCCAGAACCGACTCGCCGTCAGGGACCCACCAGGAGTACGTGTCGAGGTACCCGAAGTCCTAGAGCACCCGGAGCCTCTCCGCGGTGGTCTTGCTCACGCCGAACCTCGCCATGGAAAAAAGTCGGAAGGAGGAGCGCTGAAGCGGGAGAAGGGAGTCGGAGAGCTTTTGGGAAATTTTTCGCCAGGCGTGGGAGAGAAGAAGGTCAACAGGGCCATCCCCGCCTGATATTTATGGGCGGAGAAACCAAACGAGCGGATTATCGCGTGCGTGGCGGCGGTTTTCAAAAGCGCCCAGCAGCGGCGGTTTCCGAAGCTATCGAGCTGCACTGCGAAGCTTCGTGGAGAAGGAACCGCCACGACCCTTTGCCTTTACTGCGGGATTTTGACCGACCCTTGACCAAAATACGCCCGGGTTCGCGAGATCTCCATTCCCGAGCGGGCGTTGCTCGGGTGTTGCGGTGGATCCACGCCGCGGAGATCCTCGTCCCCGAGCAGGCGCTGCTCGGGTGCTGCAGCAGTCCTTCACCGCGAGGCTCCAATCTCTCAACAAGAGTCTGGAGGCTTAAGGGCGGCTTCGGCAAGGCGATTTCCCCCCTTTAGCCTCGGGGGCTAGCTGTCGGGGATTGGATATTCCCTATATCCGACCATGGGACCCCGGCAACTCCCGAGCATGCCCGTGCTCGGTCCCGTCCAGGGGCGGACGGACTCCCGCCCGCCTTGAGCCGCCCTTCCTCCGTCAAGCTTGACCTCGAAACACGCCTTTCCGGAGCCCACCGCCAGTGACCTCTATCAAGGACCTTGAGCTTCGCCCAAAAGTCGGGCGTGGTCTGCGAAGACGACGTGGTATTAATTGCGTGACGGCCCGAGGAATCTGCGGCGCCGCCGACAACTCAAGACGTTCAAGCGGTCCGCTACCATGATCTGCGCTCATCAGAGCCACGTCGCCTTGTGCGGTTCCGGGGAAACAAGGAATCGGTCTGCCCACATCCGAGCGAAGAGCCCCTGTAATAAATGCTGTGTCGCCTATATTACCCTATAAATACCCTCTTGCGCGAAGGGTTGGGGGTTGGATTCGCCCCATATTTTCGCTTGTACTCAACACTTGTTACGGTTAACCCTATACGGCACTCCTAGAACCACTCGGGGCACTCTGAGCAAGTGTATTGTAATCCCCTTTCGCACCATATTGTAATCACTGGACGTAGGGCTGTTATCTCCCTGGTGAGAGGCCCGAACCAGGCAAAAAAGAGACCCCTTGCTTGTTGCGATTGCCTTGGCCACCTCGCTTCGTAGCTCGGCAGGCCCTCGGAAGCTATACCCCCCGCGAGAAAGGGGCCTTAGGTTGATCCCTCATTCAACAAGTAAGCTCGGCGGGGGACCGGTTCCCGAATCGTCGACACTTCTTTTTAGACCGGGCCAAGCAAAGAGGTTTTTGATGCGCTGATACGTAGCTTGAATCCCAGAGTGACCTCCAAGGCCACTACTATGTAAGGCTTGCATGACATGGTTTTGAGCTAATTTGTTGTTACCAATCCACACTCGTCCTTTATACTTGATGATGCCATTTTGCAACTTGAAGTCTTTATGCGCTGCCCCAGGTAAGCTCAGTTCAGTGAGGAGTTGCTTAGCCTGAGAGTCATCCTGGTAATTAGCAACCACATTTTCCATCCATGCTGGTGTGCTACAAGAAATGGCAGCCAAAGAAGGATCGGCCTGGCGACGAGATAACGCATCCGCTGTGGCATTTGAAATGCCTTTCTTATAGTGGATGACATAGTCGAGGCCTAGTAGTTTGACAAATGCTTTGTGCTGAATTCCAATATGTAGGCGTTGTTCAGCTAAATGCATAAGACTTTTCTGGTTTGTCCGGATCACAAACTGAGAATGCTACAAATATGAGCGCCATTTCTCTACTGCTAAAATGATGGCTAGACACTCCTTCTCATACGTGGACAGTTCCTGATTCTTCCGATTTAGTCCTTTACTCAGATATGCCACCAGGTGATTATCCTGCATAAGCACCGCACCCACCCCATACTGACAGGCATCTGTTTCAATGACAAAAGGTTTGGAGAAGTCCGGAAGAGCTAAAATCGGAGCCTGAACGAGCGCTGTCTTCAATGTAGTGAATGCCTACTGAGCACCGGGATGCCAATTGAATCAGACACCCTTTTTTAACAAGTCTGTTAGTGGTTTACTGATAAGGCCATAATGTTTGATAAACTTGCAGTAGTAACCTGTAAGGCCCAAAAATCCACATAATTCTTTTAAAGTCTGGGGAATTGGCCATGTCTGCACAGATTGGACCTTGGCACTATCCGTGGACACCCCGTGAGGTCCAATCACATGACCAAGATATTCCAACTGTCGTTGGGCGAAGGAGCATTTGGAAAATTTCACAAAAAGCCCATGCTGCTGTAATAATTGGAAGACTACGTGAAGCATACTGACATGCTCCTCCAGCTTGGCATGATATAGGAGAATATCATCCATGAAAACCAAAATGCCTTTCCAGAGATAAGGTTCAAATATCTGATTCATTAGACTCTGAAATGTGGCCGGAGCATTCGTAAGCCCAAACAGCATGACTAAGAATTCATACAACCCTTGGTGTGTCCGAAATGCCGTTTTATACTCATCACCAGGAGCTATGCGGATTTGATGATACCCAGAATGAAGATCTAGCTTGGTAAACCAGGTGGCTCCGGCCAATTCATCCAAGAGTTCATTAACAATCGGAAGGGGGTGTTTGTTCTTAACTGTGATAGAGTTCAATTGCCGATAATCCACACAGAAGCGTCACGTTCCATCTTTCTTCTTGACTAAGAGGACAGGAGAGGCAAAAGGGCTAGTATTGTGGCGAATAATACCTGACCGAAGCATTTTGCATATATGTTGCTCTATCTCATCTTTCTGCTGAGGAGAATACCGATACAATCGCAAGCTAATCGGCTGGGCGTAGGGATGGCAATGGGTACCCGAAACCCGATACCCGATGGGTATTTACTTCATTAGGGTACAAATATGGTCCAATAATCATACCCATGGGTATCTTAATGGGAGAAGACCTTCACCCATCGGGTATGACGGGTACGGGTACGGGGTACTTCCACCCGTACCTGTTTACCCATTTACCTGTATAGCAAGTTAGCAACCTTGTAGCAACCAAGCAGCCCAAGCCCAGCTGAGTGCAGACGAGACGAATACATGCACCAGGGCCCAGCCGCCGGCCCAGGCGATGACTCGATGAGGCATACGCGTCCAAGACTCCAGGCCTTTCCAGGAGAATCTCCAGACAGACACCAGCATCCCTAACCCTAGCAAGCAAACCGGATCGGCGGGTGGTCATGGGCGCCTAAACGGCGAACGCCAGAGAGGCAAATGAGCGGGCGGCGAAGCGGAGCCGGAGGCGCAGCCGCGCGCGCAGTTCGACCGTTCGGGGCTTCGGGCTGGTGCGGGACTGCGGGTCCTTCGGGATTTGAGGCGGGTCGTTCACTCGTTCGGGATTTGAGGCCGCGGCGGGAAGAGATTGGAGCGGCCGAGCGGGGCAGCGGGCGTTGCGGGCCGAGCCGCCGAGCCAAGCCATCGAGCGGGGTGCCGGGGTCTCTGCAACTCTGCCACAGCTCTCCGCCTCTCCCTCGCCGGTCGTCGCTTTCCTTCCTCACCGGCTCACCGGCTCGCCGCGGGACCGAGGAGGAGGACTGGAGGAGGCTTCAGGTGGGTGAGTGAGTCGGTGTCTCAAGAGATTAGAGAACATGGCGGCGCCCCCATCCTCCTCCAACGACGGCGCACGGTGATCCCCTGTTCTTCTTCTCTCTTTAACTTTCTTTGTCTTGCAGATCCTTAGATGCAGCAGCCATCCTCCATTCATCAATCCTCCATTCCCCCTTCCTCCTCCATTCATGTACTAGACTACTAACCACATTAACCCCAGCCGTCCCTGTCCCTTCCTCCCATCCCGAAGTGGCGTGGTCGTGGAAGAAGGTGACCAGCAGCCACCGGATCCAAAAAATATCGGTGACGGTGAGACAAATATCAATTCAAATCGTCCAACGCCTCCAGCCCCACTTGTCAAAGAGGTTGTGGACGCAACAAAGAAACAGAAGCGTGTCCGTGTGGGACTGTGGTGGTACAATAGCTGCCCAAGAGGAAGGTCACCACCGGAGCCGAAAACAATAGGAGCAATCGGCCACCCTTCTACTTTCAAATAATCATAGCGGCAACATCGTGCACTCTTTCTTCAGAAGAAAAACCGCAAGTGCTTATTCTACTTTTCAATAACCGCAAGTGCTTATTCTAGAAAATTATAAACTTATTTGATTGTTTTACTTGCTTGTACAGATTTAAAAAAATGTCAATGGCAAGTGAAAGTAGTAGCCAAGCAGCCCAAAATCCATCTTCTCAAGCATCAGAAGCAAATTCACAAGCTATTGAGCTATCTGACGAGGAGATAGAATTAAATGATGACGAAGATGAAGATGGTGTAGAGGCTGGTTCAAAGAGGAAGCTAACTTCGGCTGTTTGGAAGGAGTTTACGCGGGTAAAATTCAATGGCCAAGTGAAGGCCAAATGCATGCATTGTTTCAAGAAGCTTTCTGGTCAATCAACCAATGGTACTAAACACCTTCATGACCATCTGAAGTCCTGCACAATGAAAAAGATCAAGATGATGGGAAACAATAACAAGACATTGGGACAATCCAATTTGCGGTTTGGTTCCACGGATGCTGGGAAAGTCTCAGTGGAGAACTACACATTTGATCAAGACATAGCTAGAAAGGAACTTGTTTCTATGATTGTGCTACACGAGTATCCATTAAGCATGGTGGACCATGCTGGCTTTCGGCGGTTTGCAGCTGCACTTCAACCACTTTTCAAGATGGGGACTAGGAACACAATAAGGTATATGACATTATGACTATATATGAGCTAAATATGTGATTGTTAAATGCTAGCTAGAAAGGAACTTGCTGATCTGAATATATGATTTTTTTAGGAAGGACATCATGTCTCAATATGAGAAGGAGAAGAAGAAAGCCATTGAGTACATGGCCGGAATTAAATCAAGGGTTGCTATCACCACTGATATGTGGACGGCTGACAACCAAAAGAGAGGTTACATGGCCGTCACAGCGCACTTTATCGATGAATCCTGGGCACTAAGAAATATTATAATGAGGTAATTTTCTGGTCGCACAAACTTATGAGTGCATATTTTCAATCTAAGTGCATATATTGTTTACTAATATGTAGGTTCATATATGTCCCTGCTCCTCACACTGCTGAAGTCATTAGTGATGCACTATATGAATCATTGGTTGAATGGAATCTCGACGAGAAGATATCCACCATTACTCTAGACAATCAGTACTACTAATGATGCCGTAATTCCTTTACTTGTGAGGAAGATTGGCATAAGTAAGCTCATAAATGGTGGGAAATTGTTGCATATGCGATGTTGTGCTCATATTCTGAATTTAATTGTTAAGGATGGATTAGAAGAGATGGTAGGTGCAATTGAGAACATCCGTGATAGTGTAGCTTATTAGACTGCCACACCAAAACGGGTAGAGAAGTTTGAGGAGATAGCTAAGTATGTCAAAGTTAAGATTCAAAATAAGCTAGCCCTTGATTGCAAAACTAGATGGAATTCAACTTTTAAAATGCTTAGTACAAACATTACCTTGCAAGGCTATTTTCATGAGAGCAAGTCGTGTGGATAAACAATATACTTGTGCCCCAACCGAGGAAGAATGGGCTTTTGCATCGATGTTGTGGAAAGGCTTAGAATATTTAATGATATATCTGAACTATTTTCGGAATCGAGTATGTCATTTGCCAATATTTTCTTTACCAAGATTTGTGAGATTAAAAGAAAAATTAGTCAATGGGCAACTTGTGGCAATCCTTTAGTAGAATCCATGTCAGCTAATATGGTAGCTAAGTTTGATAAGTATTGGTCTGATATTCAAGGATTGATGGGGATTGCAACCGTTCTTGATCCTCGATTCAAAGCTCACATGTTGCTTATGTGCTTTGAGTGGTTGCTTGGTGAAATTGGTGAAGTTTGTGATTTTGAGGTCTCAAAAGTGAAAGAGTTGCTAAGTGATTTGATGATTGAGTACCATGTCCAAGAGGATGAAGATAACACTGACTCATCGGTATCTTCTATTGACATTGACAACCCGAAGTCTTATCATCCTTTAATGCTCGAGTTGCAAGTATGAGGCCAACAGCCATGAGGTTTAAATCTGAGCTAGATCACTACTTAGAGGATGAATTGGTTCCATTATCAACAAAGAACTTCAAAGTTTTAGATTGGTGGAAGGTGGTGGAACACGCTATCCTACTCTAAGGAGGATAGCAAGAGATATTTTGCAATTCTGTGACCACGCTTGCTTCGAATCGCTTTTAGCACTAGTGGAAGAGTGCTTAGTGAGCATCGCATGCGGGCTCACTACTAAAATGATAGAGGCTCGATGTGCTCACAAGATTAGCTTCGAAACAAATACAAAAGTATGTGATGTGTAATTCATTCTCTTTCTTTCTTTACTACAGATGCAAATTAATAATCCATTTGTGTTTTGTAGTTGATGAGAAAGAAAATCAAGCTGCTACCTTTTGGTCTTGTCTCCAAGACACTCAAGAGGGTCTTCAGGTGATTGGTTATCACTTTATTATTCAGCAATATGCATTATTTATTTTGTGCTCTCTGCCTTTTTAAATAGTTTGATAGATTTGTGTATGTGCTGCTACAGGAACTTGAGATTTGACCTATGAGATCGGAGCATGGAATGGGAGATTGACTTTGGGAGGATGGCAGCATCTTTTGGTCATGAAATGGTTATTAGCTAATGTAGTAAACTAGTAATGTGTTATTTGAGATGACAGACTGAAGAACTTGTATTGTGTTATGTGTGTTGTTGGCTACTCTTGAAGTTTGGACTATGTACTCATAAATGGTATTTGTCGTTATTGTGTCACATGCTATCTGTCGTTATTTGTGTTGTCATGAAAAGCAAGGACTCAAGGAGGCCGGAGGAAACCTCAAACTGGGAGTCAATCTCAACAATATGTTGATTACTTGGTAATTGGTATCCATCCTTTGGTCTTGCAAGATAAGTAGATAACTTCAGTTTCATATGCACCATATTATTCTTACAATCAGAAACTTTGCATTTGTTAATGTCAATCTCATTCTCATTTCAGAATCCTTTTGGTGAATGGTGATCATTGTATCCTTTTGGGTCTGCCCCAGAAACACTTTTCTGTATACTCTTTTGTCAATATGGCACATTCTTTCAATTTCTCTTTAAACCTTGTATTAGCATTGTTTGCATGTTGTTCATTGTTTAACATCAATGAGCAGGGATTTTTATTTAAATGTTGCTCATTGTTTGCTTTCCTGAATGCCTACTCATGAAATTGAGGCCCTTTGCCCTTTCCATTTTCTATCACAGGTAGAAGAAGATGAAATTGAACAGCTCTCAAGTTCCTCTCAGGTGAATTATTTGATATATCAGCTGAGATATGCATTGCTCTATTAGTAGCGTGTAGCAGGTTTCTCCGTGCATAAGTGAAGGCCAGAAGGCTTTTGTAGTACTTTGTAAAATCACCCCATACTACATGAAGAAATGTGGAGCTCCAAGGCCAATTCCTGTAAGCATAATAATACTCCCTTTCCTGACTACATGTATGTTGTCTGAAATTCTTTTCTGTAGCCCATGACAATATGACATTTCAAAGGTCAACTCCACTAGGAAACAAGTGTAACTTAAATAGCTTAGATGAGAATAATTTACCACAAGAACTCAAGGAGGCCAGGAGGGAAACCTCAAACCTGGGAGTAATTGGTATCCATCCTTTGGTCTTGCAAGATAAGTAGATAACTTCAGTTTCATATGCACCATATTGTTCTTATAATCAGAAACTTTGCATTTGTTAATGTCAATCTCATTCTCATTTTAGAATCCTTTTGGTGAATGGTGATCATTGTATCCTTTCGGGTCTGCCCCAGAAACACTTGCAAGTTGCAACATGAAGAAATGTGGAGCTCCAAGGCCAATTCCTGTAAGCATAATAATACTCCCTTTTCTGAAATTTTTTTCTGTAGCCCATGACAATATGACATTGCTAATTGTTCTATTGGCTTTCTTTCTTCCAGGCATTCATAGAAACTTAAGATTTAGTTTGTTTTACATTACAATGAGTTGATTGAATAGTCTGGACTCTGGAGAAGTCCTTTAGAAGCACAAGGATAGTGGTGCTGAGCATTTTGCTCATGGACTTTGTGAAAAATGCTACAACAAAGTAACACACCTTTACTATATTCATAATGCAATGGTTTTGGTACTTTGTTTGCTGTTGACACGAAACTTGATTGCTCAAATTTATGTTCCAGACTATTGATGTGGACCTAATAGTGATGGAACATTATCAAGCAACGAATACACCTAAAGGGTCAAGAATCGAAGATCATGGCAAAGGTCAACTACTCAACTCCACCAGAAACAAGTGTAACTTAAATAGCTTAGATGAGAATAATTTACCACAAGAACTCTCTCGATATATGAGAATAATTTAGCAACTGAATTGTTAGCTAGAGGTTTGGGTCAAAAATCAATGTGGAAGTCATTGGCGGATTGTACAATGTATGTTTTCTTTGTTTGTGTTCACTAAATTTATAAATTCTTTCATTGTGAGTTGAATCAATTCTTTATTTGGCGGGTCGGGTGACCCATCGGGTGACCTTTACCGATCGGGTCCAGTGCGGTATGGGTGACCCGGCGGTGTAAAGGACCCGAACGGGACGAGTGCAGGGAAGAAGTTTTACCCGTGGTCGGCACGGTAAATTAACTGGTGATTTTTCATCCGACGGCACGGTATGGGTGGTCGATACCGTGGTATGTACCGCTGCCATCCCTAGTCGGGCGCCAGAGAACTAGAATCTAGTGATCATGTGAACGTTATGGAGGCAGGCCCTGAGGTTCCTGGAACAAATGAGTAAATTCTGTGACTGTCTGCTGAACGGAAATGGGCACCTCATCTGTTGCCAGATCAGCTACAGTAAAGACGTCTTCCCCATCCAGTATCTGGTGCACCGCCACGCAATGGGAGAGAGCGTGACATCGCAGGAGCCCTCTCAGCTTATGAACACCAATCTGTTGGCAATGATCAGTGGTATCTCGTACCCCATGGAGTGTAATTTGACACCCCTGATAGCTAAACTGGAGAACCTTGCGCTGCCAGTCCACCCACATCGGACTATGGTCCTCCAACCAATCCGACCCTAAAATAATATCATAGCTGCCGAATGGGATGACTTTGACATCATGAATGAATGTATGCCCTTGAAGAAACCATTCCAACTGTGGTACCTCCTGAGTGCAACTAAGAGAACCCCCATCAGCAACCACATAGCGAATTGCCTCAATGTGCCGGACTGGAAGTTGCAAGTGATGAACTAGTGGCTCATTAATAAACGAACTGACAGCTCCAGAATCAACCAAAATAAGAACATCTTTTTTGCCAATTCTGCCCAGTAATTGTAGTGTGCGTCGTCTCTTGAGTGTAGGTTCAACTGGGGCTGTAACTTCCATCAACGTTCCATGGTTCAGTATCCAACAGAGTACTAGCTTCCTCACTGTCTGCATCCAATTGCAGGGCTTCCAAGACTTCCTCAATAACATGCAGGGGAACTTTCTCAGGGCAACTATGGCCAAACTTGCTCCACTTTTCTCCACAAGTAAAGCAGAGTCCGTTGGCTTTGCGATAAGCTTTAAGATGAGCTAGTTTTGTGTTAGCCCGGTTGCCTTCCCCCTTAGGAACTTCTTCCAGTTTCTTCAATTCTTCCGGTTTGCCCCCTATGCGCGGCCTCTCTTCTGAAATGTTAGGCTTGCCCTGACTCTTCGGAAACTCTCAAGTCTCATTCCGTCCAAAATAGTGTTTTGGACCCGTCCCTTGTTCTTCTTCCTGCAACAGAGCCAAGGCACTAGCAATATCTACGTTGGGTGGACGATGAAGCCAAATAACAGATCTTATACTGGTTTGCAACCCCTCCAAATATTCATGAACAAAAAATGTTTCATCTAATGTAGGATTATATAGCCACAGATTATGACGCAACTATTCAAATTTGTCAAGATATTCAAGGATCGGTTGCTTTGTTTCAATGATCGAATCCATTTACGATAATACTGATATTTGTCACGAGTGAACTTAGCATTGACAAGAAGGCAAAGTTCTCCCCAATCCTCCACTCTACCTCGGGCCTCAATTTTCTGAAGCCAGAGAACCGCTGAACCTTGAAAATGCAAGGCAGCAAAACGAGTTTTCAAATACTCCGACACTCCAAAGATATCAAAATACGTTTCACATCTCTCTTGCCACAACCTTGGGCTGTCCCCCTCAAATTTAGGAAATTCCATTTTAGGTAGTGGATTATGACCAATTCGAGAACGATGTTCAACCCTTCCCTCATCACCCTCGGGAACGAAAAAATTTTGGGACGTAGACGTACCCTTGACCGGGGTAGGCTGCGGAATCCCAAGGATCCCGCTAGCGTTTCCCCGATGGTGCAATTCTTCACACGCCATTAGGCTCATGAAAGGTGGTCACCGACATCGATTTATGTTGACCTTGTGATCACTTGCGCTGTCTCTCCTGGGGGACGTTGCTAATTCAGCCCCATGGAAAGACCCCTTGCTCCTGGTGCTATAGCTTTCGCCTTCAGCGCCTCCATACGATCTTGGAGCCGCCCTTGATTTTCCTTGACTTCTTCCAGTGCTCCTTGGAAGGACTTGAACTGGTCACAGAGCTCCTTTAGCATCATCGTTGTCGCCTCCCCTTGAGTTTCCATGGTTGCTAGTGACTACGAGATCCTCTCCTCAAACTGGTTCAACTTCTTCTTCGGCGCCAAAGTGGGCAGCAGTGGCTCTGATACCAATTTGTTACGATCCCTTGGATCCTTCAAGCATTCCAGCGAAAGAAGTGCTGGGATTCAGGAGAGGAAGAACTGGGAGGAAGAGGAGAAGAGAAGAATTGGGGAGCAAGAAAGCAATCTCATTCGTCAGGCCTCGCGCTGATCGTCGATCGTTATTTATCGTCTAGTTCTTAGCGACACTTTCTCACGTTACATGGGCCTAGCCCAACTCCACCCACACGACCTAACGGTAATATACGCCTCTATATACTTGGGCGTGACAGTTTGCTACTCCAATCAAGTATGGAAGACAATATCTAAAGCCCCATGTGTTAAATCTTTGCACCAATGAAAATATGTCTACTAAGCACCAAAGCTTCTACCGATGAGGCATTCATCGACAACATGCCGAGAAGAAACAAACCTGCAAATCAAAAGAGGCATTTCTTCAAACTGGTTGTTGACAAAGGGTGAGAAGATACATACTTACACTTAAGAAGGTGGCATGGCTATCCCTGTAGAAGGTAGTGGACGTACAACAGCGCTTAAGTGTAGTAGGCAGTATGTAGAGCTCTAGGAGAAAGTAGTAGGGATGTGGGAGGCACATAGTAGGTTGGTAGTGCGATGATTAGCTGGTTCAAACCGGCTACGGTGGTGCTACCATATCTGTGGTTTGGAAGCATGTTCTTACTCCCCTCAGGACAAGAGAATATCTTGATTCTTAAATTAGCGGCACCGCTGGCGCATTCTTCTTCGTCTCCAATCAGCAACCTTGCAAGTCAGAGAGCAAGATGAATTGGGCCAACAAAGGAGACTACCCAGTGGCAAACTTGCAAGTCGGAGAGCAAGATGAATTGGCACTGCTGCAAATGACTCCGGAGAGGCCCTAAGGAAGGTGTCAAAGTTGGTGGCATTGAGGTGCATGGCTGTTAGAGATAATTTTGTAATCAGTTTGTATGGTTAATAGGTGTTTTGGTTAGAGTCCGATTAGGATAAGGAAGTAGAATCTTATTCCGCTTCTTAGGCCTGTAGTTTTAGGTATAAATTCAAAAGTACTCTTGACTTCTGTAAGTAAGAAAGAAAGAAGTAATACAAGAGAAAATTGCCCTAAAGTTTTTTGTTATTCTATTCCAACAATTGGCATCACAGTCTAGAGTTCAAGACCAAACCACTGCCCCAAAAGGAGGAGACTCCTGGGGCAGCACCCGCACAACGGTGACCTAGATAGCGCGATACACGACCAAGGATGGGGCCGCACCGTGGTGGACGGTTCAAGAGTGGCTGTGTGTGTGTCTCCATGGCGATGTGCTAGTGTACTCAAGACTCGTATGACTTCCCATCATGCACTACGACATCAAGCCATCGAATGCCCCATCGATAGCTTGATCGACGCGCATGTCAACGACTTTGGCATGGCGCAAATGCTAGACATCCGCGTTGGCCCCAACGATGTCACCGCCACGCTCGGAGGGAGGATGGAGGCACCGGAGAAGCACATCACAGAGATGAGCTCGAATAGCCTGTTCGACCGCACTGACTTCAAGCTTGAAGGAAGTGATTACTTGCATCCCTCGAGCATGCATGCTGAATTCATGCCCACAACCATCATGGGCATGAACTGATGAGCACCAGATTGCTCCTTGGTCATGTGCATGCATGTGAGCGTGAGGAGGTGGCTCTCTAGTAGAGCGCAACCATAGCAAGAAAGATACGACGATGAAAGGTGGAGGAGGTGTGTGTCTCTAATACCTGCTATGGATCAGCGTCATCGACAACCGACACGATAAGATGGTATGGGTGGTCATCTGCGTGTCTCATCGAGAAGACAATCAAAACTATGTATTCTCGTGTTAGTTGTGTCCATGAGAAACTATGTGCGATTATATGAATTCTTGTCCAAGTTATGTCCACAAGTTAAACATGTGCAATTTCTTTCAGAGATGTTGTGCGCATTAGAAAAGATCATGCTGCACGAGAAGATCAAACGTCGTTCTAGCATATGTGTGAGCATGAGAGTTCTTATAGGTGTGTCCAAGTTTTCTAGTGGGTAAGTTCTAATTTGAGTCTACGTCACCATCAAGTTGCGTTACCAGTGAAAAGATAATTGGAGCTGAGGCAAAGGTCGTAATCACCGATGAGGTGCGACACCGGTGGTATGGCCAGTAAGAAGGCAATACTCCTTGGAGATGTGTTCATTATCCTGTGTCAGAGTATGAGTTAGGCAAATCGTAGTTGCGATTGATTGTCTAAATGAGTAAGAGTCAGTGTTACAAGATTAAAGGGGTGCATGTTAGAGATAATCTTGTAATCAGTTTGTATGGTCAATAGGAATTTTGGTTAGAGTTCGATTAAGATGAGGAGTCCAATTAGGACAAGAAAGCATAATCCTATTCTGCTTCTTAGGGCTGTAGTTTTGGGTATAAATTTAGAGGTAGTTCTAAGTTTTGTAAGTAATAAATAATACAAGAGAAAATTGCCCTAAAGTTTTTAGTGTTATGTTCCAACAATAGCCTCATCGCCATCGAAGGCACTAGCCCCCGTGCCTTTGCGAATGTTGAGCGACTAGAGGGTAGCCATCCTCACCACGAGGGAGGCGACA
This sequence comes from Guadua angustifolia, assembly GCA_036346375.1. Taxonomy (NCBI): domain Eukaryota; kingdom Viridiplantae; phylum Streptophyta; class Magnoliopsida; order Poales; family Poaceae; genus Guadua; species Guadua angustifolia. Next base: position 13,776,394 of record CM070516.1, on the reverse strand, counting down.
GTGACAAGGAGGTGCACTGTGGCCATCACCGTGGCTTGGTCTAGCTAGATTCGACGATGGTGTGGATCGGTCCGATAGGATCCGACCACCCTCAACTACTGCTACACAACCTGCTCCTCCACCTCGTCTCGGCAGTCTCCTGCTCTCATAACCCTTGTCTTGATCTAGCAAGAAGTCTCGCCCACGGTTGCTACCCCTACACGACCTCTCACCACCCTTCTTGCCATTCCTCCCTACGACAATGCCTTTGCCACCAACGGGAACATGCACAAGCCATCACCTCTACCAAAGATGAATACTATTGAATCCGACTAAGCAGGTGGCTCAGGTCTAGCTAGATCACTCCTTCTATGCCAACTCCTCTCTCTACTCTCACGCCAATCCCTATAACATCCTAATTTTCTTTTAAATTGTTTTTTGTAATTTAATGTTTTAGGAATTTTTGGATTTTATTTGTAATTTAAATATTATTTTTGATTTACCCTAGCTACAAAAAAGTATTTGAAACTAGATAAAGTTTAAGTGAGTTTTCACCAAAAATATTTTATTTGATTTCTAAATGTCTCAAAATATTTTATGGAAATTTTCTAGATTTTCTAAGTATTTTTGCTAATTAATTTAAGCCTTTGTATTTTTTGTAATTATTTTAAATAGAAATTTGTTGGACGGATTTTGGTTTTGGCTAAAACCATAAGCCACCGGCCTATTTATTTGCGTCTCGACCCACCTCCATGCTAGCCTGCCTTGTTGGCCTAGCTTGCCTAGCATGCCGCTAACCCGAGCTACTGATAGGCAGGGCCCACTTGTCAGTGCTCCATTCATGTCCAGCATGGATACGGCGCACCCTATCGTGTCCTCTGTGGACATGGAGTTTGTCCCTTGAGGAGCACAGATGTCCAAGCTAATAAATGTGTGCCCCGTGTGTGCTAGGTCATCCCAAGCAGAACCCCAAGACTAATCGATCTATTGCGCCCTAATCTCATTGAATTTTGGAGTTTTGTGCCAGTGCCAGAGAAGATTGCAGATTCCACCATCTCCGGTGGACCTCGAAGCCCGACATGGTGCCATCATCTTTGCCTTGATCCGTTCTATCCCGTGCATGCGCTTGTTTGGCTGGAGCATGACCAGAGCACTGTGCCATCGTGAAGCCCAAGCCGCCACCGCCTTGGAGTGAGCCGCCACCATTCAAGGTCACCAAAGCTCAATTGGATCGTGTCACTAGGTGCACGATGGTGAGACCTCGATGTAGGTGCTCGTCGAAGTCATCGCTGATGACCATAGGGGCCAATCCACACTGGTCGATGTAGCATGACCCAATGGTCACCATGTGTCCCGGTGACATTAGCTGACATCAGTAGGGTCTAACATGTGGGGCCACATTCAGTCTCTATGGCTTTTTCCTTTTCAAAAACAATTTGATCAAATTTCAGAAATAACTGATGACATCATCATGATTTTATAATTTGATTTTTTTATTTAGATAAATAATTCTAAAATTTCATAAAATCTTTTCTTTGTCTTATTCTTTATTTTCAATCTTCCGATAGGCCATTCTCCTTCATATAAGCTTTGATTGAGACTATTCAAATTTTTAAATTTTTCTAAATTCAAGCTCTATTTTTTTTGTAAATTTTATTTGATTTTTGGAGTTTATTTTTATTAGGACCCGAATATACAAATATGGATCATCTATATATTTTGCACTAGTCCAAGATTACGCTAGTGCACAGAGGCTCAACATAGATAAATATCAAAATCATACATAGCGGAAATATAATAAAAGATTTTATTTATTAAATATAAACCTGTTGAGCGACATTATGGTTGACTTATATGACTATGTCACGAGGACTCAACTACGAATATTAAATTAAACTATAGCACAATGAAAACGTAGATAAATCCCTCATTATACCATAGATAGCTGATAAGCTTGTACCCTAAACATTCATCTCCTCCTGGTACTCCTCATCAAAAGCTGGTGTAGACTCCTCTTCAAGTGATGATTTTGTTGTGGCAAAGGCGAGTACATAAAAGCACTCAACAAGTTATGCACTTAATACAATTCTAACATATCTATATGCAAAGCTTATTCCAATTGATAGCTAATATGGTTATTTTCAAGTATTTCTCAAGTAAACTGGCTCACAACCCTAATCATATTCCAAACTTCCTTTGGCACAATGCCTCTATTCCTATGTTTAATTTACAAAATCTACTCCTTGACTATAATTCCCGAGCATTGTCTATTACCGCGAACACAGCTATCTAAATAGATTTATACTCTGCAAAAGTTACGCACTTTACCCACATAATATGATCAAATTATACTATCAGTCACAATACGTACCCATCAACGTGCAACTAGTAGATCATAACAAAATCTTTTAGAAACTTTTATCCACACACTAACCCACCCAACAAGCTTGACTCACTATTCCTTCCCTCCCACTAAGTAGAAGAATAGGAGGGACTTGTCGTTGGACCGATGTGACCACTACACAACACATGCTCCCCTTAACCGCACGCACCATGTGATTATCCATCTGAGGCATCACATGTCAAGACTTGGTATCTTACTTAGTTAGGTCCGTCCTATTCTAGACATGTGGTTGCATATTTGACTCAGTTCAAAGGCTTATAAAGTTAAATCCTTAATTGACCAAGGCAAGACTTTCAACAAATTCTCATAGAAACTACCCCACAATCACTCATATATCATAATATCAACATATCAACCCCTTACCATATAGGCCCACCATAACTCATAGTCTCTTGTCACTTGCTCCAATCCAAATCAATTATCACCCTAGTTGATTATCACACAATACATGCCATCAACAACTCAACATCATTGTATGATAATACATAACACATCTTTCATAAATATGTTCCATATTTCATTAGTCAAAGATTAATTTGAACTTCCAAAGACATGAGTTATACATGGCATAGCTAAGCAAATTACACATGGTCTAACCAATCCACATTGGTATCTATTAACAACCAACTAATATTTAACCATCCTTGAGTGACAAATAATCATGGCATACAGATGACAAGAAAAGTATACTTTAATTGGACAGAATAACTAGACCTCAAACTATTTGAACACAATTCTAAGCATAAAATATCATGTAGTAGATTGAGACAATATAGTATTTGTAAAACTAGGTTCAATATGATCAAAGCACAACTTGCCTTAAAAAGATCTTGTTCATACTCTAGACCTTGGTCTTAGATCAACTTTTCACTCTCGCACAATCCGAGCACTTCGACTTCTACACGAATCATGATAAAACACAAAATAAATAACAAACTAGAGAACAAACAAACTTTAAAAATTGATAAAAATTCACCATTAAATAAATTTAAATTTTATAAATTTTTAAAAATTTGAATCGCCTCAATTGGAGCTCATATTAGGAAGAGCGGGCTCACAAAAGATTTAAAAATTAAAAAAAACACATTTCTCAAATTATTTTTGTATTGAAAACTCTAATTATGACATCATCGCTGACATCAGAAAATAATAAAATAATTTGAAAAAACCTTGGGTTGACACATGGGCCCTCCGATCCATGGAGCTAGTCCACAAGCAAACTCTTGTTCGCCATGAACCCAGATCATGATAGTACGGCGGCTGACGGGTGTACATGGTGTCATGATGACCAAGCCTACCAACTCGGCTGACGCATAGATGACATGTGAGTGGCACGGGTGACGGCGCATCCACGTCATGGACACACGGCAGCCACATCAGATCTGACTAGCTAGGGTTATAGTGGCCCACCCACCAATTTTGAAGGTGTCCTTCGTGAAGACGTTCCGCAGTCAAACCGCAACATGAACCCACTAGTCTAGAAGAGCACTTCTCTACGAACTAGGCTATGCCCTTGGCTTCAATGGAGACACGGCGAGGAAGATCTTAGTGTTAAATGGTGGCGCAACACAATGACTTCCTGTGAGGTCTTGCGGCAACACGGGGACATCTCAAGCGATGATTGCTAGGCAAAGAAGTGGCAAAGAATGGGAATCATAGATCAGGGGTCCATCCGGCTTATAAAGACCGCATGCATCGGTTCCGAGACAAAATCCATGGTGGCTATGTTGGGAACTCCATGTCTGCGACGGAGACGGCAGCATGAAGATGAAAGAATCCTGATTGAACATGTGGCGATGATCTGACGGTCCTCATCGCACCAACACTTAGGCTTTGGATCCCTTTTGATCGATCTCAACCGCTCATCAAGATCAAACGGTCAAGAACCATTAGGGTTACCAAAACCCATCTTGGTCGTTGACTTCAAATCAGACAGTTGAAATCCAAGGGTTTCGAGGCAACGGGGCCTAGCAGAAGAAACGAGTTGAGCCCACTAAGGTTTTGGCCCAACATTATTCAAGGACCTATTTTCAATTAATTTGGGAAATTAGTTATTCTGCGCAATTGGATTATATCTACCTTGTTATTTGTATACTATGGTTTTTTGCCACCCTAGGATGGATAATTAATAGTTGGTTGTTAATAGATACCAATGTAGGTTTGTTAGATCATGTGTAGTTTACTTAGCCATATCACGTATAACTGATATGTTTTGAAAGTGCAAATTCAATTTGACTAATAGAATATAGAACATGTTCATGAAAGAGTGTGTCATGTGTTAACACATAATGATATTGAGATGTTGATGGCATGTGTTGCATAATAATCAACTAAGGTAGTAAATGATTTAGATTAGAGCAAGTGGCAAGAGGGTGTGAGCCAGGGTGGGTCTGTATGATATTTAGATTAATGTTGGTTGAAGTGTTGCCTCGATCAATTAATGGCTTAACCTTACAAGTCATTGAACTTGGCTAATTATACATGGGCTAAATCTAACTCAGTAAGTTAACAAGTCTAGACATATGATATCTTAAGAGGATAACTAAACTATATGTGTATTTAGGGAGGATGTGTCTGCAGTGGCCTCGTATCGGGACCTTAATATGCAAATCCGAACCCTTTGTGTATTCTACACTAGTCTAATATCATGCTACTGCACACAGTCTCAACATAGATAAATATCATAATCGTACACAACTAAAACATAAATAAGACTTCATCTATTCAAATATAACTTAGTTGTACGACCTTAAAGTCCACCTTACATGAATATGCCACACAAGGCAAAGACTAAGAAATAAATAAAACTATAGTGGACATAAATTATTTGTAGCAACCCTTCAATTTGCCATAGACAATTGACAAGGTTCGCACCCTAGTTGATCATCTCCTCTGGGAACTCCTCCTCGTAAGTAGGTGTAGACTCCTCTCCAACTGGTTATTTGTTGTTGTAAGGTGTGAGTACATAAAACACTTAACAAGTTATATACAGAATGCAAATCTATTATACTACATGCTTGGCTTATTCCAAATGAATGACAGAATTGGTTATTTTGCAATAGAACAACATTTATAAAATAATATAATAAATAGATTGAAATGACTGTAAAATAAATAAATAATAATAAATTTCTCAGTTGTTTTTCAAATATTCTTAACCTCACCACCTTAAATCAGTTTCCATTACTTCCATAGGCATACTATCTCCATTCCCGAGTTTATTTTATTAAAATCTAACCCTTAACTGTAATCCCTAAGCATTGCTCAATACACTACAAGAAAAGTGATTATCTGTGACGAAAACGTCGTGACGTTGTCAACTTTGTCATGGAAAATCTATTTTCGTGACAACTTGTTTATGTTCGCATTAATTGTGTCAAGCGTCCGTCGCTTCATGTACTTTTGTGACTTAAACATAAAATTTCGCCACGAAACAATAATACAAATCGTCATAGAAAATAAATGGTTGTTTGTTTTGGACTGACGTCAAGCATATGTCTGTATTGTGACGATATGCTTTTTCGTCACAGAGGCATGGCCTATCGAGAAGCTATATCTAGAGGGCCCCCTGTCCGAGGTGGCCTTGTTGTCCAACTTGGCCTTGTGGGCCCATATGTAGGGGTGAAAACGCCTGGATACTTTCGGATAGTAGGTATCCTGTATCCTACCCTAATTATTTTTTTTCTGATCACGCACAGTACGGTAGTGAAAAATCGGGTAGGATATGATACATGATATTGGGTATTTACTGAACAGTAGAAAACGGATACCTGATATTATACTTGACGGGTATAATACTGGATAATCTGTACTTAGTCTAATAATACTGAAAACTACCTAGGATCAAAATATGTGATAAAAATAATTTAACTAACACATATGATCAAATTATGTGATAAAAATATATTAAAAAGAAATTGTAATCATGAGATAAGATATCAATCTTGATCTTGTCGATTTGTGTAGAAATATATATGTCTTTTCTGAAGCCAAGATTTTTACCATGCTGACATCAACTTGATATCCACCTCTCATAAAAATATTAAAAATTAAAACTTATATTTGAAGCTTTTACAAATTCAAAAACTGAAAGTAAATAAATCTGAAAATAGCAATGTCGAATTTTTATAAATAAAATGTAAAATATAAAAATATCAAAATTTTATAGAATACAAATATTTTAATTATAAACCATAATAAAAATATAAATAAAATATTAACCACATTTTGGTCATAAATTAAATCAAACTCAGAAAATAGAAAATCTGATAGGGCACATTGTCAGAATTACTGTAATTTTTTTACACCAGATTTTACCATGAAATTTTTACTGTATATTAAATATCATCTTGCCGACATGTACAAAAATTTTCATAAAACATGACATAGGTGAAACTCTATTTGTGGCGGTTTTCTGGAACCATCACAAATAGCATTATCAGTGGTGGTTTTAAAAAAAATAGCTGGAAGACTATTTGTGACAATTTTTATTTGGAACCGCCACAAATAGTACATCAGTGGTAGTTTTGAAAGAATTGAAATTAAATAATATTGCATTTGAAATAATTGGAGCTAATATTCCATGTGCAATAATTGAAAAGAACGATCGAAACAGATTCAAAACTTCAGAGGCCGTTTTGAGGCCCTAAACGATGTTTTTTTGGAATTCCGTCGCAGCGCACGCATTCGCACAAACCATTAGGATCTGACCATCTGATTTTGACACATGAAATTTGGGTGCTACTTTTCATTATCTTTCAAACGAGCCAAAGAACGCCCCGATCGGAGTTACGAGTCAAAAGTTATGGCCATTTTAACAAACGTGCTCAGATTTCGATTTCCTCATTTTTCTAACTTTTTTTTGAATTTTGTTTTTTAATTTTTAACATTAAACGACCGGTCTCACTGCCGCACCTATACCAACAGCATGGCCAGTCCATAAGTCACATAAGCCATGCTTGAGTCGTGGCTATGTCACATAGGCCATCACTCAATTATTTGCTTAACAATTTATTTGTTTGGTTAATCACCTATTCATTTATTCATTTTCCTTTTGTACATTCAATTATTTATTTATTTTTTAGCCCGCCTCATTCGCCCAACCTAACCCCTTCCCCTCTCTCCCCTCTTATCCCCATTCGCCGCCACTCCCGACCTCCCTCTCTCACGAACTCCTCCTTCCTCTCCAAGCCTGTTCTCTTGCGATCTCCATGCTGGTCACACGGCCACGGCCGTCTCCGCTTCCTCCTCTCTCTCTCTCTACCTTCGCTTCGCACAAGCCACTTGATCCGACGGCCTCGAGGTGCCCAGACGGATCCGCCTAATCCAAGCCTCCCCAGATTCCTCGCGCCATCATCACCACGACAACGGTCCGACCGACCTACCTCCTCCTCACCGGATCCGGTGTTTCCATGTGGTGATCTCCTCCCGACTCCCCACCGCCCGTTCACATCGCCACCCAGATCGACCGGATTTGGTGGGGAATCGCGGATCCTGTCCCCAGTGAGTCTCTCCTTCCCACTTTCTACTCTTTCTCTCTTATTCACCTTCTTCTTCTTTTTTTAGGTTTTCCCTTGGCATTGTCTGCTTGGGTCATCGCGCCACCGCCAAGACCTCCCGAGGTAAGTCTCCTTCTTCTTTTCCTTTTTTCTCACCCTCTTCTCCCATTTTTCTTGCCCTAGGTTCCCATCACCCGGCCGCCTTCTTGCTCGGCATCCTCGCCGATCTCAAGGGTGGAGGGGAAAGCTCACTCCCCTGGCTGCTGCATGTAGACGGTGGTCACCCACATCGCCTACCACCCCAGAGGTTATGGCCGACCGACATCTCTGCCATTGCTAGGGTTCAAACCTTCCCGAGAGCTAAGTACCCAAATTTCTTCTTTTTATCGTTATAGTGTTTTCTTTCATGTTCGCATAAGAAGGTGGGTTGTTTATAGTGTATAACATGTTATCCGATTGAAAGATGATCGCTATCGAGTAAAACAAAAATGCACATTGAATCAAGTTGATGATGTATGTTTGTTTTCATATCAAGCTTCAGAGAAGTATATGCTTAGGTAGTTCGTAGCATTTGCTTACAATCAGTAATGGCAGATTTTATAGTTGTTGGAACTTTCCTTTTAACAAAAGCATGTGCAAAATTCTGATTCAAATATTATGGTTGTGTTCGAATATGTATGTCGCTTGTTTATGGCGAGTGTTATCTATTGGGATTTTTATTTCTATGCTTGGTCCTTTGCAAGGAGATTGGTGATTGGAGTGCTTGTGACTCGATCCTTATTATTTTGCCTCTAAACTAAAATGCTATCGAGCTTCCGCATGCCCAGAGTTTACATTTTTGAATCGATAGGTGATGTAGAATTAATGGTTTATATGTTCATCTTCACAATAGAGAGTAGTGTAAGTATTTGATTGTTTGGATATTCGTTATTAAGGCATAGAAAAGGTGTTAATGTACCTTGATTGGTAATCGATTTCCTTACGAATTCTAGCATAAGATTATCTTGATTTATTAAATTAGAAGGCTGTGTCCTTGATATTACTTGCTATTAGATTATAGAACCACCATTACATACAAGTGTGTCATTTTCCTCTATACAATTTGTTACTATCCATTTTACTACTAATTTTATGCTTCAACTAATGAACAATTGCCATTACTTCTACTGAATGCTTAAAAGAAGATGAGTGATACCAAAACTTAACATTGTGTACTGCTGCTGTGGAGGTGAAGTGATAGGAAGGAAAGAAGAGACAAGTGGCTACCCTTGGTCTGCTGCCTTGCATCCAAAGGTGAGGTCAGTATTTGAGCTAATATGGGCAGGGGTGGGATTGTAGAGCTTGTATGAATGATAGTATGTTTATCCCTTTTATATTGGAGTCAACCAACATGGGGTGAAACTATGGCTGTGCAGGATAAAATCATGGGCTGGAATGGGTAAAACCGTGGGCAGCAAGACAGGTGGAGGAGAGACGAGGAGCAGCTGAACTTCGACAGACCGTTGAGCAACAGCAACAAGAAGTTTATGAACCTATTCACTTATTTTGCAAGGATACTTATTTTGTATGGCTGGTAACCTGGTTCACTGGTACTAGTGAGTTTAGGTAACTTGGTTCAACTTTGTGACCTATGGATTTATTTTCAATAGCTTCAAGTGTGGTACTAACTTTAAGTACTGTGAACAAAGTTTGTGACTCTTAATGTATCTGTGGTTAATTTGTGATGCTCTGTGCAATGTATTGATTGGTCTCCTGAAAATATTGTGTGTTGTGTCGAGATGTATTGTGTGTTGTGTCGAGATGTATTGTGTGTTGTGGTTGTAAAATGGATCATATGGGGGTGACAAAAGTGTTCAATGACAAAATATCACGTAAATGATGCACCATTACTTCCATGACGAAAATGCAAGTCCACGTGGCACTCATCGCTGATTTAAACATTTCGCCATAACACGTGCACGCCACCTCACATCGTGGTCATGACGGGGCACTAGACTATTCAATGACGAAAATGCATGTCCACGTGGCACTCATCTATGACGTAAACATTTGCATCACAACACGTGCCACGCCACCTCACATCCTCGCTATCGACGTGGCAATCGCACCGCTCAATGACGAAAATGCATGTCCACGTAGCAACAATCTGTGATTTAACAATTTCGCCATAAATAAAATGGTCAACGCCATTTTTGGCCGACGGAGTGTTCTTTATGACGAATTTGATATTTTTCATGACGCTTTGGGTACAATTAATGACGGTTATATTCGCTATAGAAATGACCTCTTCGCTGATTTAAAATGTATTTCACGTAAAAGTTGATTTTTATGACGAAAAAGGTAATTCGTCATTGAAAACTTTCTATGACGACTTACTATGACAAGTTGAATTTCGTCATAAATTCGTCATAAAAAACCTACAATGACGAGTTTGGACCGTCATTAAAAATCACTTTTCTTGTAGTGATACTGCAAGCATGGCTATTCGAATAGGTTTGACACTCTGTAGAGGTTATACACTTTACCCATAATATATAATCATAACACCACAAAGGCGAGTGATCATAATAAAGCCTTTACAATAGTCTGTCTAAACCCAGTATTGCCCGCTGAGGTTTCAACACTGATGGGATTGGTTAATATATTTAGGGCCCCCCTCTTACACCATGTTAGTCTACCCGTACATCCGGAACCCACACCACCACGATAGTACCAAAATCTAGGCATTACAAATTAATCAGCTAGGTCTATCCCACACTAGACATGTGATTGTATGATTGACTCAATTCAAATGCTTGCAAGGTTAAGTTCTTAATTGACCAAGGAAAGGCTTCCCAAAACCTCACAATAACCATTATCCATACCATCAACTTTTATTTATCAAAAATAATAATGTGACTGCCCAAATGCCATATTGGCCCACCTTAAAATCACAACTTTTATCACTTGCCTCGATCTAAATTATTTTACCACCCAGGTTGATTACCATACACCACATGCCATTAACAACATCAACAACATTGTGTGACAACACCTGACACACCAATTCATAAATATGTTCCATATTCCATTAAACAAAATTAAATTTGCATTTGTAAAATTATAGCAATAACTCGTTGCATGTCTAAGCAAATTATTCACGTTCTAACTATCCACATTGGCAATTAATAGATACCAACTAATAAAGAACCATACTAGGGTGACAAATGAATGATAGCATACAAATAACAAGGTAGATATAAGTTCAATTGTTTGAATTACTAATCCCAAATTAATTGAAACAATTATATATATAATTAGCATGCAATAGTTTTAAACAATATAACTTTTAAAACATGGGCTCAACATGATCAAAGCACAATTTGCCTTCAAAAAGTTCATAATCCTCGCTCGACCTTGCACTTGAGTTGACTCTCGCCAAGAACACCTCTGACATACTTCAACATATGTGCAAAATGATCAAATAAGCAATGAATGCAAAAAAACAGATAGTAAACATTGTCCTAAAAATTAAATAAAATTCATCATTAAATAGAGTTCAATTTAAAAAATTTTAGAAAGCAGAATCACCTCAATCAGAACTCGCATGGGGGAGAACGGGCTTTCTAAGATTTGAATAAATAAGAAAGTTAGAAAATAGAAAACAGTAATTAGTCGAATTATTTTAGTACTGGGAAATCAGATTTATGATGTCATGTTGATGTCACTGTTGAATAACTGAATTAAAATAAATCAGAAAAGCCCTATTAGGCTGACAGGTGGACCTGGGTCTATGGACTAGGGTTTTTTTGTTTCAGTTCGGAAGAAATATCTCCAGAATTTTGTGAAATTTCGGCCAAATTCAAACAAAAAACAACAAAATCTAACCAAAAGCCGAATTTTGCGAAATTTTTGACCTTCCGCTCTAGGCTGAAAGGCCTAAATTCACGAAATTTTGCCAAAAAAATCCCTACTATGGACCCAATCCACAAACCAACCAAGTCCACGGTGGACTCGGTCTATGCGGCAGGTGAACTGGCACTGACGCAATGCTAACGTGAGACGGGTGATGCAAGCGGGGACGCACGGCACTACTGTGGTGGTGACACATGGCACGCATCCAACGACTCTTGATAGAACCAACGGCGGCGACCGAAGGTGGTGAGATCAAGCAAACACGCGGCACGATCTACACGGTTGATCTCCAAATGGATGTGTGCCTGTTTATCTTTGAGAAACACTTGGAAGATTTATTTGTTATTGTTGTTGTTTTACTTTAACTTCAATCTAATTATTGTATTTTATTGAAAATATTGTTTTATTGCAAAATAACCATGGTAGCTATTCATTTAGAATAAGCTTTGTATATAGTTATACTAGAAATGTTTTCGCGGCGTAACACACCACGCGCGTCTGCATTTGCGCTAAAATGAAAGGTCCTTTTCATGGAAAACAGCTGGAATGATCTAAACGTAATTACGCTATTTTTTTGGCATTTATTTAGTGTTTTTTCGTGAAAGTTTCATGATTTTGCCAAACCAAAAGGTTTTTTTAAAAAAAATTGCTGAAAGGACCTACACGTAACTACATTTTTAGGGCGCTGTGGAGGAGGATACGACGCAGTGCGATGTCATGCCGGTCAAAAAAATTTGACCCGAATTTTTTATGCAAAAAATACAATTTCGTTTTTCTCGCTGGTGTTTTTTTTAATTGGTCGTGTTTGCGCAAAATCGAAAGGTCCTTTTTGCGAAAAATAGCTGAAATGATCTAAACGTAATTACGCTCTTTTTTGGCATTTATTTAGGGTCCTTTCACAGAAAATCCGCAATTTTGCTGAACTACAAGGTCCTTTTCATAAAAAACCTCTAAAAGGACCTAAATGTAATTACCAATTTTTCTGAGGGCCACTCATGGATGGACGACACGTGGCATAGGTGGATGGGGAGGAAACTTGCCAACTTTAATATAGGGATGATTAGACTTGTATTCTATGTACAATTTATTGAATGTTTTATGTACTCATCCTTGACATAATAAAATCATCGGTTGAAGAGGAGTCTACACCTGCTTTGGAGGAGGTGAGTTACTATAGAGCGAACCTTATCAGTTATTTGTGGTATATTGATAACCCGAAGTTTCTATTCCACTACTGCTTTATTTCTTAGCGTTTAAGCCAAGTGTGTGGCATAATAATGTAATGTCAACCATAAGGTCAATCAACTGTCTTTATTCAATAAATGGTCTTTTATTATGTTTTCTGTTGTGTATGATTGTGATATTTTATCTATATTGCTACTATGTGCACTAACGTGATTCTAAACTAGTACAATATACACAGAGGGTTCAAATTTACATACAATCTCTGCCATTACTATCCACCTTGGTGTACGAGTGGAAAGGAGGGCAGCCATGAGAGTGTGAACACGAGGAGCGGTGCACGCTGGCGAGAAAGGGAAGAGAGAAGAAATTCGATCAAGGGGGCAACTAAATCGGCGTGTTTATTGGTCTGTTGGGAGCAGTCGGTGCCAAAGTATCTTTGAGGAGGGGTTTGGGATGTAAATGAACCACTATCACTGGTTTCTTTTTAAGTAGTAAAGATCAGGAGGAAGGCACCTGGGAGTTCATCGCCGGAGAAAGTAAAAGCCATCGGCACGGAGGTGGAACCATCTGCAGGATGCTTCGGGCTCCTTCAACTGGGAGCTGGCTTTGAAGGTGAGGACCACTAAGATGCAAAGAAGCACCCCGGTAGACAAAGCAATGGCTTACTACCCCTGACGAGAAGGTGAGGCCACCTTAGCGAACAGGCCACTACCAATCTAAAGAACCACCAGATGGAAAGGATCTCTCCCTTAGCTTGATACCACTAGATCTTCACCTGAAACACCGAAGATGGCAGGAGACTTGGCAGATGGAATGGGGATAGAGGTGGGCATTGCGCCAGGCCATTTTGGGTCGGCATGAGGCACGTCCAGTCAAGTCCGATCCACGGTCCGGCACGGCCCAATCGGGCTATTTTGGGCGAGCATGAGGCACGCTCGGCTCAGTTCGACCCACAACCCAGCACGAAACTGTTCAAAATGGGTAGGGCCAGACAAGACGGTTGTCCGCCATGCCGGCCTCGCTAATCGGTATAATAGCTACCGACCCTAGACAAACCGAAATAGCCGTGCATGTCAGCGTTGTATGTGTGGATGAGCAAATCAAGGAGTAAAGGAAGAAAACTCTGGATGGACTAGAGAAAAGGAAGGGAATGCGTGCATACATTGTATATATGGGTGAGCAAATCAAGGAGTAAATGCATGGCTGTATGTATGTGACTGGAAGGAGCAACCGAATCAAGGAAAACAAGAAGAATAAACATAATAGGATTTTATTTCGATCGAAGAAAAAGGAAGTCCTAGACAGATAAAGAAATAAATCCATCCGTGGTCATTTTTTCTAGTAGCAATAGTATAAATGGATCGGACTTGGGCTGGCCCGGCATAAAGCGCAAATGGACCATGTTTGGACTGGCCGAAGGCAAGCCGGGCCAGCCCGACCCAGCACGGTTTAGATCTGAAGCACGATGGCCTCTTGCCCGGTTTGACCCAACACGACACCCACCTCTAATGGGGAGAGGTCACCACCAACGGCGGATTTGATGATTGGTAGCCTCCACTTGGAGAAGAAAGGAAAAACTAACGTACAAATTGTATTAAATTATGAATAAAAAGTATATAATAATTACTAACTTCTTTATTTGTTTTAAAATTTATACAAGTTATGTTGAGAGGACTATGTATAAGAGCACTGCTCCAACGGTTCAACCTTGTTGAGACTTTGACAAGAAATGTTTGGTTGTCACGAGAGGAGCAAGTAGATTAGTACCATACGGAGGGTACTAGGTTTTAAAAACCAAAATTTAAAAACCGATTCGAAATTCGCAGTACGAAAACCGCAAAAACCGCTCGAAAATCGTCAGAAACCGAAGGGTTAAGAAATCAAAAAAATTTGAAAAAAAATCAAAAAAATCGAAAACCGTTCGGTTTTCAACGAAAAAACCGCTTGGTTTCCATCGAAAACTGATCCGACCAATTGAATATTCTTTAAAAACGGTTTTGAGCGGTTTTCGATGATTTTCGAACACATAAACTTTTTCAAAATTTTAAAATTTTAATTTTTTTAATTAGACCGGTTTACCGAGTGGTTTTGGATCTCGAACCGGAACGATAAGATCGAAAACCGTAGTTTTTGAATGGTTTTCACCGGTCTTGTGAACCCTGGAGGATACACAAATTGAAAAAAATACCATTCTCAAGTACGGCCTTGAGCCACTTTTTGTGATCTTTGTTATGGTACTGAACAATTTGCCTCATCATACACATAGCACTATAAGGACATGCTTTATTTATAGACTAAACTTATCTCGCTTAATCTTAGGCGTGTCATACACTACTACAAATGAGGCTTATATCGACGACGATCACGCACGGTTTTGAAAACCGTCGTAATATGGAATATCATGCACGGCTATGTACTCAAACCGTCATAGTTATATATATGAGACGGTTTTATATAACACGTGCCCCGTGATGTATTATTATCACAGACGGTGTCAAAATATAATCGTCAGGATGGCTAAAGATTATTACGCATTTGTTTCAAAGTAAAACCGCTCAGGATTTCATGACGGTTATATAACACAACCGCTCTGTAATGAGTATCAGAGCTATCACTGACGGTTATATTTAGAAACCGCTCTGTGATATTTTTGCATCACGCACGCCGTAATATAAAACCGCTCGTGATAAAACCTTCCGAGGTCAGAAAACAGAGCCCGCCTCGCTCCATCCACTTTGTTGGTAGGGTTTTGCTTTCTATCCTAAGTGGCTATCATGAAGTGATGCGATTTTTTAGAAGAAAGCCATTGATTTCAAGGGTGATATTAGATTCCTTTGATTTTGGTGATCTAAGGTTAGTAATGTGTTTTAATTGCATTATATTCAACATCTAGCTTGATAAGGAAGGAATTTGATGATTTTTTTAGATCTCGCTTGTAGAACCATGTGTTGGTTTTTTGATGAATAAGGTTAGCTAGTAATGGTTCTATTTGCATAATATAATATTCGATCATGATGTAGCTAGCTAGCTTGTTAAGGATAGAATTTAATGATTGTTTAGATCTAGCTTATAGATCAATTCAAGTCTTTTGGTGATCTAAGATTAGTAATGGGTTCTAATTTCATTATTATATTGAAGATTAATTTGAATTTTGTTAATTATTTCTTTGTGATGTAATTAAGGTATGTAATTGCATAATTAGTTTAAGAATGTGTGCATACGCACTACACCTGGTGCACTTAATATTTAACACTAAGTGTTACATGTGTAGCGAGATGGATCGAAGTCGATGTACGAGAACCGCATTTAGTGCCGAGTACCTTAATGGCGCTCCACTTTCAAAAGAGCCGCAGAGGAGGATATGTTTAATAAGGGGTGCAATTCATGTCATGTCCGGCATTGATTAAGTAAAATCAAGATGTTTCAAACTCAACAGCAGATCGGCTAACACTTGATTCAAGGGTTTCAAAAGGGCTATACATGTTGGACCACCATGGCGAAGAGCATAATATACAGAAGCAAAGAAGTAGTGTTAATATCGTCGATTTATGTCAATGATATGTCTGATGATCATATCGATTGTGCCCGATGAGGACAAAGTTGCACGATGACAATTTGATCGATGCTACGCGATGCGTATGAAACCTTGATGACAGGAATATGGACAGCCTGTGGCTTAATGGAGGACTCGGAGAAACCTTTGTTCGCAGGTGCAAGTTGAAATACACAAGGTTGTCATCCGTGCTTCAACTACTCAAATTGAAGGCAAGCAACGGTTGGTCCGACAAGAGTTTCACAACATAAGTACGCCTATTGGCGGACATGCTTCCAGAGGGAAACGAAGGTCCGATAAGCACCTACAAAGCCAAGGTGTTCTTTGTCCCTTGGGAATGGAAGTAGAAAGAATACATGCATGTCCAAACGATCAGATCCTCAGATCTGCAAAGAGTACACAACTTGCATATATATGTCCGTGTGCAACGATCCCGCACAAGCGTAAGAGTTATTCAGATGATGATGGCGAGAGCATTGAGGTGAAAAAAGGTACTCTCGCTAAGGTGGCATGGTATCTCACCAGTAATTCCTCGCTTGAAGCGCTTTGTTTATAACCCAAAGGAGGCAAAACCGCTGCTGGCACTTTGAGGAGCGTGAAGAATGATGGAATGCTAAGGCACCTCGCCGATTCCATCCAAAGGAGAAACATCGACAGAGCTTTCAAGAATTCAAAAGGATCCGAGAAATATAAGGTTTGATTGAGTACAGATGGAATGAATCCTTTCGGTAACATGAGCAAAAGATAGCACTTGGTCTGTAGAATCAGATTCACAACCTTCCTCCTTGGTTGTGTATGAAGCGAAGTACATTATGTTGTCTGCAGGCTTATCCAAGGACCGAAACAACTGGGAACGATATTGATGTGTACCTAGCTCCATTGGTGGAAGATCTAAAACACTGGGTTACCGGTACACGATGGGATGCGCATAAACGAGAGAACTTTACTTTGCATCGCTTGTTGTTCTCGCACTATAAATGATTACCCCGCTTTGCTAACTCTGCTGTGCCGAGTACAAAGGAACCAAAGCTCGTGACTCACCGCTTAGATGATACCGAGAGTTTATGGTGAATCACTCCCGCAAAACCGTACATGCGCCATCAGAGGTTCCTTCTGAGGAATCACCCATATCGCAAGATGAAGCAACTTTTCGACGGAAGGAACGAAATGGTCCAGCTCCAAGGCGCTTTGAGCGGAGAGATGTTCATGACATTGTTAAGGATTTGATGTTGCGATGGAAAGGGACGAATCAAGTACCCGTGAAAAGAGCATGTGGAAGAAGAGATCAATATTCGGGACCTACCTTATCGAGCACCTAGAAGTTCGCCATCGTGATCGATGTCATGCACGAGAGAAGAATGTCTGTGATGCTGTGATTGGTCTCTTACTCAACATTAAGGGTAAAACAAAGGATGGTATCAACGCACGGCTTGACTTGGTCGATATGGGCATAAGACCCGAGTTAGCACCGAAAGAGACCGATAAAGGCCGACGATTGGAACTCGCTTGTTATACTCATCAAAGGCCGAAGAACTGAATCGCGCTGCTGCTTGCATGGTGTGAAAGTTCCGTCCTACTACTCCTCCAACATGAAGAGACTTGTTTCGCTGGAAGATTTGAAATTAATCGGCATGAAGTCTCATGATTGTCATGTGTCGATGACACAGATGCTCCCTCGTCGCAATTAGAAGTATTTTGCTTGGCCAAGGTCCGTGAGACAATCACTAGGTCAGTGTTATTTCTTTAACACAATCGCCGTAAGGTCATCGATCCCGGCGACTAGATGCTCGCAAGTCGAGGTGGTGATGACTCTATGTAATCTTGAGATGTATTTCTCCATCATTTTTCGATATCATGGTCCATCTCATTGTTCACCTTGTGACAGAGATAAAGATATGCGGACCAAGTTGTTCCTACGAGCATGTACCCGCTCGAGAGGTACATGGGAATTCTCAAGTCTTACGACGGAATCGATCTCGTCCGGAGGGTAGCATTGTCGAAGGTTATGCAAATGTAAGAGGCCGCCGAAGTTCTCAAGGCCGATTACATGGCCCAGTGTCGAACCAATAGGTGTGCCTCGATCTCGCCATGAGGGGAGGCTCCAGGTATGGGGACCATCGAAGGAAAGCAATCACGCCTGATTCGGCTGATTATGCTCGAGCCCATTTCACGGTTTTGCAACACATGGTCAGAGTGTCCGCTATATCGCCGAAAGCACAAGCAATGGCTAAGGCAAGAGAATCCAAAGACGGCAGAGTCTTGGATCACGAGACAAAGATAACCTTCAGCTCAACAAATGGTTGAAGGAGCGACCTATCACTGGAGCTCGCCGATGACACGCCGACATGGTTGGCAAAAGGACCAACTTTTACAGCTTGTCACATGGAAAGGATATGACTTAAATGGGTACACATTTTACACGAGAGATCGTGAATATGAAGAGCACAAACCGAATAAAGGTGTCCGTGATAGATGCATTCAATAATACCACTGGTTGACGAGGAGCTCCTACTATGGGTTCATAGAGGAGATATGGGAGCTCGACCACGACTTTTCAAGATTCCCTATTTCGGTGCCGTGGTCCACCTCCAAAGACGTGAAGGTCGACAGAATGGCATCACCATCGGACCTTTAACGTGTCGGATACCAAGACGAACCATTCAGATTCGCTAACCAAGTTGTTCAAGTCTTCTATGTAACCGAATTCGGCCCAACAAGAAGCGCCACGAAGTTCTTCAGGAAAAAGGAGAATTGTCGAGTTGAGAATGTAGTAGATGAGGAAGAGTACAATCAATTTGATGAGTTGCCACCTATCGGAAATGACATCCCGTCCTGTAAGAACAACATGAGGAAGCAAGCTACACACGCCGATCATCATGAAGGGCTAATTTTCATACAAAAGAATAAGCATGTGGTATGAAGTTATGAGAAGGGTGCATTGTCATCATGCTTACTAATTTTCATGTGTAATAATATTACATTAATGCTATTGTAAAGATGATACGACCCATCATGCTTTGTACATATGATTGTGATGATCTTTGTAAGTAGCTTCAGAAGCATCCAATTATGTATATATGATTGTGATGATCTTTGTAAGTAGCTTCAGAAGCATCCGGATTGATGGAAAAGATGCAAGTATAAGAGCACGATTTATTCGTTAATATCAATATGATTCCAAATACACGATTCAAAGATGGCCATTCGTACATAATTGATGACAAGAATGTAATCATGTCTACTTTGGCAATATGGAAATAGTTGTATGTGATTGCTCTCAGATTTTAGGGTTTGAATTGAGGATTAGAACCTCCACTTCAACCACAAGATAGCCTATATTCTCGTTAAAGACAACTTTCCTGTAAGATACAACAAAGTGGCATGCATAAGAGTCGATCGAATCGAACCGACAAGTGAATGTCATGAACAAAGATATATCACAGACGGTTCTTTAACATAACAACAGGATAAAGATTTGTCATGCACGTTATGTTACCAACCGCTCAGGATATCTCAATCATCGAGACGGTTCTATTATAGAACCGTCTGTGATGTCACTAACATCACGCACGGTTCTATTATAGAACCGCCCGTGATAATTTCAACATCGCTGCATTTGCTCTATAATAGAACCGCCCGTGATAAACATAATCATCGCTGCACGGTCTATAATAGAACCGCTCGTAATATTTAAACATCATGCATCGTTCTATTATAGAACCGCTCGTGATATGTCATTACTGCATCGCTATATTATAGAACCGCTCGTGATGTTATTTCTTCTATATATCTCCCCACAGATCTCATTCACATCGCAAGGCCAAACCCTAAACCTTGAGACGACGTTTTGCTCCTCCTGGGCGGCCTCCCCCTGCTGTCTCCTCCCTCCCCTGGCCCCCGCCTCGGCGCCCCCCCCGCCTCGGCCCTCCCTCGCCTCGGCCCTCGATCCCCCTGCTCCTCCCCTCCTCGGGCCCTCCCCCTCGGGCCCCTCCCCTGGCTGGGCCTCCCCCTGGCCTCCTCCGCGGCCTGCCTCCTCGGCGCCCTCTTCGGCTTCAACCGTGAGTATTTCTGGGACTAGCCATCGAGCTAGAGGCCGCCGATCCGAGGCACCGCCTGGCCATTTGCTCTATTTTTCTGTTGCTCGCTAGTTAGTGAGTTCTCGGGACACTTTCTCGTGATTATTCTCGACTTGCAAAGGCCACGATTCATGCTTGGGGACCTTATGTGGGCTTAATGTTCAAGGATGATTTAGGGATGGAATAGACTAATTGTGACAACAAATCTTAGCAATTAATTTCACTTTCATATATATATATATATATTTGATTAGTGTGAGTTCGGCAAATGATGTTTGTTTTCCGTTGTTTAGAGCACAAGAGCCAAGAATCAGTTAAAATGTCTTTGTTCTCGCTGGATAGGAGCGATGGTGCCGTGGTTGTACATGTTCATATGTGAGATGGTGCCGTGGTTGTACATGCCGTGGGTTGTACATGGTCCTCGAATAAAACAGGGAAACCTTTTGAACTAAAATATATATATATATATATATTTGATTAGCTCTATTGCAAACCTGCTTTTATATGCTTAGTTAGTGAATATGCATATAAGATAACTAATTGAGTAGATTTATACTTAACCCGTCAAGTATTAAATCATATTGAGATAAAGTTGTCACAATCTAGTCTATTACTTGTCCATTGTGGCGAGGAGGGCCTTTTAAGGCAACCCGACATCTCGAGAACATTCAAACAATCAATATGAGCTTTATGCTAATTGCTTTATTCGTAATAATCGCATATGTTCATATGTGAGATCCCGAGCTTCGCTCAATTATTCTCGTTAACTGCCAAATGGTTGAATCCATATGTATTTTTCTCGCTTGTCTGCTGTGTGGATGTCCTAGTTTTAGGGGAGGTGCTGCCAAATTTTTATTAAGTCTAAGAACCTCCTAGTTCGCTTCTTTTGCTAGAAGGCTAATAACAAGCCATCTAGGCTAGTTCTTTAAAAGGCTAATAACAAGCCATCTAGGCTAGTTCTTTGAAAAGGCTAATAATAAGCCATTTAGGCTAGTTCTTTTAGATGCAAGTATAACAAACTCATTCACTCTAATGTGATTCTATTTGTTCTTCACTTTTAGTTCGCCTCAAACTATTTTAACTTGTAAAGAAGATGTCGCCCTCTAATCCATCGTCTCAAGGACATGATGTGGCCTCAAAAGAAGGATCGACCTGCTACCGCAAGAGGACCAAACAAAAGGCCAATGACCGATATACCATTACAGTAGATCGATTCAGATGATGGGGCCCCTAGAAAGCCAAAAAGGCGGCGAATGCATTTCGAGTATGTGGGATAGTAGGTCGAACGGGTTCCGATCACGCTATCTTCCCGGAGGTTGGTGACTATTGAGGCTCGCAATGCCTTGCTAACGGAAATTTTTTCATCATTCAACATTCCGTAAGAATCCGCCTCCTTGTAAGTGTGTGCTATCACACTACATTCGCCTAATAGTGATAAATGTCCTCCAATATATATATAATCCGCTTTTGTATATATAGATACATGCAACTTGAAGCGACAAAGAAGAAACTATCGATCGGTTTCTCACCCACATATAGTCTCAAAGCAAACAATGGATGATGATATAAACATGGTCGAGAAATACGTGATAGAGGCATTGCTAGCACAAAAGGATAAAGAATTCATACTTATACCCCATAACCCGTGCAGTAAGTGCTACCACATGCTATACTTTGGTCTCAGACTGTGCACACAACTCGCTTTTGTTCATTGTCCATTGTGATATACCCGTAGGTATCACCGGTTCTCATTGTAGTTGAACCACCACAAACCGGTTAAGTACCTTGATTCCTGACGTATGGAAACCACGACTTGGTACCTATCGCAAAATTACTCACCGTAATCACGCTTCCTACGCACATGGTCGTGTAAGTTGTTCCGTGTTTATATTGCTATTGGAATGGCTTAGGCTAACCTTTTGCAATCTTGTAGAGCGCTCAAACACGGAAAGATTGGACTAAACTACAACATGATTTGAACTTTCCCAGATCCGCTATACACAACAATTCTATATCAAACCTCAGACAGGACTCTAGAACTAACCGTAGGTTTTATTTGCAAAGTACCACCAAAGAAGGTCCGGAAATAACCTATGTGGATTTTATGTTTGCTACAACATGCAAACCATCGTCATTGAAGAAAGTAGTAATACAGATATAAAATCTGCTGAGTCAGCCGATTTGAGCAACATTAGAGGGAGAGTTTGTTTCTTCCTGCCACCAAGTAATATATAAAAAGGCGCGCTCCACGCAGCCTTATAAGTTCGAGTTGTACAATTGTCAAATGGTATTCATTAATTCGGAAAATATGTCAAAAACTTGCGGTTATTCTTGTTTGTACGATTCATTGTATTGTCACATGATATTATCCTTAATACATATTTGCTCATCTTGAATGCAACAACTTAACAATGTCTTGCTTGTTGAACTAGAAGTTTTCACAACTCCATCCAACCTCCATTATTTATGGTTTGTTGTCCAAATTTCCATCTACTTAGGTATTCCCCGCATCAATACGAACACGATTTTTGCAAGCTTTGTCTTGAGATTTTGAACACTGGAAGAATGGAGTGAGGAAGATGAAGAGTGGTATGCGAAGAAGACGTTCTGGTTATAGATAAGGTCAGTTCTTCGCTAACCAACGTCCATAGGCTTACTTCCGCTTTCTTTCTCCATTCAAGCCTGGTGTTCCAAAGTCCTTCAGTATGGAAGACCCGATTTGCAATCACATTTGTTCAATCTTTAATTACCCTACCTAAAGCTATCAAGTACATCTATAATTTTACCAAAGTACTATGTTCGATCTCCCACCGTGGCACGACGGTGACGCCGCGATCGTAGCATGTCGTCCGGCCACTCGACCGCGGGCTATACGGTGACTTCACAAGAAGCCACTTCATATGGCATGAAGCAAATCACACACTCTAGTGTGTCCGGCCTCGATGGAGAAAGCCGGTTGCCGCCGCCGCCATGTCAGCGCCATGCTCTTGGTTGATTTATTAGTCGAGTTCCATCAACATTATCGTAAGAAGGGGAAAAGCGCCACAAATGTTTATATTTTAAGTCTATCCCGACGGACAAACTCGTTGCCTCAATGCATATAGGAAGTGCGATATTCAATTATAACATCTATAACTGGTTGTGCCTTATAAATATCAAGTAGAAATATTGATGGAAATTTCAACAACACCATAACTAATGGAGGTTCTCTTGGGGTGTGGAAAAAAAGTCATCACAGACGGTTCTTATTTGGAACCGTCAGGATATTTATATCACGAGCGGTTATAATTTGGAACCGCTGCGATATTTCATATCACGAGCGGTTCTCATTGGAAACCGCTCAGTGATAAGATAATATCACGACGGTTCTTATTTGAAACCGCTCGTGATATTTAGTTATTACGCGGTTGCAAATGAGAACCGCTCGTGATAATTAAATTTCACGAGCGGTTTAATAATACAACCGCCTGCGTGATATATATTTCTCGACGGGTATAGAACCGTCTCGATGATCTCCTTCATCACAGACTTATTATTACCGACGGTTCACAAAACCGCCTCTCGGCGACGCTATGAACCGTCTGTGATGAAGTTTTCTGTAGTAGTGATAGATTCTTAGGTGGATGTTTAGTTCATTGTTGAACTGTAACTTATCACACTTTTGTAGCATCATGTCCCATGAGTCACAAACTTAGTTTTCAGGCAAACTTTGTCATACTTATGATGTTGAATTTTATTACCATAAAAAGTATGACAAACCACAATTATCCAAAGTTAGCTACGGTAAAATTAGTCACAAACCAAACAAGCTCTTAGAGTATGTTTAGTTTATGTACTAAGGTTACCAAAGTTTACCACAGTTCATATACCAAACTTGAAAAGGTTATGTCATTAAAATTGGAGCTACGCTTGGACTAGCAAAAGGAAATATTGCCTTTTTTTTAGGTACTGACATGTGGAATCTAGACGGTAGAAAGAGAATCTTGTCACAAATATAGGTATGAATCAAATAGATGGCAAACTTGACTGAACTTATCTAACTCGAAGTATGGAAAAGTATGATAAGATATGGCTACAAAACAAACATGTCCTTAGTCACTCTATTTTTTTTGTGTTGGTGACCAATTTGCCAGTAAATTCTATGTACCAAACTAAGTTGGTTTACCCTTATACCAAAATATTGTGTCTTGATAGGATGCGGTTTCCATACAACTAGAGACTACAACTTAAGTAGTCTTTATGGACATGGACTGTCCAATCGAGGCTACAAACTGTCTGGATCGGCTTAAAAATAGTTATAGTATCTACTACAGTGAAAAATTAGCACAGTAAATTTTCTACAGTATTTTGTCAAAGATATAGTTGTTACTTTTTAATCAGACGGTCCTACAAGATCTGTTTAAGTTGCATTCTCCAGCTGCAAGGGAGCCGTGTCCGTCCTGATGTCGTCCAAGCTCTGCTCACAGCGCATGCATAATCTTTCCATTGATTGCTGTCTTGAATATATTCCCTTTTGATCGAGAATCTTGCAAGGCGCTGGGCGCCGGCGGAATCACAACCGAAACCATACTCGTTTGGTCCATCGGGCGGTAGCCGGTAGGCACTTAACCCGTCGTGTGCTCTGCCCATGAAACAGAATCTATAGAAAGGAACTCCCTATCAATCTCGCTATCCACGTCAGATTGCATTGCACAGTCACATCCTACTCTTGCCTCATGCAGTAGATATAGGTAGGCTTCGGGGGGCCAGACTAGCTAGCACCAGCACTTTTCCTTTCTGCACAGTATCCCAAACACAATCTAAATCGAAGCTAGTCCGGATTTGGCTCCTCGTCGCTATTGTTTTCTCTATATTTGCCCTCTACCTTTGTTTCTGTTAGAGAAAGCATCACCGTAAAATACTGAAGACAAGACTTAATGTAAAGAATCTTATGAAAAACCACACAAAATAATTGATTGTAATACTTCAAAATTACAAATACAGAAGGTTAGCTTATATATCAAAAAGAGTCCTAATTATTAAAGATTTAGACAAACAATCTATTTAAATAGAACCAAAAGATAAGATAGTTAGAGATATTTGAGTTATCTCTAATAAACCTTACTTTAACTCAAAATCTATAACTAAATTGTTTCGAAAACCCCGAAAGGTAATAAAGCACTCAATACAAGTGCGTTAAAAATCGAAACGACTACTTAAAAGGAAAACTCAAACAGTAAATCCAAACACTTGTAGTGCGAAAAATCACAAAGGATATCAAAGACTGAAATAGTTTTATCCAAATACTTCTCATGAAGCGAGATTGAGTAAACCACCAGTAAGTCGAGAGAAAGACTGAAACAATCAATCCAAACATACAGCTGTAACAAAGCAAACGAAGAAAATTGGATCTTCAAGAATTCATAACCCCAGTAAAGTCTGAATCTGTACAACTGACCTTCTGAAACAAACATTCAATCATCAAATAGCATGAGCTAAGACATCACCTGATGTACTAGATAGATAACGAAGAACACATAATATGGATTTTTAGTATGCTCTATATAGAACATAAAATTCAGCAAACTGCCTACTAAAAATCTATAACATGGTTAAAACTGCTAAAAAAATATCAATATGAAGAAAAACTGTTGCGATGTCAATGGAGTATAAATTACAATAGACCCTCTATAGAATAAAGACAATAAAACAACGTTGTAGTATCTACGCAGAAACAAACTCCTCTTGCAACTCGAAAGATTAGTTCGATGTACTATTCCATTCTAGTGCAATCCGATTTAAGCGTACACACGTTGATTTTGATGCTTGCTTTTGGCACGGAAGTTGGCTTATTTCAAACCATGTGCGAGAATGTGGTATTATGGACCTCAAAACTATAGGAAAAAATCATTTACATGTTTTTTTTATTCAATTTATGTCTCTGCAAATCAATGAGTAGGCTTGGACGTAGAAATCTTGAGGTTTGCTTGAGATGGTTTAGAATTTTCTAGTGCTTATTGGCCTCTATATTTCTATGGCTCAAGTGTTTCTTATAGTGTTAGTGGTGGGTTGTCCATTAAAAAAATGCAAATGTTGATTATTCTACAAAAAAAAATCGTGAGAATCATTCTAAAAAAAATCGTGCGAATCATGCGTTCCAAACGAGGTGTAAAATTTTATTGTTTTTACGCGTGTTCTCCATGGGACTTTTCTAACTATGTAATTAATTATTTGTTCCAAAATATTGATTTAGTCCCTTTTATTTTCGACCGTGCTCAATGTAACCCATTACTTCTAGTTCTGAATTCTGATGGATCGTCAGTAGGCACATCACGTCATCACCACAAAGCTTTAAGCTGATCCGTCTCCCTTCTTTCTTTGATACATGTTCAGATATTCTGGCCAAAAAAAAAAAAAACCTTCCATGGATGAAGAAAGAGCCAGAAGCACAGACCAGCTCACGTGAAAGCCACAAAGGCAGACGCAGCTATGTCCATCTCTCACATGATCACATCAGCGAAAAGTAGCAGAAGCTTGAAGGGACGCAAGCAAGAGTGGATTGAAACAGATTCAGAGTCAGAGAACCTTTCTTCGGCTTCTTTTTCCATGCCTGTCTTTCCCTCTAGAGAGCCAGAGCAAACCGCTTTCTCCTTGTCCTCTTCCATATCTCTTTGTCTATCTCCATAGTCCATTCTCCAGCACTTGTACCCTCTTGCTCTTTCTAGTAAAGTGAGGCAGAACAGGATATCTAGAATGCAGAATACGCTGGCTTACGATGAGTGATGGTTACTGCATGCTGTTTTTGTTGAACCGTAATCATATCTAGCCCTCTTTAGTCCGTTATGCTGTTTTTGTTGAGCCGTAATCATATCTAGCCCTTTATTCTGTTTTATTGGAAAACTAGCCTCCGCAGATAGATTTATAAAAATAGCTCATTTTCCTACCACAAAAGACGCAACAGGTAACAAGTATCCCTATCACGTTTGGGGAGCATGAAAACAAGCCAACCCCCTGTCAACGTGTGGTAGAATGGCAGAACCTACTTCTACGCCTAGGGAATGCAGTAGGAATCATTCCATGCTCGGATGACGAAGTAGCAAACCAGCACACACACGCCAGTGAGCCCATGCCTGTGCACGCTGCCCACGCCACTCCTGTCGGTGCGCGACCCATGATGCCCGCCATGCTGCTTGCACCTGGCTGCTTGACCACCCACTCGCTGCACACACTGTGCCCCGTGCTGCGCACAATGTACTGCCCTCGCCGGAGCGTTGGCGCACTCCCTGGAGACAATAAGAGACATTTGTCTATCGTACCTTTCGCGGTGAGGGAGGGAACCACTTTTGCAAATATACTCACGGGTTAGTTTTGCAAAAAAAAAAAAAGGCTAGATATAGTTACTGTTCGTTTTTGTTGCGGTTACAGTTGGTTAGAATTCGTTGAATGAAATGTGGAAAATTTAAAGTTCAACCCAGTCAAATCTTGTGCATGATTCCTGCAAATCTATGCTGATGTTGTTGCTCAGAGACTCCAAGTGAAGGGAATGGGAAAGAGCAAGTGCAAAACCTGCAGCTGCAAGCACCAGAAACACAAGGGACGTAAAAATTCATGGCGAAGTACTCGGGGACTGCATGGTACAAGCTTTCGTGTGGGAAGGATTTACTGAGCTGGCCCTTGTCATAAATAACCTCCATACACGAGCGCAGAATAACCAGCATCAAGCACGTAGCAAAATTGAGTCGAACGGAAGCGCGGTATTATTTCACGCACCTGGATGGCGCAGAAATCTTTTTTCCGCGCTCTGTGGTGTGCTGCGTTCTGACCGAAAACCGTGACACACGATGGGACGGTTGGTGCAGAGTTTGCCGCGCAGCCGAGGAGCTGGAATCAGTTTTGCCGCGGACTGGCTGGGCTGCATCCGGGATCCGGCTTTGCCGTGGACCGGTAGCGCTGGAAAATTTCCAACGGTGTGGCATGAAAAGTCTGTCACACCAACTGCTCTGCTCGCGTGGCAGTCGCCGAACAGAGCACGCGGCGCGCGCTAGGGGAGCCTGGCGCCCGTGGCAAACTGGCATCAACGTTGCGGTCTTTTGCCCGTTTCATTGGCGCGCCGAAAGCATCGATCGACCGACGCTCACGTCTTCCATACATGCGTGTCAAGGAGGGTGTTATAAATTAGGACTTTCTCGGATGGTTTTTATCAGACTTTTGTTTCGATGAGGAAAAATAGCAGAGGGAGCAGGGCCGGTCCGGAGTTTTGGGGGTTCAGAGTCAAATTATAAATAGAGACCTCTCTAACATAAGCATCAAAATATTTTTATACTATCAGATATCAATTAAAAAGATATTATTCAGTGTATTATAGAAGTTGTTACCGATAAATAAATGGAAGTATAAAAGTGAGATTATTTACCAAACATTTTGTAGAGATCATCTTAGAAAATATCTTCTAACATTTCTAGAGGCAAAATCATCAATTATGGCCTCAACATTAATGTCATCCAATAACTTCTTCTCAATACATAAAGTTGCTAGACCATTTAACCTTTCTTAAGACATTGTAGATCTTAAATAGTTCTTCAATAATTTCAACTTTGAAAAGTTTCTTCGCTTGATGCCACGCCATCTGAAGACGATAAATAAGATCCGATAAACAATGTAAATATTAACATAACAATCCACTTCCCACACAAACTCAAAAATCTCTATAGCAGACATTGGTCTATCTGGCAAAGTCATTTGCAATACACTACAGGAATCTGAGTTATTTTAAATCGGTTAAAAGCCGATTTAAAATAGCTATTTTCGTCGGTTTTTAGCTATTTTAAATTCGGCTTTTGGCCGACGGAACAAAAACGATTTAAAATATAATTAAATCGACTTGCCAAGCGATTTAAATAAAATTATTTTCGACGGCTTACGTGGCGTCGAAATTACTAGTCGATGCATCGGAACCGCTTGCGTCAGGTCGACGTGGCAAATATATTTTAAATATAATAAGATTTAAAATAATATTTTAATTTTTTAAAAAAATGAAAATGCTATTTTCGGTATTTTAAATTAAAAATATGAAAATGGTATTTTCGTTATTTTAAATTTTAAAAAATATGAATGCTATTTTAAATGCCCAAACCGATTTAAAATAATATTTTAAAATTTAAAAAATATATAAATCTCTAAAAGTTTACGAAATTCACCACATGCATATAATGCTACAGTTGCATATATAACTTCAATATAAACAAAAGATAGAGCCTAATAAGAAAAAATCCAACCAAACTCTTAATATACAAACGCATACACCAATTGTTGATTTCAGTAATTTAGCCATGCAAGAACGATCAACAATAAAATGACTCACATGCAAGAACCAATCAAGAAATGTCAATAGCTAGCATATTACAAAGATACATTCTGCTTTGTAAAATCATTAGTTCGATGCATTGTGAGAATAGTACTATAATAGATTATTGGTATACATTAACTCACAAAATCAATTATTTATATTCTACATCATCGAACATGTCCCGAAGAGTGATGAAAATAATAATCATCCTAAGTAAGCTAGTTTAATTTGTGCACACGATTCACGTTTTAAACAACCATTACTTTGGTGTGCAAAAATAAAATCTAATTATGAACAATTGACTTGATTTGGCATATAATATTTTAAACAACCGCTTTCTCAAGCGGTTCATTAGCATTGTCAATTCTTTCGGCATATTCTCCAATTATCCAAATCATTGATGCCTCAAGAAAATGAAACATGTGAGTGAACAAAACATGCAATAAATTGCCGAGATCGTGTTCATAGACTAATACCTTAGCCTCTGCTTCATCTAAAGTGTCTAGACTTTCACAAAGTGTTGCGATGATAGACTCAGATATGTTGGAGTCGCTACTTCATACGTAGTTGAGCGGACGCCGAATTTGAATCTGCGGCAACTCGAAGCCAAGTGTCCTTCACCTCTGTCGCTACGCACTCAAATACGGCGATATCTTCATCCTCGCAAAACGGCGACAACAGATTTAAACTTGTATTTGATCAAGTCTCAAAACTGGAATTTCTCAACTCAATCGCTCTGCTATTCTCGCAGTTTATTGCTCAATTTATAGGACTTTCAACTACACAAGATGTCGCTTACAATTCTTTATTCCGACTCGGTTCAAGATTCTATCCGAGTCGACTCATCGCTTCTATTCCAACACATCTTCACGCTTTCTTGAACTCCTTCCTCTACTCAACTAAGTTACTCCAAACCGTAAACTAGAATACAACTTTAACTCTTTCACTAAGTCGATTACTACTAACAAGATATGCATATTCAAGAAGAAAACAATTACTTTTTACACAAAATTTCCTTGAGTAAAAAGAACACCGATAGCTCCATAGCACCAAAATATCGAATGCCGAGCTTTCATGAGAAGGCACTTACGTGTTTGGGTAGCGGCTAAAGATGTCCTTGATAACAATAATAGCTTCTCGCACAACATAATTAACTTTTATCTTAATCACCAAGCAAAACGCCGATGCACCTTTCAAAGATCTCTCTCAATTTAATTGCACTTCTTCCAATAGCACGAACAGCTTTCCAAACAAAGTCAACATCCACCTCAGTAAAATGAATCTATAGGTATGTACTTACATATATCATTCAAGAAACTTTGAAATAAAACACAAGAAGAAAAACTAACCTCCTCTGCTTAAGTCTGCTTCCTTCCCGCCAAAGATTCATGTAAAACGTTATGCTATGACCGCCTCTGACTTGTGAAACATGCATATCCTCGAATGGAACAAACCTGCCCAAGAGGCGAGCTTCTAATGATACCCCTTCTCCAAGAGCAGCTACCTGCATATCAACAAATTATGACCTTAGCAAACAGAAGATGCATACAGCTAAGTATGCAACATTTACATTCTGAACATAAAAAAGGCCAACTTGTTCCAATATGTCAAAAGTCAAGTTCAGTTATAGTTGAGATAGACCCAGAACAAATATCGCAAATGAGCAAACATATCCAAATAAGCACATCGAGAAAATTTTCAAGAGATACTAATCTCACCTGCTTCTCAAGCTCCTTGGCTCAGCTTCCACTTCCTCGCATCATGTCAAAGCCTCGCCCCGAGCCCTTTGCCCGGGCTTCCTCCTCCAGAGGCGTCCGACGGTGACGGCGTGACGTGTTATCGTTATTTTTCGGGAGCGGGTCCCGAGTGTTGACTTCGGTCTGCGGAGGTTCGACCTCGTCGCAGCCGATCGAGCTCTTCGCCGTGGCTCGCCAAAGAGCTCCGACCTCGCCCTATCGGGTCGGCCATGATCCGGGCGATAGCGGGCGCGCCCCAGAGGAGGGAGCTCGCGGCGCCCAGAAGACGGTTGCCCTTCTCCGGGCCTCCCACGGAGAGCGGTTATGGCTTGGTTGATGGCAACTGCACCATCCGTGGCGTCTTCAGGGTCTGCGGATCACGGTCATCTGCATTTCCTCGGCGCTTTGACCGCCCACCATCGAACGCGACCGCCGAAAGCGGCGGCGAAGGCGTGAACAGGGACACGGAGTCGGAGTCCGTGCTCGAGGAAAATCCATCGATGAAGGGCGCCATGCTCCTGGGATCCTGGTGTCGTTCCTGCGAAAGAGCAAAACAATCGGGCCCCACGGTGGGCGCCAGCTGTCGACGATCGGGATCGCCAACCGCAAGAAACGAGGTGGGGGTCAGAATGTTATGGGACCCGAGCTGCGCTTTGCTCGAACGGAGGAAGAAAATCGATCGTGGAGATGGTCGGAGCAAGACGACAACGAGCACGAGACGAGGGTTTATACTGGTTCGAGCCCCTGTGAAGGTAATAGTTTACTCCGATGCGCCTTTGCGGTGATTTTCGTTATATGGGTGTACAAGAAAGTGTTTACAACTCAAGACAAGAATGGTGATTCCTAGCTCGAGCCGCTGTGTGTTGTGTTTTTCTTCGTGTCCCCACGAGCTGCTGGCGTCCTTGGTCTTTATACTCCTCTCATGCGCAATCGGTCCGGAGATATCCGGAAGGGCCTTCACGCGACGTTGAAGGTCGGGCGGCAATCGCCTTGACTTGTCGCGACTCTGTGTCATCCCCACGACCCGTTCTCTGGTAACTTCCGGTCAAATGCCAGATCCGAAATCCCAGGGCGGACCGGGGCTTCGAACGAGATCCCGCCCGAGCTTGAGGTCGAGCGGGGTCGAGCTCGGGTCCACAGCGCTCTAGGTCGAGCGCTCCAGTATGCACCCAGGTCGCGGTCGGGGCCTTCCGAGCTTGGGGGATCCGTTGACCGCACGCCAGCCGGTCAACGAGTGCCCAGCCCTCGTCAAAGTCATTTAATGTGCTTTGACAAAAGGTTTGACAAATACATTAAACTTCCAGATGGATAAGATGCTAGATGGTCAGTATTGAGAGAGAGAGGGGGGGAGTTAAAAGTTGGTGGGCAGACCTTGTATTAAATTTATCTACTCGAAATCAAATATGAAAATTGCTAAGCCAGTAACACTGATGTCACTCAGAATGATACAGAAACTTCACAAGTTCATCTTGCATCAACAATTGTTATTCATGCACCACAACATTATTTGCCAAATAAATTCAACATCCCAAAACAAACATATTGGTGCCACATATGTATTGCCAGCTCCCCAGAAAATTTTGAACAGTTCATAACTTCATTCAACAATATGTTTCTCCACTCTTTTTGTCATACAAAAAAAAATGATGCCTCAGACAAACTATTCCACAAGTTGTTCATGGGTCATGGCAATAACACACACACACACACACAAAACCCTCCTTTTAGGCCACGTTGAAGACAACAATACTATGTTGGCACCCCAAATTACATCATGCACACCTTGTGGAAGAAAAGCGAGAGGTGTAACTTCATCAGAACCTAGCACATGGTGTATACCCAAATTTCAAGTTGTAAGTTTCACTACAGGGCATACGAATTTGGGGCAAAGCGATATTGCAAGCACATTGGATTGGTTAGACTCACAAGAATAATGAGGAGGAAAAACCACAATCTGCTGAGAGAAATGATTCGCCATCAAAATTACACCTTGCCTCATCACACAATTTGTCGCTACAAAGGAGATGATAATTTAAACGAGCACGATAGGGACGACGAATCTGATGAACTCAAGCACAAGTACAGTAAACCCTAATCATGCGGACTCCAAATTCGGATTATGCATCCAGTGATTCTAAAAAACCAATTCTACCTATGCATAATACCGTGATTAGTCACCCATCGCAGAACACAAGACCGCACCGCACTAGATTATAATAATATAGTGAGGCACGCAAGCGAGAAATGATGAGGGGATGACCTCACCTTCTGAAGGAGACGTGGACGCCAAGGCTGCGGTGGGACGGCGGAGCGATGATACAGAGGAAGACGCCAGACGTGACGGAGGCCCGTAGGGTTCTTGGCGTTGCGATCGAAGGCACATCTAAAAATTAGGCCACACGCAGACCAAAGACGACGACAAGAAAAATTAGGCGCGCAGAAGAGGGAGGAGGGGGATCACACACACACACCACACAGAGAGGGAGGGACGGAAGCGACAGAGGCAAGCGATGGATAGAGGAAGGAAACCCTAGGTATGGAAATGAAATGGAAGGAAAGCAATCCAAAGACCTTGTTGTCGATTTTGCGCGAGCTTCGCGGAAGACGCGTTTTATCGGCGTTGGTGGCTATGGCAACCAAAGAAGCCGATCGGTGGAATCAAGGCGATAACGCAGAGAGGAGGGCGGGACGAGATGGAAGGAAGGAAGAAGAGGCAAGGCGAGGAAATGGCGGCGGCGAGGCGGGCAAGGCGGCGGCGGGCGGGGGCCTGGAGGCGGCATGGCGGGCGCGGGAGCGGGGCGCGCAAGGAGAAAATCACACTGTGGTTTTTTTTTCATGCCACTGGTTTTAGGTCACGATTATTTTCGACTACCATACGAGCCATTTAATTTATGACATTTTCGACTGCCAGCTTCTTGGCCGATTTAATTTAAGTATTACTTTAACGGCTACAATTGGGTGATTTAAATTATATATATGTTTTACGGTTGATTTAAGCTTACGAAATTATACATATATTTTCGACTACTTGACCTAGCCGATTTAATTTACAAACTTAATTTAAATCGGCTTATTTTAGGTAATTTAAAATAGAGTTGGCCGATTTAATCAACCACGTTTTCTGTAGTGATATTCTTAACTCAGAAATCAGATTATTTAATTCAAAATTAGATAAATCATCAACAGAGAAAGTTTTTACCAACTTAGTATAATAATCTTTAAATTCAATGTGATCCAATGATTTCAAAATTGTTGAGCTCAGAAGAGGCCTAAATATACCATTAAATACTTGGAGTTCTTCAAATCTATTTTTCAATAAACTGTTTGCCATATCAACCATAACCAAAAAGTAATTAACTTCAAAATCTTTCTCACCTTGTAGAATTGCTTTACTACTGCAATCATTTTCATCAAACTATTAAAGATTGCTTCAATTTCGCCAAAAAAAAGATTGACATACGTTTACTAAAATATTAATTTCCGAAGATCCCACCGTTGGATTGATGTGAAATTTGGACTGTAGAAACTAGATTCAATTTCAAAAATAACCCAATAAGAATCAACTCAATCGAATCTATGGATCTAGAGTTATGACCTCATAAGTTGATTATACCAATAGATGACGGGGGCCCTGGTAATTTGGGGGCCTGCCGCCTCCCTTGAGGCCCGCTCAAAGGAGCCGAGGAAGCAAGAGACATAAGAGAGGAGACGTGGGATGGAAGGGAGGGAAAAGAAAGGTGGAAGAGTGAATTTGCAATCATACTTTAGGAGGAATTTATTAAAGGTTAATTTTTTGTAGGAATTTTTTCGAAGTTCATATTTTCCAACATTTGATTCAGAAGCTTTTTTTGTAGGTAGTATCCAAGAAAGTTAGTTTGTACGTTGCTCAGGCTATGTAATCTTCATTTGAGCTCCAAGAAGGCTAGTGCAAATACTAGTATATGAAACCACGGTATTGGTTCATGAGCAGTACAAATAATGACGGTTATTATATAATGAGTAGTAAATAAAATAACAATAGTAGTGTAGTGAGTAGTACACGAATGGATGATACAATTTGTAGAAAATATTATGTACTTGGTGTGATGTTATTCGCAATTAGTAGTACATAAAATAACGGCAGTAGTGTATGCAATGACGACATTAGTATAATTAGCTCTACATGAAATTATGGGGTATAGCGTAAATTATGTCTCCATGTCATTGAAATATTAGTGTAGTATCAGTATAATATGATAGAATTAGTTGTACATAAAATGATAGTATTGCTACTTTTAGTGTTGTAATGTTATGTTATTTCTTGTAATGTTATGCAGCGTGCAGTTGGAGGATTTTATTTATCATTCATATTTTAGCGTGCTTAGTCAGGGCTCATAAGTGTAATGGTAGTGCTCTATTAGTGCGTAAAATAACGGTGTAATGCAAAAATAATGGTGTCATTAGTATAATTTATGTACAACTAGTGTAATATTTGTATAATATTATATTATGATTATACTTATATTACTTGTGATGCAATTATAAATTTATTAGAATAACAATAATACGGTTCTCTTATTATTGTAATATTGGTATAATATTATGCGATATATGCATAACTTCAATAATGTTAGTATAATATTATGATAATATTTGTGGGATTAGTACAATATTAGAATAACCAATGCAGTACATGAAATGACAGCATTAGGACATGAAGTAATACAAGAAATGATAAATTTAGTCCGACGAGTCATGCATAAAATCACAGCACTAGCGTAATGAGTAGTACATGAATTGATGTGATGTTACTTCAACTAGTAGGACATGAAAAGACAGTCTATGTGAGATAGGTAGTACACGAATTAATGATGCAAGATATAAATAATGGTACGTAATTATTTTAACAGTATCACATGAAAATGATGTTTACGCATTTGATATATTATTATTGATTACGGATGTGACAAATTGTATGTTAGTATTTAATATGTGTGTATGCGTCTTTTGATATGGTAGGTACTACATGGCAGATATTCAAGATTTATTCGTATTTTATGGTGACGGTGTTGTTTGAGAGGGTCTATATGGGGTAGACCTTTCAAACTCGAATGGAAGGTAATCTGAGCTGTAGGTGTGACAGATACGAGTCTAGCTGGCCTCTGTAAGTGCGTAAGGAGCGCATTTGATGGGGAAACTGTCTTAAAGAAGTTTGTAATCGAGGCAAGACATGGCGAGTTATGGGTGGTTCGATTGACTATTTGTGAGAGCTGTGCAAGATAGCGGGAAGCGCAATATAGGGGGAATACATGTAAATTGTGATGAACCCTTGGACGAAGATACTGTCATGCCCCAGAGAATTCCGAATCACATGCAAATCGGAAGAACCAAAAGACAACGAAAATCACCAGGAATTGATAAAATGGAAAGGAAAGAGATGAGAGATACGAAAGGTAAAGCAGGAACTCGAAATACTTCTCAGATAATCGCTAACAGAATTAGTTACAGCTTGTGTCTTTTATACTGAGTCTCTGCGATCTTTACCACCACCAAAACGACAAGAGTAACAGTAAACGGTATCTAATTACAGCAGTAAATAATTACTACTTCCTTCGTCCACCGTCAGATCAACTCCAAGCGTTATCCTTGATTGCGAGGCGTTGGATCTTCTTAATCTCCCAAGTATTGAAGAAAACGATTGATCTGTCTTCCGACTTGCAATCAGACTTCTCCCCAAGGTTCTGACATTCCCTCCCCCTTAAGATTCTTGTCCTCAAGGTTTGAATTGTGGAAAGATCCTGGTAATGAAACTTGCATCCTCCCAAGTTGCAGCTTCCGGAGGTAAATTCACCCATTGTATCTTCCATTGTGCCACCGGTTCATTATTCCTTGGAACTATTCTCCTTTCTAACACTGCAACAGGTTCCACCAGAACATTTCCATCAGCATCCACTAGGGGTAATGACTTGCAAGGAATCACCCTGGGTCCAATGTGTTTTTTTAACTGACTGACATGAAAAACTGGGTGTAATTGACATCCCTCTGGCAACAAGAGTTTATATGCAACCTTGCCAATTTTCTCAAGAACTCTAAAGGGACCATAAAATTTGGAGTGCAACTTCAGACTTTTGTGAAGTCCTAGAGCATTATGTCTGTAAGGCTGGACCTTTAAGTACACCATGTCTCCTATATTCAAATTCCTTTCCTGTCTTTGTTTGTCAGCAAAGTATTTCATCCTGGACACAGCCCTTTCCAGATTAGCCTTGATGGTTTCCATCGCAGCTTGTCTTCCTTGGATCATATTTCGAACTTCATCATTGGTTGAATCAGGTAGCATATGTTCAATCACCAATGGAGGTTTTATACCATATAATGCTTGGTAAAGAGTCATTTTCAATGATGTATGGAAGCTAGTATTGTACCACCACTCAGCTTGAGCAAGCCAGGCATGCCACTTCTTTGGATTAGAAAAGGTCATGCATCTCAAATAATTCTCCAAACATTGATTAACCCTCTCTGTTTGGCCATCAATTTCAGGGTGATGTGCACTATTGAGCCTCAACTTCACTCCCAAAGCCTTGAAAAGCTCTTGCCATAAAGCACTAGTAAAGATCCTGTCCCTGTCTGAAATCATAACCACTGGAAGACCATGTAGTCGGTAAATATTTTCCAGGAAGAGTTGAGCCACCAATTGAACAGTATATGGATGTTTTAGGGATAGGAAATGCGCATATTTTGTGAATCTATCCACCACCACAAGTATCACATCTTTGTTTTCTTATTTTGGGAGTCCTTCAATAAAATCCAAAGTTATATGGACCCAAGCCATGTCAGGCACAGGCAAGGGTTGCAATAGCCCTGGGTATAACTGATTTTCAGACTTATTCTTCTGACATATAGCACAACTCTTAACATATTCAGAGACAGCCAATTTCATGCCCGGCCAATAGAATAAAGACTTAATTCTTTGATAAGTAGCCTTCTCACCGGAATGTCCTCCTAATGCAGAAGTATGAAAGGACTCCAGTAGCTGCAACCGAAGATTAGTGCTATTTCCTACATATATCTTTCCCTTGTATCTGATAACTCCATTGTTCAGTGTGTATAATGGAACACCAGCTGCATCCAATCGCAGTTTAGTCTCTAGCTCCTTGCACTTTTCATCATCAACATAGCTTTGAACCACCTCAGTTATCCACTGCGGTATAGCTAGGGAAATAGCTGAAACTTGCTCTAAATGTGGAACTCTGGACAGGGCATCAGCAGCTCGGTTCTCTCTACCCTTTTTGTATTCAATCCGGTAATCAAACCCAAATAGTTTCATTAATAACCTATGTTGAACTCCTTCCATCAATCTCTGTTCAAAAATGTATTTTAAGCTTTGTTGATCAGTTCTAATTATTAGTGTTGAGCCAATCAGATAATGTTTCCATTTTTTGAGAGCTTCCAAAATTGCCAACGCTTCCTTATCATAAGTAGACATTGCCGCAGCCTTAGGTCCAATTGCTTTACTCATGTATGAAATGGGTCTTCCACCTTGCATTATCTGACTCCTAACCCTCCTCCACTAGCATCGACTTCTAGTACAAAGGGTTTTGAGTAATTGGGCAGAGCTTGAACCGGTGCATGAGTAAGAGCTTCTTTAATCCTTGAAAAAGATGTCTGCTGCTCCTCTCCCCACTGAAATGAGTTTTTCTTAAGAGAATTAAACATGGGCTTGCAGATAATTCCAAAATCTTTAATGAACCGCCTATAATACCCAGCTAGTCCAAGAAATCCTCTGAGCTGTGTTACATTCACAGGTTGTGGCCAATCTTGAACAGCCAAAATCTTGTCAGGGGTGGTTGCAACTCCCTATGCACTAATGACATGACCCAAATACTCCACCTGAGTTTTCCCAAACACACATTTACTTCTTCTTGCGTAAAGCTTGTTCTTCCTCAACCTTTCCAGTACTTCATGTAAATGTTTCCTGTGTTCCTCCATTGAGATACTATAAATGAGGATATCATCAAAGAACATTAAAACAAATTTTCTCAAAATTCCTGCTAATACTTCATTCATCAAGGCTTGAAACGTGGCCGGTGCATTAGTTAAGCCAAAGGGCATGACAACATATTCATAGTGTCCCGTATGAGTGCTGAATGCTGTCTTGGCAATGTCATCAGGATGCATTCTTATTTGATGATAACCCGACCTCAGGTCAATCTTGGAAAAACATTTAGCTCCATGCAACTCATCAAGAAGATCCTCAATTATAGGAATAGGATACTTATTCTTCACCGTGTTTGCATTCAGTTGTCGGTAATCAATGCACAACCTCCAAGTTCCATCCTTTTTCTTGACTAATATAGCTGGAGAG
The DNA here is from genome assembly GCA_036346375.1 of Guadua angustifolia. Lineage (NCBI taxonomy): Eukaryota > Viridiplantae > Streptophyta > Magnoliopsida > Poales > Poaceae > Guadua > Guadua angustifolia. The sequence goes on along the minus strand of CM070516.1, from coordinate 13,736,403 downwards.
GAAAATGGGCTCACACTAGGCCTGATAGTTTGGGACTTTAATAGCTCTTCAATTAACCCTCCATCGCATTCTTCTTGTAATAGGGTAACCGATATGGCACGATATTCATCGCTTAGAATTGGGAACCAAAGGTATGGAATGATCACATTGGCGAACTGGTGGTAATTCAGAAGCTTCCTCAAATACATCTGCATACCATTTCAACACCTTCGCAATTTCAGCTGGTATCATTGATTGTTCATCTTTATCATTATCTATCATTTCCTTTGCATATATGACCGCTCCCATAACTCCTTGGTTCATCCACTTTGTCAACTTCTGGTTACTGATTATGCATTCTCCTTTGGGATAAGTTTCATCAATAAATGTTACCTTCTCCTGCCCATTCTTGCAAATATGAAATGTTCTAGTTTTTAAGTCTAGACTAATTGGGCTATGTTGATATATCCAATCAGCACCAAAAATAACATCATATCCTTTTAAGGGAAGGATCCGGAAGTCTGTAACAAACTCTTCACCTTGAATGACATACATACAAGCCAAGCACCTGGAATTACATTCCAATTTCATACCATTTGCCGCTGCTACTTTCTCATTGTCACAGCTAACTATAGCTTGGTTTGATTTCATTGCCAGTGATGGTGTCATGAAGGTAGCTGTACTCCCACTATCCACCAAAGCAACTGCTCTTATCTTTCCAATCTGCATAACCAACGTAAAAGTGGATGCTCCAGATCTCGCAGACCTAATCGCATGCATTGATACCGTAATTCCTCTTCATCTTCTTTCTTGTGCCTGTGGATGCTTGGTGGTGTACTGAATTCCCCTTCTAAGTTTTCCTCCACCTCTTCATCTTCAATTGTGATTAGTTGCAATTGCTTCTGAAACTTGCAGACCTTCCCATGACCTGGCACCCACGGCTCTTGGCATCTAAAACACTTTCCCCCAGACCATTTACTATTTCCATTTCCAGCTTCCTTACCACTCATTTCTTTTCTAAAAGAATTATGTTTACTTTTCTGATTTGAAGCTCCAGTCTGAAGGGCTTTTCCTTGACTAATTGGGTTCCAACTAGAATATTTTTTGTAGCTAATGCTATTCTCATAGTTCCTAGCATGGGCATAAGCTTCCACAAGTGTTTTAGGATATAAGGACATCAAGGGAACCTTAATATGATTCTTCAGCCCCGAAACAAAATAATCTAGAAAGTACTCTTCAGTTAGACTTGGGTTATTTCTTCTCACTAGGCTCATCAGGTTTTCAAATTTGTCAATGTACACTTCTACGGATCCCTCCTGAATCAATCCCTTGAAACTCTCAGCCACTTCCACTCGGGTCTCAGCTGCAAACCTTCTACACAACATGTCACAAAACTGAGGCCAGCTCAAATAACGAGTGTTAATCTGATTACAAGTTATCCATTGATCCGCTCTGCCTGTTAAATACACCTCTGCAATAGCTACCTTTTGTTCCTCAGGAGTTCTTCCCAACTCAAAACATTTTTCAGCTTTTCTTATCCAGGCTTCAGGGTTTTCTCCATCAAATTTAGGAAACTCCACCTTTGGCCCTTTACTAAAGCCGCTGTTATGCTGATTGTTTCTTTCATCACTGTGAGGTGTTCCCCATTCAGGTGCTCTTGGCTGAGGGTAATTCAAAAGGGAATCATGTCTGGCATAAGGAGCAAACCCAGGAGGTTGACTTGTATAATTATACGTGTTTCTGTAATTTGGCACATTAGGTGGATTGGATGTTGTAAATTGTGGCGCAAAAGAACCAGTCACCATTAGAGGTGGAAATACACTTACGCCAAATGTTCCCCCAACAGAGTTATCAATACCCATCATAGGTGCTTGTGGCAATGCTGAATAATGCGTATTGGAATGGTTAATACTGAAAGGAATCACAGGAATGTCTGAATGAATGTTACCCATAGATGTATGTGGAGCGAAGGAATGCCCACTGCCAGGAGTTTCAAACATCTGAACTGCCGCATTTGCTTGTCTTGCCGTAGCTCTGCTAGACTGCCCTCTTTCACCATCCATATTAGCCATATTGCTAGCAACTTCACTAGAACCATTTTTTCCATCAATACCTTCAGCATATCCACAACCTGATCAATCTTGGTTGTGTTCCCAAGCAATTGCCTTTGAAATTGATCCATCTGTTATTGCACAGAAGTTGAACTTTCAGCCATCTGTTGTTGTAAGAAAACCAAATCCTTCTTCATTTCTTCCAGATCGCCCATGGATGCATAACCGGCCTCTTCTTCAGGTATTTTACTTCCTTTGGCATCTTAAGAATCGAATACTTCTTCCAGATCAGGGATTTTACTGGGAGTAAACAAACCCCTCCCAAACCAAATCTGTTACAAAACTTCAGATCAACCAATCAACTCAGAAATGAAATCTACGGATGCTCAGGAATTTTACAAGGAACTTGTTCCTAAACCCTTGCTTCCAGATCGCAATATAGGCCAAGGATTGGTCTGCTCTAATACCAAAATGTCATGCCCCAGAGAATTCCGAATCACATGCAAATCGAAGAACCAAAAGACAACGAAAATCACCAGGAATTGATAAAATGGAAAGGAAAGAGATGAGAGATACGAAAGGTAAAGCAGGAACTCAAATACTTCTCGGATAATCGCTAATGTAATTAGTTCTGACTTGTGTCTTTTATCTTGAGTCTCTCGATCTTTACCACCACCAAAACGACAAGAGTAACGATGGCGGTATCTAATTACAGCGGTAAATAATTACTACTTCCTTCGTCCACCGTCGATCAACTCAAGCGTTATCCTTGATTGCGGCGTTGGATCTTCTTAATCTCCTGTATTGAAGAAAACGATTGATCGTCTTTTCGACTTGCAATCGACTTCTCCCCAAGGTTCAGCAGATACACCGTTGATCGATAGTATATGTGCACTTCCTAGAAAGAGGAGAAACCTCAAATCCTTCTAGGGGTGGTGTCACCGTCAAAGCATCCTTTGGGGGTATCCGTGAGGACACTACTGCGAATGAATTTCAGCTGAACGAAGACGTCGAGTGATGGTGGGTCACTCATATTGACTGCCACGAGCACCTAGAAGTAATGGCGAATGAAGCAATATCCGATGATGATGAGGACGTGTGTGGAGATGACAATGCAGCTTCTGTCTATGGCATTGTATCCACTGATGTGAAGTACATGTCTTCGCGCCTCGATGATAAGGCGATGTCTTCTCTAGTATTGCTAGACAAAGCCGACCACCCAGGCAGCACTTTTTCACTAGCCCAACCTCCACTCCATTGCACTAAGAGACAGAGTAGGCACCTTAAGCCGTGCGAAGGGTAGACGGAAAGGCGAGGTCAAACATCACATCGAGACCTCGACCCTTTATAATTTCGAGGATGCGACCCTTCACTTGAGACCATCAAATCTACAGTCCCTAAAAACCTAATCCCCCTCACCCAGATCCATGATGACCTCCCACTTGTAGGATCAAGGATAACCGACTAGAGGGGGTGAATAAAAGGTTTCTAAATTTTTCAGCTCTAATTGCAATCAATCAAATTACTAAGCAAGAATTTAAATTTTTCACAATTAAATCTAAGTTTTCTAGAATACACTAAGTGCTCCAATGATCAAGAAATAAACAAGATTGTATGTATGTGCACTTCTTGAAAAGAGGAGAAACCTCAAATCTTTGGGGGTGGTGGCGTCACCGTCAAAGCATCCTTTGGGGGGTATCCGTAAGGACACTACTGTGGATGAATTTCAGTTGAACAAAGATACCGAGCGGTTAGGGCTGGGCAAATAAACCGGAAATCGAAAACCGAAACCGTTAAAACCGGAACTGAAGCCAAAAAAACCAAAACCGAATTATTCGGTTGTTGATTCGGTTAGCTGTATGGAATAACCGAACTTTTTGGTTAATTCGGTTTAACCCTCGCTAACCGAACTAACCGAACTCTTCGTGACATGGGCCAAATCCTTGTTCGATCGCAACCCAAGTGGGATGATAGCGAAGCAAGTTAGCGACTCGAGCCCTCGGTCCCTTATATTATTTGATTGTAATATGTTCATTACATTTGTAGTGTTGTTATATGTTGGTCGCTAGAAAACAACACGCATGTTGGATTTGGATCTTTGTTCATTCAATTATACATTCTCTTTTTTATTCTGTGTGCTAGCCAAGTTCGGTTAATTTGGTTAAAACCTTAACCGATAGTCGAAACCGAACTATCGGTTAGCAAAAGTGTCGGTTACTGAAATTTTCAAACATAATTCGGTTTTAGTTTTAGAATAACCGAATTTTCAAATAAACCGAAACCGAATTTTTTGGTTAAACCGAACGCCCAGGCCTACGAGCGGTGGTGGGTTACTCATATTGACTGCCACGAGCACCTAGAAGCCATGGTGATTGAAGCAATATCCGATGATGATGAGGACATCGACACAAATAGAAATGGAGATGATGATGTAGCTCACATCTATGGCATTGTGTCCATTGATGTGAAGTACGTGTCTTCGCGCCTCGACGATATGGCGATGGCTTCTCTCGTATTGCCAGACAAAGCCAACCACCTAGGTAGCACTTTTTCGCTAGCCTAACCTCCACTCTATTGCACTGACAGACAGAGTAGGCACCTCAAGACGTGGGAGGGGTAGACGGGAAAGACGAGTTCAAACATCACATCGAGGCCCCAATCCTTCATAATTTCGAGGACATGACCCTTCACTTGAGACCTATCAAATCTACAGTCCCTAAGACCCCGATCCCCCTAGCCCAGATCTTCCTATTAGAACAAGGGACTTCTACACCCCTATAAATCCAATCCACGATGACTTCCCACTTGTAGGATCAAGGATAACCGACTAGAGGGGAGTGAATAGGAGGTTTCTAAATTTTTCAGCTCTAATTGCAATCAATCAAATTACTAAGCAAGAATTTAAAATTTTCACAATTAAAGCTAAATTTTCTATAATACACTTAGTGCTCCAATGATCAAGATATAAACAAGATATGCTTCTAAGCACACGATCAATATGATAAATAGAAATTTCAAATCACAAAAGAATGAGACACAAGAATTTTATCCCGTGGTCTCAGAGACTTGCCGGTCTCCCCTAATCCACGTTGAGGTAACTTGAACAACTTCAAACCGGCTCCAATCTCTCGAGCCTTCTTCGATCACTATGGTAGTTCTTCCTCGCTCTGAGTAGGTGAACTCCAGCCTTCACAAATTACCGTGGCTTCTCACAATCTCCATTGATAAGCTCACCACACACAAACACCTCCAAGCCATCTAGGAGGTGGCAACTTTCAAGAGTAATAAGTCTTGACGCTTGCTTGAGGCCGAATCACCTATGTAAAGGCTCAATCACTAAATGCACACTTGAAAATGCTACTAACTCTCCCAAAATGAGAATTTAATACACACAATGAGTTAGAGACTTTCTAGAGCTCAAGAATGATCAACGAGGCCCAAAGTTCGCTCTAGAATGCAGGTGGGGGTATTTATAACCCCCACCAACCAAATATGGCCGTTGGCCAAAAGTTACTCAAAAACACCCTGGGAGGTCGGTCATACCACCCTAAGCCCGATATAACCGCCCCTCAGTGGCCAACGGTTGCTACAATGCATTTAATGCGCTGTCAGTGACCGTTAGTCACTGTGGCTAGTATGACTAGGGTCATTCCGGTCATACCAGACTTTAAATTTTGCTCTATGGCCGAATTAGGTGCTTTATAGTAAAAAGGGACCGGATTGAACTCGGTCATGTTGTCGACCGGTATGACGAACTCAGTCCGGTATGACCGACCAACTAAGTGCCCAAAAACACCTGTTCTATAAAAAAGGCACCGGGTGCCCTCCGATCATACCGAGGTCCGGTATGACCGGCCATACTGACTCCAAGTCTGATTTTATATGCTATTTGATTTTTCTTTGAACACAATATTATGCAAATATTCAAGTTCACATGTATTGAGCTTCTAAACATTTTTCAACATCAAGCAAGCGGCAATAACCCCTCTTAATAGTACGGCGCCTATTTTAGTAATCTAGTCTTTTTCTCCACACTCCGAGATTGGCAAAAGATATGAAAAAGTCCTTAAATTTTATACCTTAGCCATCGACGCATTAATATTCTTTTTCACCATGTTTCATGCTTCCATAATCTCCGAGTTTAGGACCAACCTATTCTCAAAATGCTCAAATTGAAAATGTTAGTCCATTAATTGTAATTGTCATTAATTACCCAAACCAAATCGAATTAGGGGCCTAGATGCTTTCAATCTCTCTCTTTTTGGTAATTGATGACAACCCTCATGTAAGAATTGATTTGAGTTTAGATTTTGAGCATACAACAATAAATTGTGTTGTATACTCAAGAGTTTTTGTTTTAACAATATTTTACTCCATCAGATGAAGTAGTGAGTTTGGTGCAAAATATTGTTAAAACTCCACATTTAAATGGAAACTCCCCCCTAAAAGTGTGCATATGAGTAAAAAGATGTCATTTGCATATTTGAGATTTTTGATAAGTTTGATAGAGTTTCCCTTTAAATATTGAATCTGAGGATAACGATATATGCAATGAATATATCGAGCATGAATAAACCATATGTATCATAAATAATCATAAGCATAGATAAGCATTTAAATCCATAAGCATCCAAAAGTAAAAATATCATGATTAAACAACCAAATAACCACAACATCCAAAAGCAACTAAAAAATAGTTTCCAACCACAACCAAAAGATAGTAACGAGGTTCATTAGCTTACAATAAGTATATATGAATTAATAACTTAAGCTAATCCTCCCAAGAAAAAACTCCTAATCTTCAATCTTCATACTTCTCCCCCTTTGGCATCAAGATCCAAAAAGGGAACTCCAAGTTAAGCTCAAGACGAAGGAGGTGGCAGAGGAGGCGAAGTACGGCGATGCCCATAGCGATGAAATGCTAGCGGTGCTTGCTCAGTGTGGTACTCCTGAAATGATGAACGAAGCTCCTGAATGGTAGAGTTGATAGAGTCCAGTCATCCACAAACCTCCTCAATTGCTTGGCAAGGCTCCCGGTGAGTCTAAGACTGATACCCATCGACACGAGCAAAATTTCTCATCATGTCGGACATAAGACTCGCGAAGCTGCTCATCATAGCACTATGCAGCATATCAAAATTCTCATGAGACAAACTAGAATAGAGCTGCGGTGCTAGATGAGTCTGAGTCTCCTCCTCCCCAAGATCCTACAGTTGCGACTGCTATGAAGACTGACCCTTCTGAACCTGAGGACCTACCTCACGTGGGCTTGTATGGCTTGTGGGCACTGCCACAACCACCACAATATCCTGCCACTCTCTTGATGATCATCATAATATAAGGGCCAAGTAGATCCTCTTTCCACGATCTCTAGCAGACGAGTGCATCTCACGAAGAATAAAATCAACCACATCAAACTTTTGCCTGTTCATGATCATACTCATAATGTTCCAATTATAGCCTCTAATCTCATCAAAGTTACCGCTCTTAGGATGAACAGTAACTCTCACAATCATGTTTATGAGGCTAGATGTGGGAAAGAGGTTTGTCATTTTACATGGTCTCCTAACATGAGCTGCTGGATCATAGAAGTTGTACTGGTCAGAAAGTGGGAGGATCTTGTTACTATGAATCCTTGGTTACCCACTGTGATATATGCCCCAAGCCTGCTCAATCTCCACCTTAGAATCTATGTACACTGTCGAATCTGTCATCCATATAATCTCATCATATGAATCTGAAATATGAAGTGTGGCATAAAATTGATGAATCATGTCGTCCTTGTAGTCACACCTCATACTGACGAACTCTGCCAGTCTAGCTTTATGAAAGAGCTCAGGCACTCCAACAAATAGTGGGATTTTCCTGATATATTCTCAACTCACCCACTTATGATCTATAAATTCCTTGTTCTGATAATCTCGTGATAGACCTTTTGTTGGAATATGGTTCTAAACTTGTCCAATGTAGCACTGTGAGAGAGAATATACTGATTGGCTTGTCGTAGTGAGAAATATCGCTCCCCCTTTATCTTCCTTAGATCTTAAGTGGGCTGAAAATCATCAAAATTTTCTTCCTCAAATTCTTCCTCCTCACTATTATTTTCTTCTTCGAAGTCTACATCTATGTCCATGTTATCATCGTCCTCTTCAGTGTGTCCTTTTTCTCTTTTTGATCTTCCACCCAGCTCTTCTTGAATTTTTCTTCTGATCTCTTTATCCATTGTTGCCCTAGTTTGTGAGTCCTCACAGTCGCTTTGATGAGGCAAGATTTGTGAACACTCCGCTGCCACGAGGAGGAGGCATGTTTTTGGTCCTTGGTATCCTGACCGAGACAATCAAGGAGTATATGAAGTGAAAAATAAGGTTTGTAAGCTCTAGAGATGGATTATAATGCAAATGTGGCAAATATGTGCAAATATGGGATTTTTGGCCAGCAAGCTCGGTCTTACCGCCCTAGAGCCAAATAAAGCATTCATGGTTTGAGTATTGAGATGAGAATTTTGCTCTTCTTGTTCTATTATGAGTGTGGGATTAAGTCCGATAGCAAAACTCTCATCTACAATTCTCCATATGCTTAGGTTCATGGCATTAAGATATACGGTCATACAAATTTTTCACATAATTTGTGCCATCAAAGAAAGGTGCTTTGCCTCTTGACACCCCATCGCTAGCCATCCTTACTCTATAGGTGGTAAAGCCCCAAAAAGAGAGTCCAAACTCTGATATTACTTGTAGAATCAAGGATAACAGACTAGACGTGGTGAATAAAAGATTTCTAAATTTTTGGCTCTAATTGCAATCAATCAAATTACTAAGCAAGAATTTCAATTTTTCATAATTAAAGCTAAGTTTTCTAGAATACACTAAGTGCTCTAATGATTAAGATATAAACAAGATATGATTTTAAGCACATGATAAATATGATTAAGTTGCTAGAATGTAAATTGAGCATAAGGAGTAGAAATTTCAAACCACAAGAGAATGAGAGATAAGAATTTTATCCTGTAATCTTAGAGACTTGCCGATCTCTCCTAATCCACGTTGAGATGACTTGAACAAATTCAAGCCGGCTCCAACCTCTCGAGCCTTTCTCGATCTCTATGGTAGTTCTTCCCTGCTTCGAGTAGGCGAACTTCAGCCTTCAGAACTTGTCGAGGCTTCTCACAATCTCCGTCGAGAAGCTCACTATGTATGAACACCTCCAAGCCGTCTAAGAGGCAGCAACCTCTAAGAGTAATAAGTCGACGCTTGCCGAATCAAGTGTCTAAAGGTTAAATCACTAAATGTACACTTGAAAATGCTACTAACTCTCCCAAAATGAGAATTTAATGCACACAACGAGTTGGAGACTTTCTAGAGCTCAAGAATGATCAATGAGATCCAAAATTCGCTTTAGAATGCAAGTGGGGGTATTTATAACCCTTATCAACCAAATATGGCCGTTGGCCAAAAGTTGCTTAAAAACGCACTGGGAGGCCGGTCATACCGCCCTAGGTCCAGTATAACTGCCCCTTAGTGGCCAACGGACTCTACAGTGCATTTTTCGTTGGTCATTATGGCCGATATGATCGGGGTCACTCCGGTTATACCGGACTTTAAATTTTGCTCTCTAACCGAATTAGGTGCTTTTTGGAAAAAAGGATCGGATTGAGCTTAATCATACCGTCAGCTGGTATGACTGGCCAACTAAGTGCCCAAAAACACCTATTCTATAAAAAAGGCAATATGTGGCCTCTAGTCATACTGATGACCGGTATGACTTGGGTCAGTCCAATATGATTGGCCATACTGACTGCAAGTCTGATTTTATATGCTATTTGATTTTTCTTTGAACGCAATATTATGCAAATATTCAAGTTCACATGTATTGAGCTTCTAAACATTTTTTGACATTGAGCAGGCGGCATTAGCCCTTCTTAATAGTACGACGCCTACTTTAGCAATCCAATCTTTTTCTCCACACTCTGAGATCGACAAAAGCTATGAAAAGGTTCTTAAATTTTATATCTTAGCCTTCAACATGTCGATATTCTTTTTCACCATATTTCATGCTTCCATGATCATCGAGTTTAGGACCAACCTATTCTCAAAATGTTTAAATTGAAAATGTTAGTCTCCTAATTGTAATTATCAATAATTACCAAAACCAAATCAAATTAGGGGACCAGATGCTTTCACCACTCCGCCCCCTGAAGGGGCTGACATGCAAGCACGACCTCGATGCTATTGTGCAAGTTTGCGATGAGTTCAATTCCAACCTAGGATGTCGTTTCTACTGATACCCTCTATTCATGGTAAACACTATAACTCTTACATACCATTCGGCGTATGTCCTATTATATGACATGTACTCTTGCTTGTAGACTACAGATTGCAAATTCACTGAATAGGTGGACCCATCATATACCATAGATGTCCAATATTACATCCACACATTATTGTATCACCTTGACAAAATGTGAGAGGACTTCATAGAGGTCAAGAACGAGAACGAATAGCTTCGCAAGAAAACCTTAGAGCTTCAGACTCAGAATGATGACCTACATACGCTGTTAAAGGCTTAGGGAGAGGAACAATAAGGAGATTGTTCACATCATCAGCGACTACCATACTTACTGCTGCTACGACAATGCTAATTGTAGTTGTGCTTGCCACTACCGTGAACTGTAGCCACGTCCACACTGTCCTGATAATCAACACTCTTTTTGGGTGACGTATGGTTACCCATTCGAGTCTTCATATCCTACACCCATAAAGCGTAGTCCATCTCATACATTGACAATTCTAAAAAGCATACTTATATCATACTTTTGTCTGTGTTTGTGGCTGCTCTATGCAGCCATTTGCACCATCCAAGCCGTATAAGCCATGTAATCTCCCTTTATTATGAAATAGTATATTTCATTCATTCTGTTGTTTTGAACTTTAAACATGCAATGACTTTACTAGTTCCAAAAATAACATCAATGGATGTAACAATATAGTTGTCGGTGTTTCGAATACCGGCAAGTGAATTTTTAGTCAAGGGGTCGCGCATTCTCTCTCCTTGAATTGTCTGACTCAGGGAGCCCAAGATGTATACTGGTTCGGGCCAAATGTCCCTACTCTAGTTCGTGTGGTGGATCTATATTGCTTTGGGTGCAGGTGACTGCACGGTGTTACAAGCGAGGGCTAAGGACTGGCCTTGAGCGCCTCGTACGAGTGAGAGCTCGAAAGCTTGAAGATGCTAAGGGCCCGAAGCTATAGGAGCGTTCGAGCCGTATGTATGAGCAAGAACGAGTTAAATCAGAAACCGTCCCCTTTCACGAGGTCTCGCCTCCCTTTATATAGACGGAGGGGAGTTACATAGAAATTGGAAAAAGAAAGGAAGGGTGTCCTACGCTGGAGTCTTGGTCTTGATCTTGGCGATGACCGGTGTCTGCTTCGCCCCATGCCGGTCGGTAGATACATCGAGTGGCATAGTTTTCTGTTTTTCCGGGTAGTGGCGCACCTACCCTCTGCGCGTTTGCCAGGTGCTGACATCGTTACGCCTGGCTCTGGTGTTGCCTCGGGAGGGAACGCATCCTCCCACTGTGCATGCTGGACGATGAGACTGATGCTTCACTTCGGCAACCTCTCCGCCGCCTTGGGAAGGAGCCACCTGCCCTTGCACGGTCATTCTGAGCCGTCGTGTCCGTGGGGCAGGTGGCCAACCCCGAGGTCGACTGGTGATGGTCTGGCATCCAACCCTTGGCGGAGATTGTCTTAGCTTGGTTGGAGCTTGTGGGGTGCCCAACCCATGGCGAGGGTCGGATCGCCCCCTGGTTGGTTTGGTCGGGGACGAGTGTCCTTCGCGGCACAGCGGGGCCTTCGGCCAGAGCTGGGCTTGCGGCGGCCTATTCATTGTCCCGGGCCACTGGGGGTACCCATGGTATGAGTACTTGTCAATAGTCCAACTTGCTTTACCACATAAAACATACAACATGTAAATATTTGTGCGCGGCACGTGCGGGCGAAGGGGCTATTTTACAAGAAAAAACGCATGGGGCTAATTCTATAAATTTTTTAACATTTTATTATTTACGTACAAAATTTGTTGACAGATATATATAATTTTCATATTTTGTTAAAAAATTTTTAACAACGATTATAAAAATTATGCCATGGTAGCCTTAATGCCGCGCTGCCCTGTTGCGGCATTCGACCATTGCCGCACACCCCTATCACGACATTCGACGATTGACGTCGCAACATTTACCACTCCGCTGACACTGCACAATAGTTCCGTAAGAAATGCAAATTACACGCCTCGGCAGAGTGCAATGGATGAACGGGAGCTAAAAATGGGAAAACCAAAATGAAATGAACCAAATACATTAAAATGTCTATTATCTGTCAGTACCATCATTTGTATTGACCAATATATGGCATATGATCAGCGAAACTCATTGCTAAGTGTTTTGTATATTTATCGTTTTGGTAATTTTATGTGTCAGGGTCACTAGCTTTCTCATTTATCTCCGAACCATTTTTCTATGCTGTGACTGGTTGTGACAAACAAAATTCGATTTTAACCATAACACTCGAGTTAGCACAAAAAAAAAATTTCGCTAGATGTTTTTCGCTGTTATCATTTTTATCTGAAATTTTCGTGCGCTACTCTTTTTTTTGAACAAAAGGGAAATTAAAAAATAATGCGGCGGCAAAGCATATGCCACGTTGCCCTGCCACGGCATTACGCAAATGCCGCGCATTAGTGCCGCGACAGGGATTTTGTCGTGCTTCCTGCCGGGGCATTGCAACCCCGCGCCGATCTGCTGCGGAATTTATTCGCCGCCCCACCGGTTCGCGGAATTTTGATTTGACGCGCTCTGTGGCCACAGCGAGACATTATTCCTACAAGTGCACCGACAGGGGAGCTAAAAATAGAAAAATATGAAATCAAAACAGTCAAATACATCGAAATTTCTTTGGTACTGATGTGAGGGCATTAGTCTTGGTTCGTGTTACTGAACTCGGACTAAAATACCTTTTAGTCGGTTCGATATTCTGAACCGTCTAAAAACTTGTTCCAAAGATCTTTAAAAGGAATGCATATCCTAGTCTATTCAATACTGCGTGGGTGGGTGGGTTGGGAGTGTCTTGTGGTGGCATGCAAGAGGTTCCACAGACCTTTAGTCCCGGATGGGTTGTCGGTTTAAGCAACCTGGACTAAAGCCAATTAGCAACCGGGACTGTTGTTCATTTGTGTAGTAGTGTGCGTGCACTGTGATAGATGCTGTAGTGCCTAGCTCGTACGTACACGCTACGCTAGAGTAAAGCTACACCAAGAATTCAGAAACTGTCGAGTAGCTTGTTTCTTTACAGAAAAATCATTCGAGGCGTTTTAAGTTCAAGCAATTTCAGGTTGGAGAGGAGCTATGCACATCTTGACCAAAATTTCGTCCTTTTCAAAAGAGTCCAGTAACAAATTCTAATTTCAGTTATGTCATTCTAATTGTATACTTCAATCCTTGGAAAATTTTACCTTACAAAAGTACCCGGAAAATTTGCTGCCGTTTTTTAAGAGACCCGTCACGCGTCTACGTGTGTCAAAGAATCAACAGGCGCAAATTGGCCAGTCAGGGTTCAAGAGACCGGTGGAAATTTACCCGGTTTTGCCGATCTATCAGTCCCTTAAATCCACAATTGTGCAGCCATAAGACTTTAAGACTTAAATCAAGATTCTGACAACATTGGACGTGATACAAATATCATATATTGAAAACCGCAAATTTCAAAATTTGAAAATAAAAAACGCCCAATTTCGGCAATACAACCAGGTGGTGCAGTTTGGTTGGTCCAACCGGTTTCCTGACCAATGTGACCAATCGCACATACGGCACACACAACGGATCTGCTTAGAAAGTTGTCACTTTTTAAAAAAAGTGTTTTTGATTTTCTAAACTGAAAAGTAGATGTAACTTCTTTATAAAAGATCGTTTGATAAATATCTAATTTCTCTTAGTAATGTGCTGTAAAAGTAGATATTATCTAACTTTTAGCTTTTGGTTTTTTTTAGTTATACGTGACTTCTAATTTATATCAAAAGCCTTTTAAAAATTGAGCTGCTTAAAGAGCTTAACAATTTTTCGAAAGCTGCTTAGGCTATTCCCAGTGCATGGTAACATACCCATTTAATACATGCCACATAAGCATTTTTGATGATGTGGCAAGAGAGTTAAAATGAGAGAGAAGAAAGCTGTATCTTGAGGAAGATACCATTTGGGCACGAAATCATAGATATTGAAATTTGAATCATCTAAGTGACCCACAATCCATACTCTCATACATATCTAGCATTTAATTATCTTGTGGGGACTAAGAAACAATCTATGATATCATGCATTGGGATAGTTGTATCTTCTATAATATCATATGACATGGCAGTTTTAGATATTGTAATAAGATACAATGCACTATGAATAGCCTTAGAGGCCCATTATATCACCCAATGTTTGTAACAATATCTGGGAATTGAACCGTGATCCACGTGGGTGCAGCAATTTCAACTAGCTAGTAGTGCTAAAAATTAACTATCCCGACAAAATTAACTATCCCGACGAACTTAGAGGCTGTTTGGTTGTTTGTATATATAGAAATTTGTATTTACAAATGTAGAATCTTGTTTTTTTTCTTATATTTGGTTGCATGCATCCAGTTTTGAGTCTGACTCTTTGGATACAAGATTCTTTATGCAGCCTGGCTTTGGAGATATGAATAAAATAGATGTATTTCTGAATGCAGCGTATGACAGCCTTGTGTTCTATATAAGGGGCCACTGTCAGCTACAATAACAAACCGTGCGTACGATGTCATGTGGGTATATAAGTTTTTCTTTTTTTTCTCTTTTATTTATATCTTTTGATTAGCATCTCCGATTACTGAACCGATTTCAAAAATGGGTTCTTAACATTTTTTCGAATAAAACTAGACCACACTTGCTATATAAATTTTAAAATACCCGCCTACTAAACACTCAACCAAATACCGTCTCTGCATCTGTACATCCCATATCCCATCAGGCTGACTGAGTCGAATAGGCCAGACTCGTGAGAGAAAACAACCAAACAGCCTCTACGATGTCAATAGTATGACTAAAATAATCAAAATTGTAGCAACAAAACGAAGAACCGAAACGCAAACCAACTCCAATTAGGCCCTCGCTTGGAAAGCGCAAAATTTTAGGATTCTTGCTAAAATTAAAGGGGCTGTTTGGTTTAAGATCAAATTTACCAAATCAAACCTTATAAAAAATTAGCATGCCAAAAATTTAGTCACCAAATTGGTAGCCAAGATTTGGTTAACAATTAGCAAGAAAATGAACTAGGGTACTAATGGAGAAGAGAATCTAGCCAAAATTTGATCACCAAATTGGTTGCAAACCAAATGCTTGCCAAATTTGATCAACACTACTAAAATTTAGTAAGACAAACATTGGCAACAATTAAAAACAAACCAAACAGTCTCAAACTGTTTGCTATGATATTGATCTATACTAAATAGGGACTTAATAGCAAATTCAGCAGTTGATATGATCGCTGGAGGGGCATTGACACGCAAATCGATCGAGTAGATTCGCAACCTGCAGCCATCCATTCCCAAAGATACTTAGATACACCAAGATCAGCAAGTCATTTAACACGCTGAACCGTGGAGTTTGTTGATGAGCTTGTTGATCGCGACTGCCCGACTGGAAGTACATTTGACTTGATTTGAGTTTAAAGGAGACCACAGAGGCACAGAGCCTACAACTCGAAGCCTTTGTAGCCTGCACATTGTAGGTCGCCGTTGGAAAATGCATGCCATCATCACTTGGGTCTTGGGCAACCATACAAAGGAGCTATGTTTGGATGTTTTTAGGACCAAATTTTGTTTTAATTTTTTTATGGAAAATTATAATACCTTTTATAAAAAATATATGTAAAAATTTATAAAAAAAATACATATATAAATTAATAGATCTTTGATTTATGATGTCATAAACAATTATGTGTGGATTGGATACTCATCCACCAAATGATGATCATGAAATAAGGACAAAAGAAATAAACAAGTAATTTATACTACATATAACATGCTCATGCATGGCATTAACAAAGATTTACTATTCCATGTGTTCTATTAATTTTAGTGTTGCCGCTTTATTATATCGATCACCGGCACCTGGTCCTCCTGAGACGCACATGCCAATAATCGAAAATGATAATCCAAATATGTACCCGCAAGTACACAACAAAGGATCATATGTTTATAGATACTAGTAAGTTGTTCATGCGTTACAACAAGATCCTAAAAGTTGATACATAACCCTAATGATATAGTGAACATTAAAATTCCTATATACATATATCAAGCAAAGTACACATATAGTAAGTGACATTATTTCTTGTACAACATGAATACTACACTAGCTAGTTTGTGCTACATTGTTTCGTGTACAACATGAATGTAATGGGATGGGTGCAATAGTATAATGTTGGTGAATGTGAATTTTTATCATTTGTGATCATAATATATATTAATTATTACCAAATATAAGTATTAGAATAATCCGAAAAAGTCGAAATGATGCTAACTTGTAGGGCTTCATATAAGTCGTCAGTGGGTAGTTTTAAAGTCAATATAAGCCGATCGGCCCCTTATGAGAATTTTACCTCAATCTCTACTATATAAAGTGAGAGTTTCTTCCCACGTCACTTCATCAAAATTACCCACCTTTGCCACTCCTCTTTAGTTACCCACCTTTGCCCGCGTCACTTCATTAAAATTACTCACATTTGTCACTGCTCTTTAAT
Organism: Guadua angustifolia; assembly: GCA_036346375.1. NCBI lineage: Eukaryota > Viridiplantae > Streptophyta > Magnoliopsida > Poales > Poaceae > Guadua > Guadua angustifolia. The sequence goes on along the minus strand of CM070516.1, from coordinate 13,719,555 downwards.
CACTCACATTTGCCCACGCCATCTCATCAAAATTACCCACTTTTGCCACTGCTCTTTAATCACTCACCTTTGCCACTGTTAGTGCTCTTTGCAAATAAACTTTTTTATCGTAAATTGAGTTTCCGTTGAAATGCACGGACACATGACTAGTCATTCATAAAATGGATGCTGAACGGTATGCCAAAATTAAACATGTATATAGTTGCTCTGAGCGAATTCCATCATTTTAGTGTCATTTCTCTACATTCTAGTCATAGTGACATGTATGTGATTTTTCGAAATATGACACCACTTACTGCGCCTAGGATTGCCGGAAGCCCGTGAGGCCAGCTGTCCTCTTGCGTTTTTTGCGAAAAGCCCCTTACGTTTCTCTAAATTACGGATAGGTCCCTCGTAATTTTTTGTGAGGGGAAGATTTTTAGTTTTTTTCGCGTTCGGGTCCCTCGCACGGTGCTTTACGAAAAGATCCTCCGTTAAATTCAAATTGTGGACATGCCCTTTTCTAATTTTTCAGGATAGCGAACAGGTCTAAAAACGTAACAAATAGGTCCTCGCTCCTTACGTCTAGGTCCTTTCTCCGTTTTTCACGGAAAAAATGTTTTCGTCACCAGAAATATTTGTGCATCTCTAAGAAGGTTGTCATCGCGTCTAGGTCCTTTCTTCGTTTTGCCCGAAAAAAATATTTTCGTCACCAGAAATATGTGTGTAGCTCAAAAAGAGGTTGTCGTCGCTAATAATTTTTCGCCTTTTCCCCTCTAGACTGTTTTCCCACCTCGTTTTCCCACCTCGGTCTCCGATATTTTCCAAATAATTCATCGAAAGAGATATTTCTACAACTCTAACTCTTTATTTTTTCCCCGTAACTCGATTTCTGCTGTTTTCCGGTGTGAAAAATATGTTGAAAATCGCGTTTGCGTCGTTTCGTCGATTTTTCCCCACGTCCACACAACACGGTGTGCAGTCGCACGCTACCATACCTAGTATCTTACATGCCATCGGGAAATCAATAAATGTCATCCTTCTACCTTCGTAGGAGATTTATACACGTGATTGTAGTGATCAGATAAATGTCAAAGCGAAGCCAATAAATAATTTGGACAAGTACACCTGCAACAGGAATTTAGATGTAGCGAATCTTTCCCCACTATGCACGTCGCTCGTCCTACTCCCAACTTCGTGGTCTCCCATCGTTCATCCCCCTCCGCGTACACGCTTCACGGCCTCCACCATTATTGCACTTGGTGGTGAGGTGACTGCCGTATCTATTATCGTCATATCTTATAGTAGCGTACGCTGAGGAAAATTAAAGAGAGCATATAGTGCTATTACGTTTATGACGAACTATCGGTATGAACTGAAAAAAAAAAAGCTGCAGAGCTAAAGAACTATCAGAGGCACAACGATCGTCGTCACGCGCCGCCGCCGCCGCTAGCGAGCATGCGCTCCTCGACAGGCAGCCGAAAACCCGGCGAGAAAATGAGAAACAGCTTCAGCCTTTGTCGCCACCACTCCTCACCAGAAGAAAGAACACTTCAGTTGAGAGAGAGAGAGAGAGAGAGAGAGAGAGCGCGTTTCGTTAGCGACGAAGCAAGGAGAAAAACGCAGCGCAAAACAACAATTCGGAACTGGAAAACGCTTGTTCACGAGTGCGTGCTCGCCGGGACCATCCACCAGAACAGGTTACACCTGGACGAAAAGGCTGTCTGGTTTGGCTTAGCTCGCCATGCCGCCCTTTCGCAGATCATTATTTTTTCCGTCCCTTCACGATGATCGTTTTTTTTTCAAATACATTTTCTTTTCAATGTAATTATAAAAATAGCTCTAATCACGATACCAAAAACGTCGGCAGACGACATGAGTCACATACCATGTTCCCACACCATAGAAGAAGAGCTCGACAATTTCGGTGGTTTGCTGAGTTCTAAGAGCTTAGTAGGTCTTTCCGTGACGTGATAACGTGACAGGTGATACTTTTCAGTACAGTACTTCTGCAGTACGAAATAATAAGATCAGATTTAAAGTCCGTGAGAGTCGAATGCGATGTCTACACCCCTTGGTTGCTCGTGCAGGCACACTGCAACGGTGGATGGAATGGAACGATGCGAGTGGGGCGCCTGGCCGGGAGGAGCGTGTTCCTGAACCGGGTGCTGGTGGACCCGTGGCACAGAACGTGGGGCGTTCATGGAGCGGTGCATGGTTCTCACTGTCACTGGGTGCGTGTGTGGGGAGAATAGAGAGGTTAGCGTGGGAAATGTTGCACTAGGGAAAGAAGAGGCGCTGCTGAGCGAGAGGCCACGCTTCCCTCGTTTCTCTCAGGTTCAAAACAGATTTCGGCAACCGCAAATGCTTCGCCCACGCAAGTTTGTGAACACCCAAATTTTTTAAGGAATTTTTAAAGGAAATTGCATCGTATTGTCGACACAGAGATACCTAATTAATTGCTTTTCGCTCACGCTCGCTTGTCGTAACTGCCATTTTAAACGCAATTCTCTACCTGGATACGTTATCAATACACCAACTAAATACATTGAACCAAGAAGTTGGAAGCAGAGTTTGAAATTTTATTTTCAGTTCACAACTTGCGCTTGGATGAAATCCAAAATTTTCGAGATGTGAACCTAAATCCAGTCAAAGTTCAAAAATTAAATTTGAAATCCAGAATTTTGAAACAAAATTTCTGAAATTTCGGCCGAAATTGCTAAAATCTCGGCAAAATTCAACCAAACCAAAAATGGTCAAAACGATGTTAAAAATTTTTGACAATTTTTGTGGATGGTTCTGATACATCACTAATATTTTCATAAAAATTTCAAATAATAGTCAAGTATAAGAAATTTTTAAAATTCTGACAGTGCTATTGTCCGGATAAAAGGCTGATTACCAAATTTCAACTGAATTTTTTAAAATTTTTGTGTATGGTCTTGACACAACAATAATATTCTTATAAAATTTTTAGATGATGATCAGGCCTGAGGAAGTTTACAAAATTAGGAGAGTGCTACCGCCCTAATAAAAGGCTGACCAGCAAATATTAATGGAATGAAAAATGGTTCAAGACATATTAAAAATGGTTTTAACATATTGGCAATGTCCCCATAAAATTTTTAGATGATTATCAAGCCTGAGAAAGTTTACAAAATTAGGGCAGTGCTACTGCCCTTATAAAAGACTAACCGGTAAATTTCAACAAAATGAAAAATAGTTCAAACTATATTATAAAATTTTGAAAATTTTTAAATGGTTTTTACATATCAGTAATGTTTCCATAAAATTTTTAGATGATAATTAAAACTGAGGAATTTTACAAAATTTGGCAAAATTCTACTATCCTGATTAAAGGTTGACCGATAAATTCAAACCGAATGAAAAATGGTTTAAACTATGTTAGAAAATTTTAAAACTTTTTGTGGATAGCCTAAAAAATCACTAATATTCCAATAAAAGTTTCAAATATGATAAATCCTGATGAATTTTAAAAAATTATGAAAGTTCAATTGTCCTGATAAAAGCCTTACAGTACTACATGTATTGTATCCATACATTTGATTGAGCAAACAAAACAAGTTTAAAATTTTTAAAAATTTTAGAGAAGGTTTTTGAGAAATTCTTAAGCTTTCATAAAAATTTTGGATAATGGTCATACTAAAGCGAATTTATAAAATTCTAACATGGTTATGATCGCATTATGTTCATTCTGTTTTTGAATATTTAAAGATAACAAATGAAGTTCAATTCTTTTGAAAATTTTTTATATGACCCTACACTACTAAATATAGTACTATAAAATTTTCAGAGCAAGATCAAACTAGTAAAAATTTATAAAAATCTAACATGTTTATGCAAAAATTATAAAACATCTCAAAATTCGATTTTTCAATAATTTTTCATGAAAGATAACATTCTTGAGGGTTATTGAGCCAAATCCGGTCATCAAAAGTTAAAATACAGTCAAAATAACTGAGATTTTGTTGAAATTTATTAAAATATCATCAAAATTTGTGAAAATATTGTAGTAATTTGAATTTTTTTTCAATTTTTTTTATCCGTTCTGGATTTTGAATCTCGTCCCCGACCGAAATCCAAAATTTCTCTGGGATTTCTAACTATGGTTGGAAGCTATCAATAGCATTGTCACATTTCTTATACGCTAATACTTTATCGGATAGAATAGCGATTTTCGAAGCATTTCTTACAAGGGAATGGTTTCCATTACTTTGAGAAATGGATTCTATATTAAACTATAACTATTGCAATAAAGAAGAAAATAAATTAATAAACATCGAAGATACGGAATGGCAGTGAACAGAGAGTAGAGAGAAAAGGTACCTTTCAATTTTGCCATAATTTGCCATGTAAACTTTGTTGTTCTTACGGTGCAACATCCGACCTCTCAGTGTCGATCGCCTAACTTGGACATTCTCAGGAGACCAGGGTTAACAAATATCGTTTTAACCTTGGTTTTCGACAAACCAATGGTACCAAATTATGTGAAAAACAAATGTTTTTGAAAGCTAAACGAATTTGAAATCTAGTCAAATAGCAGAGTGAAATTCGAACGAAAAGTTCAAAAAGCAGCGAATTTCGAACAGTTTTCTCGAAAATCGGCGACATGTTGAAAAATTGAAAAAAAATGTAAAAAAGTTTTCTTTTAGAGAATTTTTCTCCAAACTTTGGACCTGTTTGGTAGAACTTTAGATCTCAGCTTCATCTGAGATATGAAATTTGTAGGCTAAAATAAATTGAATTAAGTTTATATTTTTGGTCTAAAATGTAAACAAGATGATCCATCTAAACACTTTTAATGTACTCACAGCTCCACCAGATCCACGGATCGTAGAGTTGGAGCTCTACCAAACACACCATTCGTTTTTCAAAAAAAAAAATCATACCAAAGATCATAAAGCTATTAATACTAATTTTAGAGAATTTTCTAATAATTTTCAAAAATTTTCTGAATTTTTTACAAAATATAAACGGTTTTCAACGAAATTTAAAACACAACAGGAGACACCTCCACTCCACCGCTATGGGAGACCTATCTGGGTACCTCTCTTTGTTCCCCTAGAAAAGAAAAAACTCCCCCTCCACTCTCTCAAGAAACAAAACCAGGAGCCTTCCAATTCCGCCACAAGCCAACTCCCTCCTTAAAACCCCTCCCCACACTCCCCACTCTCTCCACCGACCAGCCCACCACCATGGCTACCCTACACCGTCGCCGCTTCCTCCTCCTCTTCGGTCTCCTCCTACTCTCTCTCCACACCGTGGCCTCCTCCGACGCCGGCCGCCTCCTCGCTGCCAAGTCCGAGCTCTCCGACCCCGCCGGCGCGCTCTCCGGCTGGGAGGCCCGCTCCGGCCGCGCTCTCTGCAGCTGGCCGCACGTGTCGTGCGCCGGGAACTCCACCACCGCCGTCGCCGTGCTCAACCTCGGTAACCTCTCCCTCGTCGGCGGCTTCCCTGCCGCGCTCTGCTCGCTGAGGTCCCTGGAGCACCTCGACCTCTCCGCGAACAACCTCGTGGGCCCTCTGCCGGCCTGTCTCGCCGCGCTCCCGGCGCTCACGCACCTCAACCTCGCCGGGAACAACTTCTCCGGCGAGCTCCCGGCGGCCTACGGCGGCGGCTTCCGGTCGCTCGCCGTGCTCAACATGATCCAGAACTCCATCTCCGGCGAGTTCCCGGATACTTGGCGAACCTCACCTCCCTCCAGGAACTCCTCCTCGCCTACAACGCGTTCTCGCCGTCGCCATTGCCGGAGAGGCTCGGCGACCTCGCCGGCCTCCGCGTGCTGTTTCTCGCCAACTGCTCCCTTAACGGTAACATCCCTTATTCCATCGGAAAGCTAAACAATCTCGTCAATCTGGACCTCTCGTCGAACAACCTCTCCGGCGAGATACCAAGAAGCATTGGGAATTTGAGTTCTCTGGTCCAGATGGAGCTCTTCACGAACCAGCTCTCCGGGAGGATACCGGAGGGGATAGGGATGCTGAAGAAGCTCCGGTTCCTGGACATCTCCATGAACCGGCTCACCGGGGAGATACCGGGGGACCTGTTCGCCGCGCAGAGCCTGGAGAGCGTACACCTGTACGAGAACAACCTGACCGGGCGCTTGCCGGCGACGCTGGGGACGGCTCCGGCGCTGGCCGACCTGAGGATTTTCAGCAACCAGATTGAAGGCCCATTCCCGCCGGAGTTTGGGAAGAACTGCCCGCTCGAGTTCTTGGACATGTCGGACAACCGGATGTCCGGTCCGATTCCAGTGACGCTGTGCGCTTCCGGGATGCTGAGACAGCTCATGCTACTGGACAACGAGTTCGAGGGGTCCATTCCGGTGGAGTTGGGGCAATGCCGGACGCTGGAGAGGATCCGGCTGCAGAACAACCGGCTCTCCGGTACTGTGCCGCCGGAATTCTGGGGCTTGCCGGGTGTCTACCTTCTCGAACTACGGGGCAATGCTCTATCCGGGACTGTTGATCCTGCCATTGTTGGTGGCAAGAACCTATCCAAGCTGCTAATACAGGACAACCGATTCACTGGTGTTCTGCCTGCCGAGCTGGGGAGTTTGACCGAACTGCAAGAGGTGTTGGCTTCAAATAACAACTTCTCCGGTCCGGTGCCCCCGTCGCTTGTCGAGCTTTTGGCACTTTACCGGCTTGATTTGAGCAACAATTCTCTGTCTGGAGAGATCCCACGGGGCATTGGTCAATTGAAGAAGCTGACGCAGTTGGCCCTTTCACATAACCACCTCACTGGGATTATCCCTCCAGAGCTTGGGGATATCCACGGGATGAATGCGCTGGATTTGTCGGACAATGAGCTTTCCGGTCAGGTGCCTGTGCAGCTGCAGAATCTTAGGCTGACTGAGTTCAACCTGTCCTACAACAATCTCACCGGTCTTTGCCTCTTCTCTTCAATGGCTTCGCTTGCCGAGAGAGCTTCTTGGGTAACCCTGGCCTGTGCTATGGTTCATGTCCAAGTAATGGTGATTCCAATGCCAACCGGCGTGCCGGTATGGAGTTGGTTGTCTCCATCCTCATTGCATCTGTTGTCATCCTACTCCTTGGTTCCGCATGGTTCACTTACAAGTATAGGAGCTACAAGAAGCGTGCCGCCAAAGCCGATGGCGAAAAATCAATGTGGGTGCTCACATCCTTCCACAGGGTTGAGTTCAATGAGAGGGACATAGTAAATAGCATCGATGAGAACAATGTGATTGGCGAGGGTGCAGCAGGGAAGGTATACAAGGCTGTCGTTGGGCCTAGGAGTGAGGCCATGGCTGTCAAGAAGCTTTGGGCAAGTGGTGCGGCGAGCAAGAACATCGACACCTTTGAGGCCGAGGTAGCAACATTGAGCAAAGTAAGGCACAAGAACATTGTCAGGCTCTTCTGCTGTGTTACGAACAAATACTGCCGGTTGCTTGTCTACGAGTACATGCCGAATGGCAGCCTTGGGGACTTGCTCCACAGCACCAAAGGTGGCATCTTGGATTGGCCAACGAGGTACAAGATTGCTGTCAATGCTGCTGAGGGCCTCTGCTACTTGCACCATGACTGTGTGCCCTCGATTGTCCATCGAGATGTGAAGTCAAACAACATTTTGCTTGATGCTGAGTTTGGCGCAAAAGTTGCAGACTTTGGTCTTGCGAAGGCTATTGGGGATGGGCCGGCCACCACGTCGGTCATTGCTGGCTCTTGTGGATACATTGCTCCTGGTGAGTTCCTGATGCCAAATTTGTTTCCAAGAAGTAAGAAGTAATCCTAAATGTTGCATGCTACCGTTGTTATAACCTTCTATGGCACATAAAAGGTGGTGGTTGAGATCGACTAGGAAGAACACTGAGAACTGTTCCTAGCTTCAGTTTATCTTCTTGTTTTTTTTCCAAAGATTATTTTACGTGCTCATTATGATCTTGCAATTTCTGTTACTTGTGCCACTATGACTATAACTAAAAACTTGTCAGATTCGCCTGTATTGGTTCTTATGTGGGATTGATCTGTTTTGCATTCCAGAGTATGCCTACACTCTCCGTGTTACCGAGAAGACTGACATATACAGCTTCGTGTGGTTATTCTGGAGCTTGTCACCGGTAAGAGGCCCATGGCACCCGAGATTGGCAACAGGGACCTGGTGGTGTGGGTGTGTGCCAATGTTGAGCAGAATGGGGCAGAATCTGTGCTGGATCAGAAGCTCGTCGACCAGTTTAAGGATGAGCTGTGTAAGGTTCTGAATATCGCCCTACTGTGCGTCAACAACCTCCCAATCAACCGCCCACCGATGAGGTCTGTGGTGAAGATGCTGCTCGAGGTCAGGGAACAGAACAAGCCGAAGGCAAGGAAGGAAGCACCCTCTGCCATCTGATTTGGGGGCAAAGCCTTCTGAAGAATCATGAATAATAATTATAACGTGTGCTCTTCTTGGATCATGTACTTAAAACCATTGGGAATTATATCCGATCCCTAACAAGTGCACTCCAGATAGCAGCTAACTAGGTCTGAACCTTTTTTAGCAGTTTGCTAAACTGAAAAACTTGACTGTAGTGACCTTTTTCTCCGAATGAATGAAATGTGCCACTTGCTGTCATTCTATCTGTGACGAAGGTTTGACGTTCATCGACTGGTTAGTGCTGTTGTGGGGACTGGGGACTTAGTTGCATCCTTTTATACGATTTCTAATCCTGAAAGGTGCATTTGTCTTTTTTTCCCCAAACTTTTCCACGTGATGTCGGTAAGATACTTTGGAACATCTTATGGAATTGCTACTATTCTTAGTGAGTTAGAACACTGATACTCTCTGTTTCCAAATATATACTATTCTAGCTTTCAAATTATTTTCAAATACGTGCCATTCTATAATTTCAAGGTGATTTTATTACTATTTTTTTCTTATGTACCTTTCGCCTTTAGCTTTTTTCAATATAGTTTATTACTGTAGATTAAAGTAAAACCCACTATCTAAAGATATAATATAAAGAAGTAACGTAGCCTTTTGTAAATATGATTGTTTGGTGGAAGTACAAAAACCTAAAATGACATTAAAAAACACAGAGGGTAAATCTCAACCTGACGGAAAAACATTTTGCTTGATATTTTGGTTATCCACTTTTTGCCATTTTAAGTCCATTCTAAATAATGCTACGACAGCTCAAGTACCAATCAATGATTGAATTCTCATCAGCTTCAGTGCTGTGTACAAATGTTTTCTAAGAAAAATGCAAGTTAAAGAGAGGCAACTGTGACAGCGATTGGATTTCAGTAGCGTTGTTGTCTGCATTTCTTCTTTTGGTTGTTGCTTTCGCTTGCCTCCTTTAACCTGGTAAGCAGACACTGCAATAAAATTCACGTTCAGTCTCCAATTTCATTGGCTGCTGCAGTAGAAACAGAAGCTGCACACAGCGCTGGTTCTGCATTCTCTGGCCTGCCCTATGTGGATCTAAAGAAGCAGCCTTTTCATTTGCTTTTCCAGCTCATAAATCATTGGTTGTGTGTTGCCAACTCTGCAACTCCCGACCTAATTACTCCCTCGGCAGAGAAATTTACATGTAGATTTAATAAGGTTTTTCTAATATTACTTTTATTTATTTATTTATCAACCATATACATTTATTCATTACCTTTAACAAAAAGTATTCCATCTCATTTCTCAAGACAATTATGAGAGGTATCTAAGTCATTTTCTCACGTACCTTTATCAATTTCATTGTCACTTTAATCTTTAAGCAAAATCAAAATACATCAGTAAATTTTGTCACTGCTGTTCTTTTACCTTCCTGAGGCTTGAGAATACGATATTCTTATATCGGATGCATGGCAGCTGCAAGGACAAGTAACCTGCACACATTTTATCAGCGGCAAGGACTTGATTGGAAATTTGGAATAGCTCTGCAGTTTTGAAGCCTATGTTCAGCAAAACATAGGATAGGACATCGGAGTAGCCCAGTGGTCCATCAGCCATTGGTAAAACCAGTGTACCTAGACAAAAGTGTCAAAGATAGCATGTAATCTCCTATTTTGGCATTGCTTCTTCTGTATTTGGAGTATAGGGTTTGTATAGCAAGTCCCTAATCTCCTCCCATTCTTTTGTAACCTTTCCTTAGCTGATTGCTAAGTCTGCCTTTAATTGCATTCGGCCCGCACCGTTTGTGCGCGAGCTGCGTCCATTCTCTCCTCGTTTTCCTTCTCGTTTGCAAAAAGAATCTAATGTTGCAACTTTTCATTGGATGAGTTGACTTGATGTTGTGGTTGTGTGTTGAGTGTTTAGCTGCTTCTGTTCTATGTCTGTACTGTTCAGGCATTTCGATCTTGGATATTCCTTACAGCTATCTTGCGCAAGTGCATAACCGAAGGGGGAAAAACACACGATGCAAATATTATGTTCTCAATCAAGTTTATACTTCCAGGTCATACATTTACAATTCATACAAATGGAGTATTGCAGATGGAACTGAATTTTTTCCTTCATGCATAAAAGACATAATTAACCGTGCTCTCCAATCTTTATCTCTTTGGACAGCAAGTGACGTGAAGCGTAAACTTTAGGCAGGAGAAATGTACCCTAAACATTAGGAATGTTAATGCATGAACTGCATGGACCCTCTGAGATGACACTCATGGAGCCCCCCATGATGGGAAATTGTAGAACTGCATGCCTGTGGCTTGTGGGCTCTATGAATCTCCTATTGACAAAAGACACCTCTACACCACTAGGGTTCTTGGAGGCTGTCATTTTGGTCTCCTCAGCAGCCAATGGGATGCGAGTGCCGGCGGAGCACTGCTATTGCCACCGCCAATGATGGCCAAAGCCATCACAAAACGAAACAAAGAGAAGGCAGCAAAAGAAAAGCACCATATGATTTGAGATGTAGGGTTGTATAACTGAGAAGAAAAAGCAACAGTTGAGCACTTACTGCTTGAATGGAGGGAACTTTTGCTCATCTTTTGACCTGGTCCAGCCCATCAGATGTGCAGACCTACAAAGTCATGCCAATGTTTGAACATTGACAAGGTAGTCATGTTCCGTTCTCTAATATATTTTCCATGCGGCACTGAAAATGCATATTTTGAACCCAGTTGGACAATACAAACCAAACACGTTCTGAGACAGTCCAAACTCCTAAGGCTCACAACTTACAGGTTTAAATCCCAGACAACTAAAGTGGAAATCCGCATAAATAACATCCAACCCGTGGTTGGTGGAAATTGAACTCTGGTTATCTACTAGAGAATAAAGAAACATCTTGTTTTATTCTTTACTCCTCTGCAATTCGTTCCACTGAAGTCTGGAACCTTTGGTATTGCCTCTAGTAGTAAAGTAGTAACTAATACCTTATAATGAGGGCTATTACCATAACACGTATTTTATTATCTATATGATACTTACAATGCTAATTGATACGATGAACTCAACAAAAGATGCATTTTTTTAGCTGGAAACAGTAGGAGAGGCTCCTATTGTATTATATCTCTACTACTTCTAATTACGAGTTAGTAACGGTGGTCCGTTCTCCCTCCCTCTGGCGTACCCACGGAATCGTCATTGTCCCGATCTTCTATACATTGGCGAACAGAGAAAGTTTTAATTTGGTTGAATATGTATGCATGCGTGATCTGCAGCGTATCAGACTCTTATCTCAATCAGCCAATTCTATTTCCAAATATTGCACGTCGATTCTTTTTCCATATACTGCACGCATACAGCTTCTGAGTTACCATGTGCCTTTGAGTTGCCATATGCATCTTTTCCATTAAATATTTACTTGCATGTGTAGATAAGATCATCTTTTCTTTTTATCTAATCATGTATGGACTTGATTCCGATTGGCCAGCAGCATCCTCATGGCTATGCATGATACAACTAGATAAGTTTGTTATCTCTATCTCTAGTAATCCTAATTAGGAGTTGGTGGTGGTATGTCTGTTCTCCACCCTCACCCCGATACGTGTGCTCACCCGCGTGGCTGAGTGGGAAGTGGGCAGTGGCCACCTAGTAGAATGGATTGGATCATCCCATCACGGGAGATAAATAAATATGCATGACTCATTTATTGCTTTTCTTTCTCCCGTTGATCTGGTATTCGAATCGACGACGATTACTCTCAGTGATTTTCGGATTGGATTGATTGATTCCCTTCCGAAGGAAACAGAACTCCGATGCATAGAGCTGGATCTCTTTTCGCCTCTTTTCCTTTTATTGCCTTCCTTATTTGATGTTTTCTTAATTAGATTCCATAGATATTTTCTCGGTTGCTGAATGTATATAACCTCACCACTTCTTACCTCTCCTGCAGATATGTTGAGCGGAGGTAATGGGCGACCTTCCTGATCTCGTCGATGCGATGCAGGGGCAGGTCGCCGATGGTAGGCGGCGAGATACGCTGGCGGTGCTGCTAGAGCTCGCTGCGGTGGATGATGTCAATAGGTTGGGGGAGGCGCTTGAGGGAAGAGGCGAGAAGGCGGTGGAGCTGGTTGATGGGGTGGAGCTATGGTGTGGTCGGAACAAGGTGTACGAGCTACGCACGCCACTGATGGTGGCAGTCACATACGGATAACACTTACCTCTTCAATGCCTTTTGCGCCCCATGAGGCAACAGGTGACGCCTCTTTCGGTCAATCGATCGATTTCGAATTATGGCGTTAGAAATTTACAATCCTAAGTGTTGTGATGTTATTATTTAAGTTTATGAAATTAAAGATAATTTTAAACTCGAGTTTGTAAACAGGTGCTTGGAATTTATATGTTTTGATGAATTGATTTAAACATTTAATTATTGCACATTCAGAGTGAACATTATTATTCAGATAAAGTTAGTGCTCTTTAAAAATAAATTTTTTATCGCAAATTGAGTTTCCATTGTATTGCATGGGCATATAGCTAGTTAAAATATAAAGCAGAGAGCGATGTACAAACCTTGAGGGTTTACAGAGAGGCACGCGAGGAAATTACAAGCGGTCCAATAGTCTTTGGCCCAATGCACATCGACAGAGGAAGTTTGGAAACTCTCTATAGAGGGCAATTACAAGGAGTTGATTCACTCGATGGCAGAAATTTTATCATTGTTTGTAAATCTATGTGAGTGAAGAAGGACATCCTCGATGAAGTTTTGTTTCCAAACTTGAACTGTGAGGGCTGGATTTGTTCGAAGATCATTTTGTTTCTTTGCTTCCATATCTGCTATGAGGCGATCAAGAAGATTTCGTTGAAGAGATTTCCAAAAATCAGATGAGCCTGCTTGATCATATCCATGATGTCGTTTGCCAGGTTCCAGCGAATGCCGATCTACTGTCAGCACCCTTGACTGAAAGAGCAGACAAAGAACAGCTGAATTGTTGTTTCTGATTGTGTTGCTTGGCACAGTACACATGAGCTGTCGTTGTTGGCGGACCAATTCCTTTACATCAACATTGTCTCTGTGTTGAGCTGTTGTTGTAGCATGAGTCATCCGAATACTCTGAGCTTTGGGCTGCATCTGTTTTTCCATGCCCATTTTGTAGGGTAGGGGCGCCTGGCATTTGAAGCTGATGGTTGTAATATCTTTTTGATGAGTATGAAGTTTGCTCTTAGATGCATACCATTGATCGTTTAGGGAACTGTCACAAGCGAAGTCAGCATTTAGCATTCGATGCCGTTGAAGAGACCTCCTTTTGGTACTGTGGCAACTTGGACTGTACTCCTTGGTCAGCCCCAGAAAACTCTGGCAGAAATGTTACAGAAATTGTCTTCCTGAATGCTCACATGTCTAATTGGTGTGCAGATTTCAACCTTATTTTCTGAACATCTGCAGGGGCACATCCTCCACCTCGCTGATGTTTGAAAGCCTGCCTATCTCGAAGTATAGCTACAGCAGGGGCAGCCACAAGGAGGCGAGTGGCATGGTGGGCTTGCCTATCTTCGTTCATCTTAAGAAGTTGTTTGTTTTGTTTTTCCTGAGTGCTTCGATACTTTTTCTCCTAATACAAGTTGTATAAATATTAAAATAAATGAAGGGGCAAGTAATCATCATTTATCTTTTATTTATACTTTAATATTTATATAACTGTAAAAAAAAGCATGGAAACACCAAAGTGGCATGGTCAGGTCCTACTGGGCCAACAGGCCCATCCGGCCTAGTGAACCTGTACTTGCGGGCCTGGGCCTGAACTTCTGTCAATTAATCTCATTGATTGAATTTTTTGTTTCCTTCAAGAAAAAGAATGAATTTTTTGTTTGAGGACTCTGGTTGATTGATCCGAGGACTTCTCTCCAGAAAATCCTGCAAATTTTGTTTCAAAAAAGAAAGTGAGAAAAAAAATTCTGAACCTGTACATCATATCGGAGGAATTTCAGGATTGTTTCAGAGGAATTTTGATCCAAGGCCTTCCCTCTGAGTTTGAACTGTATGGAGGATTACGGTGTTTGGTTTGGGAACCTATTTGTCCATCGTTTGGTAATTCCTCGCTTTCCGGTGTTAATGTAGTAGTTATATGGAGTATTGGAGTGAGATGACGATGGATCGTATACCATTTCCCAAACCACCTAAGAAGATTAAGTTCAAAGTTTGGACTAGATTATCCTAAATTCCTCACTATACCCCCTAACATACTTGAGTCTTGGCCTTGTTTTCGGATGTACATGCAATTCCAAATGCTTTCTTTGGGCATGTTAGAGGTGCTTCTATGTTTTTTTCAAAGCTGCACAAATATTAAAGCATGAATGAAGAGTAGATGATGATTAATCACCCAAGATTTGTGCAGCTTTTATTAGAGGAAAAACATAAAAGCACTGCTCATAAAGTTTCTTTGGACAAGATGTCAACAATTAATCAGCAGTCCTAATGCTAAGATGGAAGCACACTTGTCAATATCGTATCGGAGGGTGGAGGCTATACCAATTTGGTTTTTGGAATGATACATTCCAGTACTGTCCATACCAGCATATCATTTTGGGTTTAATATAATAATATATATTTATAGTTATACACATATTTAATTTGTCTTTTTTGTCTTTTTTGTAACTTCTAGCATAGGACTAATTTGATCATGAAATTTTATATGTAGATGGGGTAAGATGAGATGTACATCCATGATTTTTTTCAGAATTTTTTGAAACTTTTCTTAGTTGGATTGCACGGTGATTGCACGGGAACCCCTGATTACCAGCAGCCATCGTTGCCTATATATATATATACATATATATATATATATGTATGTATATATATATACATATATATATATATATATATATATATATATATATATATATATATATATATATATATATATATATATATATATATGTATATATATGTACATACATATGTATATATATTATATGTATATATATATATATGTATATATATGTATATATATATATATATATATGTATATATATATATATGAATTTGTATATATGTATATGTGAGACTTATTACTAAGGACGGGCTAACAAGGTTTATTTTGCATCAAGTGAATTTGACATCTAAATACAATAAATAGATGGAAAGCACAATTGAAAACATATATAAATAAATTATCAATTGAACAATTTCACATAGTCTAACCATATTAATAAATTCACTCAATGCTCACGTGGTGATGATGTGGCGGCTTGTGTCAAAGAATTCGTACTTATGGATGACGACGTATCTTTGGTGGATGGTGGCTGATGGCGGACCTTAGGAACCTAGGTTTGTCGGACCTGGAAATTACTTTTTTAAACCCTATGTGTTTACTATGCTAGTCCTACGATCAGTCACTAGTACACACATCCAATATTGACATACGACATTCATACATAATGGGAAGGCAGAGTAACACTTAATATTAAGCATTCGAAATTAATTTATACATGACAAGCTCGCTCACGTAAACCGACTGATGAGACCTTAGAAATCAGCCTCCTCATAGTCGAAATCCACAGTATAAAAGTAACTATGTGATGGGTCATCTTCCAAATTCCTTGATATGTTCAAAAATCAACGGTGAGTATGAAAATCGTACTCTGCAAGACTTTTAAATAAAGGTATATTATATGCAAGGCTATATTAACTAAAGTGGCCATTCTACCGTGTTCTCAAATTTTGCATAAAGTAAGCTTTCTTTCACAAAATCAAATATTAGATTGTAAACAAAAATTGTAAAGGCATTTGACATTTGATAACAAGTAATGATAGAGTACATGTTATAAATATAAGTATGTGGTGTGCTGCCATAAACATTAAACCACGGCAAATCTGTCTACCAGACAAACATACATGGATTCTCTATCCATACCTTCCAGGTCCATTTTGAAAACATAACACTACTTTGATGGAGGATTCGTTAAGTCGTACACAACCAGGGG
Organism: Guadua angustifolia; assembly: GCA_036346375.1. Lineage (NCBI taxonomy): Eukaryota > Viridiplantae > Streptophyta > Magnoliopsida > Poales > Poaceae > Guadua > Guadua angustifolia. The sequence goes on along the minus strand of CM070516.1, from coordinate 13,703,247 downwards.
CACGACTATTTAAATATATTCATGTACTCTGCAGAGGCTGTACAACTTACCCACATGACATAAACATTCCACCATGTAAAAACATGTCATGCGATACCGTCAATACCCGATTTGAGAGCTTATAACAAAGCATTTATATTACCAATCCTAACAACAAACATCAATACCCTCTTTAGGATAAGTAGTACCCCTCCAACATTCCAAAGAGCTCAAACATTATATTGGTTGACCTTGCTTACCAAGTGAGGTCCCTGCGAACAAGTAGCACATCCTTCATGTCTGTACTAGCTTAATCTCACCTATCAGCTACTGCTTGCGGTTTTGTTGCTAGTCTGTAACAACTTAATATGGTAGAGCCTTCTCATAAAAGGCACATATAGTTTGTTATTAGTTCTTGTATCTAACTACACCATAAACTCATTCCTTGGTGACCCAAAGAGACAACCACGTACCCACATCTCGTGCACAAGCACTGATCTCCATAATCATTCGCCTAAATCTAAAACATATCTTCCATTTTATTTCATAGCTAAAATAATAGAGGTACTACCTTTGGACCATAACTTAAATATTTCCCATTAGAGCATTTTGACCATAGTCTACCCTAGTTTACATGATATCGGTACAAGCAGGTCTAAGCATCTACCATATGTCTATTCTAATTTTACACAATTAGTTATTTGAGTAGTGGATTGCATTTACTAAAGTGACAATGGCGGACTAACAATTTATCAAGGTAAGGTACATGCAACAATTTGACTATCTACCAATCCCATCAATATAGCAATTTTTACTGGGAATACAAGTGTGCATAATAGTTTTGAACACACTTATATAACAATAAATATATGGGATCAAATATAATCAAGAGGGTGCTTGTCTTGCTTGTTGAACACTAGGTCTTGCTTGGGGTTGATTTTAGGAAGTTTTGGGGCATTGATATCTACATGTGAAACATCAAATAGTAAAAATAAAAGAAACAATAATTCAAACAGAGACAAAATTAAAATATTTTTGAAGATTATGAAATCTCATGGTTTTATAAAACTTTAGGAACTTGCTTCACTCAATTTGAAGTTCATATGCAAAAGTTACAAGCATTTGAATTTAGCTCAACTAAGAAAATTGAGAAAAAGAAAAGAGATTGTATTGTGCTGAGAGGTGGCGTCCAAGACATATTTCCCCCAAATACGCTGTCCTACAAGGAAAATATGTTATTACTAAACTAAAGATGGCTATTGTAATTTTTTAGATTTATTTAAAAGCGGGGTCCATACACCAGGTTTTTATTATTTTTACTGGTTTTTTCTCAAGTGGGTCATACCTATCAGTCACAAAACTTCAAACTCAATTTGGTTACAAAACTACAAGTGGGTCCCATTTGTCATACTCGCGTTAGGTACTAATTACATCACTAATCACTAATTATTTTCATAACCATGATTTAAGTGACTAACATGTGGGTCTTAGATATCACACAGTGGAGATAGAGCAAGAGAACAAAAGAAAGAAACAAAGGAGGCTAGCGGTGGTCTTGGGTAGTGCTCATTGGTGTGAATGGCGTGGGGTTGGTCAGGAAACTAACAAAATAGGTTGCTGGGTTGACGACGAGGTCACTCATGGTGGCAGCACGGCACGGGGTGGTCGGAGTCATGCCAACGGTGATGAAGGGCGATGACAAAAAAGTAGAATGGAACTAGCACAAAAGATGACTCAAATGAGCTAAATGAGGGAACTTTAGGTGCCTACCCAGGTGGCTGGCAATAGCTAATGGCTTTGGAGAATATTTGGTGACGGAAACCGAGGTGATAAGTGAGTTGAAATAGCGGTGGGGCTCTTCAACCACTACTAAAAACAATATGTGTGTAAGGCACAAGGGATGACTATGAGTGTACAAATGACTAGGTTCAGGTCTAGGGCTCACCAGAGAGGGAAGAGTGGTGATGGTGGCAAGCTTCATGTGAACTTGGCATTGGCGAGATATTGAGCTAAAAATAATCACACAGTGAGATTTAGGGGACCATATAGGTGCTCTAATGGACCATGTTCAAGGCAGGGAACCACTAGAGACAGTGGTGTGGCACTGGCGCAGCGGCTACCGGAGTTGGGAAAAAAGGTGCGAGGTCGGTGCTATACTACACAAATCATCAAATTGATTGACTGGTATTGAAGAAGAACCAAAGTGGCTTAAAGTGATATCCTTATTGATAGTTGATTTGAAAAGAAAAGATTTCTGTGTGAATCTAATTTTATCTAGAAATCCGCAAGATCTGTAAGTGTAAAACCCAGACTACCGTAGGGCCGTAGGGGCTTGTTTGGGAGCCAGACTACTCGGAGGTCGGTACTATCGTGCATAAAGTCGGTAGTTATTTTCCAAAAGAGCGCATTTTCTCAGTTTTTGAAGGCCGGAGCTACCGCCGGTTAATGGGCAGTACTACCAGAGGTGCGGTAGTACCGGGCCCAAGCCGCTGGTAGTTATTTTCCAGAGAGGCTACATTGGAGGTGACTTGAGGCCTGAAGATCTGCTGTGGAAGCCTGGTACTACTAGCCGAGGGTACTACCGAGCTTTTGCCTGTGGTAGTACTGGGTTTCCTGTGCAACGGCTAGTTTTCTAATCATTGCCCTGGAAGCCGATACTACCGACCCTAGAAGTGCGGTAGTACGAAAAAATGTTGTTTTGCCCATGTTGGCTCCCAACGGCTAGATTTCATGTGGGGGACTGTAAAAGGATACCAAGGGCTGTCATTTGGGCTTGCTGAGTTTTTGGGAGTTCTTGGGGGTGAAGTGCATGTGTTGCCTTATCCATTTTGTCTCTTGAGCTAAGAGTGAGCCCTAATTGCATGTGTTGCAATTAGGAGTGGATTGAGAGCCTCTTGTGCATGTGTTGTACTTGTGGAGGATCCCAATGCATGTGTTACACTTAGGAGGTCACCGGAGTGCATGTGTTGCACTAGGTGAAGTTCAAGTTAGAGGGCTTAACTTATTACTCTTGATGTTTGCCAACACCTAGACGACGTGTGGAGGCGTCATGTGCGGGAGCTCTCAACAAAGGTTGTGAGAAGCCCCGGCAAAGTTGTGAAGGTCGGTGCGTGCCTACCCAGAGGGGGAAAGAGCAACCACTAGTGGATCGAGGTGGGTGCTCAATTCGTGGAGCTGGTCTAATTCATTTGGGCTAACCTCAATGTGGATTAGAGGAGACCGGCAAGTCTCCGAACAACACGGTAAAAAGTATTGTGTCTCTTATGCTTGCATTATATTCGTTATTTATATTCAAGCAATTTATATTCATAGAATTAAATTGATTGATTGCTTGTCCTTAGGATTGCAATATTTGTTAGAGACATAATTAGTTAGTGCACATAGTGAGCCTAATTGATTTAGGCTTTAATTGTCCAAACCTTAATTTATCGCTTCCGTATTAATAATTGTTAAGATTTTGGCATTAGGATAATTAGGGGTGAATTGCTTTGTAGAAATTCGTTCAAGTATTTTTTAAAAGCCGCCTATTCACCCCCTCTAGTCGGCATCCTCGACCTTACATGCAACCGTGATGCCATTTCAGGGGCTTACCCGCAGCGTTATCTGGCTAATCCGATAGCTCTCGGTCTTCTCAACCCACTAGTACCCTCAAAGCTGCCGACTACTCGATGACGACAACGTTTTCTGCAAAAACGACATTCCTCTTCCACGACTCCGGTGAGCTCTTCCTTTGCGCTCAAAGCTTCTCGGCCGACGATGCTTGGGTGTGAAAGCTCTAGATGACACGATGATTCTTAGGGTACGTGCGGTGCCTTAAATAGGTGCCTTGTTGGTTGCATACAGTGCGGGGATTCTAACTGACACGGCGGTAGTACTGTTGTGGAGTCCGCCATCCTCATGAAGACAATGTAATCTCCATCGTCCCACGTGGCAAAACAACTGATCAAGATTCGCAACTACGTAGAGCAATCTGAGATGCATATGGAGATCAACGGCTGGGATTTGCTGATGACCCGAACCATTACCACTAATCGGTAGTCAATCTCGATCCAAAGGCAAACAAGTGTTAGGGTTTCGGCTTTGAAAATGGCCATTTGATTTGAATCCGACGCCATGATTAGAGCTTCTAGAAGATAGGCGGACAGGACTAGGCTAAAGCGCAAGATAATGGGCTTTTGGTCCAAGCATTGTTAAAGGATTTCGGGTTTCTTATTTCAAATAATTCTTAAAAATAAATTAATTTGGTTAAGGCAAATAAAATATCAAAAAATTCTTATAAATATATTAAGATATTTGGAACTCAAATAAAATATTTTTAATAAAACATTATTTTAAATTTCTTAATAATTAAATACTTTCCATAAAAGGACAAATATACTTAATACTAAATAAATTCAAATAAAATATAGAAAAAATCCAAAAAATTCTGGAAAATCACAAAATGCTTGTTGAACCCAAATAAATCAAAAAATTGGGATGTTACATGGGCTATCTTGGCACACATGGTGTGTCCAAATCGGTGGGCAATGAAGTCAAAACCTAGGGTGCTACAGTACTCAAGAGCTCTCCCATGGTAGGCACGGGCATGAGGAGGACGACAACGGGTGAGTGGGCCTAAGGAGTTAGTGAGCGCGGGGAGAGGGAGAGGATAGGAGGAAGATTCGACAGAGGTGCTTCCACTTGGAGGAAGCAAAAAAGGGGAAGGTGACTGCGGAGGGTCAGTGTGCTGGCTGGAGTTGGGCCAGAATAGTGACGCTCCAGGTCAACCAAACAAAATTTGGCCCACCAGCACAAAAATGATTTTAAATTGCTTTCCTAATAGATTTGAATGCAGAAAAAAGTTTGAATTTTTAAAATTAGGAAACCGACTTTTAAAAATTATGAAATTATGAAATTTTTTAGAGGCTCTAGAGATTATTTAGAACCCAAATAAATTATTTCTAGGCTCTAGCCAAGTTACAAATAGATTTATAAGATTAAAAAAAGCCGCTAGATTAAATTTTTTTTCTTAAATGCTAAAATCTTGGAAAATCAAGAAAATAAAGAAAAATAGATTTTTGCGACATAATATATATCTTTTAGGAAATTAGAGATGTTACAAGGGTTCGATATTTCCATCGAACAATGACATAACAATGACAATGGATAGGTGGAAACTGGAGCAATGGACACAACGAACTCAACATACACTGGGACCGGAACCAATGGTCACCACCGCTAAGAGGTCTTGGTTCACGGCAGTGGCCATATCCGACACTCTTCTAGCAAAGCGGAGGTGCAGGCGAGGTAGATCTCAGTATGGCAATTTGGACGGTGGGGTTGACAGGAGGCAGAGCTCACCAGCGACAATGAAAATCAGCTGTGAAGACCTTTAGGCTTGGTGAGAATGGAGAGGATAGAGCTTGACCACTTCGACTTCGACCCTGTTGATTTCTCTACTCATCTCGAGGCAGCAACATAGGGCTTTGAGGTGGCAGAACTCGAGGATGCGGATCTAGGGCTCTAGCTCGGTCTTTATAGTTGGCAAAGGTGGTTGTGGAGACGGGTGTTTAAAGTGGCTATGACGGTGGCAACAACGTGCATAAGACAAAGACCTCAGATACGAAGCACAATGCACGTTGACAAGTGGGGCCCATTGGTTATTAACGGTAGAACGGTAGGGATACGGGCTAGGCTGCCTTGGGCTGAGCATGCGGGCAAGAGAGAGCGCGCGTGTTGGGCATAGGCAGAAGTGGGAGAGAGATGGGTCGAGAGAAACACCCACGAGCATTTCCACTATTATAATTCATTTTTTGTTTTGTAAAATACCAGAAATCCAAATAAACCATGAAAAATACCAAATGAGCTTGGAAACAATTCCAAAAAATTCACTAAAATTCTCTAGAGCACAAGAAAATTGAATAAAATAGTTTTGACTTTAATTGAAGTTTAATTTATTCACATTAAATCATTTTAAATTTCTAAAAGTCCAATCTATGTTTTAATTAACTTGAGAAAATAGAGAAAATTCTGTACAATAATTTTTTAAACAAAACCGGTTTAGAGGTTGAAATGGTACATACCAACCATACCAGTATGGTGTTGATAACTATGGATGGATGTACACAAAGCATATTATATCACCTGGTTGGGCGATTGAATAAAACACTCAATGATGAACTCACTCGTGGAAATCTGTCCAGAATGAATATGTAAATCCGGATCCTCTATATATACTATACCAGTTCATGATCAATTCAGTGCATACAATGATAACCTCGATGAAATATCATCCCATACACAATCTAATAATAAATAGAGTATTAAATTTATTAAGGAAATAACATGTGAGACTTTATGATCAAGGTTTACACCTATTTAGCCACACCGGTCTTAGCACTAATAAAATAAAGTAGCAGTGGAACAAAAGAAATCAGCTTGCCATGGGTAATCGACTGGGTGCAAGTCCTAATTGTCATTATCCTCGTAGAATAAAGACAATGACTCCTCTTCTCAAGGAACTGATTGATGATGATTGTAGAAAGAGTGAGTACATGGAGTTGTATATGTATATATGTATATACATATATACATGTATATATACATATATACATGTATATATATATATATATATATATATACATATATATATATAGGAAGCCTTTTTCAGACTCAGAGTACGTACTCCTACCTCTAGTATACCACTTAAATGAACGCTTTATACTCCTTTATCACTTTTGGTATACTCCAATAATAATTCTAAGATACCCCAATGCAACATGGTTGAAACAATTTCATAAGAACTCTTTATTTTTTACTGCATACCCTTTTCCATATGTAAAAAGAATATATAAACAAATATTGCTATAAAGGGTGTACTTTAATGAAATTTTTCGTGGAACTCACTTTAGAGTATCTTATAATTAGTATTAGAGTATACTCAAAAGGATAAAGAGGTATAACAACATAATTTAAATGGTATATCAAGGTGGAGTACGTACACCTGTGAGTATGGAATCATTTTCCTATATATATATATATATATATATATATATATATATATATATATATATATATATATATATATATATATATATATATATATGAATTTGTATATATGTAAATGTGAGACTTATTACAAAGGACGGGCTAACAAGGTTTATTTTGCATCAAGTGAATTTGACATCTAAATACAATAAATAGATGGAAGGCACAATTGAAAACATATACAAATAAATTATCAATTGAACAATTTCACATAGTCTAACCATATTAACAAATTCACTCGGCGCTCACGTGGTGATGATGTGGCGGCTTGCGTCAGCAACGGTACTCGGGGATGACGATGCATCTTTGGTGGATGGTGGCTGATGGCGGAGCTTAGGAACCTAGGTTTGTCGGACCTGGAAACTACTTTTTTAAACCCTATGTGTTTACTATGCTAGTCCCACGATCAGTCGCTAGTACACACATCCAACATTGACATATGACATTCATACATAATGGGAAGGCAGAGTAACACTTAATATTAAGCATTCGAAATTAATTCATACATGACTAGCCTACCCACAGCAACCGACTGAGATGAGACCTTAGAAATCAGCCTACTACAACACGTCAAGCTTAGATGGCGCCTATAAATGCCTTTAAAACCTTATAAATGCCTTAAAAGGATTTTAGATGGCGCTTACATGGCGTCAAGAAAAATGGCGTCAGGAAAAGTAATTGGCGGCGCTTAATTATCCATGGCGTTTATAAGTGCCGTGAAAAACTCTAACCCGGCGTTTATAAGTGCCGTGGAAGACTCTAACCCGGCGTTTATAAGTGCCGAGGATCCCTCTATTCGTTGCATTTAGATCCCTCTATTCGTGGCGTTTACAAGCGCCGGGATCCCTCTATTCGTTGCATTCAAAATCACAGGTGCACAATGACTTCCCAGGAGGTCACCCATCTTATTACTACTCTTGTCCAAGCACGCTTAACTTCAGAGTTTTTATAAGATCTAGTACTTTAGTGGTGGTATGATCACATCTGATATATAATGCGTCCCTCCTCCCCTTAACCCCGTTAAACACCCGAACACCGATTTTCAATTATTTCAAATTAGCAAACTATTGAGGTAATTAGCAAAATCATCATACGATAAGATCTCCAATTATATTCTTTTGGGCACCAATTCTAGTTTGCAAATACGAAATCCGAGCATATTTCTTAAAATAGACATAACTTTTGACTCGTACCTCCAATCGGGGCGTTCTTTGGCTCATTGGAAAGATAACGAAAAGTAGCATCTGAAATTGATAAGTGTCACAAAATCAGATGGTAAATTTTTTTTGAATTTTCAAACAAAATATCAATGAAAATTGAATTTTCGGACAAAATTTGAAATTTTAGACAAAATATCATCGAAAATGAAATATTTGGACAGAAATTATTGCAAATGGAATATTAGTTTCAATTATTTCAAATATAATATTATTTAATTTCAATTTCACAAATTCCCCTGTGGTATTCACGTTTATAAATGCCATGGTAGAGTCTACCACGGCGCTTATAAATGTCGAATTCCATTTCTCCGGCGCTTATAAACGCCGCAGATAGAGTGGAATTCTACGCTTATAAGCGCCGTGGAAGATTTTAACCCTTATAAACGCCGATATAGTGGAATTCACGGCATTTATAAGCGTGGAAGACTCTAACCCGCTTATAAACGCCGTTATAGAGTGGAATTCACGGCATTTATAAGCTGTGTAGATTTCTAACCCTGCGTTTATAAACGCCGGGAATTAAATGCCTCGAATGATAAAAAAACGCCGACTTTAGCTTTATTAGGGGCGTTTAGATTAAACGCCGCGTAAAATAAACGCCGGGAAATCCATGTTATCATGTAGTGTCATAGTTGAAATCCACAGTATAAAAGTAACTATGTGATGGGTCATCTTCCAAATTCCCTGAATATGTTCAAAAAGCAACAGTGAGTATGAAAATCATACTCTGCAAAGACTTTTAAATAAAGGTATATTATATGCAAGGCTATATCAACTGAAGTGGCCATTCTACCGTGTTCTCAAATTTTGCATAAAGTAAGCTTTCTTTCACAAAATCAAATATTAGATTGTAAACAAAAATTGTAAAGGCATTTGACATTTGATAACAAGTAATGATAGATCATATGTTACAAATATAAGTATGTGGTGTGCTGCCATAAACATTAAACCACGGCAAATCTGTCTACCAGACAAACATACATGGATTCTCTATCCATACCTTCCAGGTCCATTTTGAAAACATAACACTACTTTGATGGAGGATTCGTTAAGTCATACACATCCGAGGGCACGACTATTTAAATATATTCATATACTCTGCAGAGGCCGTACAACTTACCCACATGACATAAACATTCCACCATGTAAAAACATGTCATGCGATATCGTCAATACCCGATTTGAGAGCTTATGACAAAGCATTTATATTACCAGTCCTAACAACAAACCATCCATCGATACCCTCTTTAGGATAAGTAGTACCCCTTCAACATTCCAAAGAGCTCAAACATTGTATTGGTTGACCTTGCTTACCAAGTGAGATCCCTGCGAACAAGTAGCACATCCTTCATGCCCGTACTAGCTTAATTTCACCTATCAGCTACCACCTGCGGTTTTGTTGCTAGTCTGTAACAACTTAATATGGTAGAGCCTTCTCATAAAAGGCACATATAGTTTGTTATTAGTTCTTGGATCTAACTACACCATAAACTCATTCCTTGGTGACCTAGGCGAGACAACCACATACCCACATCTCGTGCACAAGCACTGATCTCCATAATCATTTGTTTAAGTCTAAAACATGTCTTCCATTTTATTTCATAGCTAAAATAATAGAGGTACTACCTCTGGACTATAACTTAAATATTTCCCATTAGAGCATTTTGACCATAGTCTACCCTAGTTTACATGATATCGGTACAAGCAGATCTAAGCATCTACCATATGTCTATTCTAATTTTACACAATTAGTTATTTGAGCAGTGGATTGCATTTACTAAAGTGACAATGGCGGACTAACAATTTATCAAGGTAAGGTACATGCAATAATTTGACTATCTACCAATCCCATCAATATAGCGATTTTTACTGGAAATACACGTGTGCATAATAGTTTTGAACACAGCTTATATAACAATAAATATATGGGATCAAATATGATCAAGAGGGTGCTTGTCTTACTTGTTGAACACTAGGTCTTGCTTGGGGTTAATTTTAGGAAGTTTTGGGGCATTGATATCTACATGTGAAACATCAAATAGTAAAAATAAAAGAAAAAATAATTCAAATAAAGACAAAATTAAAATATTTTTAAAGATTATGAAATCTCACGGTTTTATAAAACTTTAGGAACTTGCTTCACTCAATTTGAAGTTCGTATGCAAAAGTTACAAGGATTTGAATTTAGCTCAACTAAGAAAATTAAGAAAAAGAAAAGAGATTGTATTGTGCTGAGAGGTGGCGTCCAAGACATATTTCCCCCAAATATGCTATCCTACAAGGAAAATATGTTATTACTAAACTAGAGATGGTTATTGTAATTTTTTAGATTATTTAAAAGCGGGGTCCATACACCAGGTTTTTATTATTTTTACTGGTTTTTCTCAAGTGGGTCATACCTATCAGTCACAAAACTTCAAACTCAATTTGGTTACAAAACTACAAGTGGGTCCCATTTGTCATACTCGCGTTAGGTACTAATTACATCACTAATCACTAATTATTTTCATAACCATGATTTAAGTGACTAACATGTGGGTCTTAGATATCACACAGAGAGATAGAGCAAGAGAACAGAAGAAAGAAACAAAGGAGGCTAGCAGCGGTCTTGGGTAGTGCTCGCTGGCGGTGAATGGCGTGGGGGTTGGCTTTGGAAACTAAAAAAATAGGTTGCTGGGTTGACGACGAGGTCACTCATGGTGGCAGCACGGCACGGGGTGGTCGGAGTCATGCCAACAGTGATGAAGAGCGATGACAAAAAAGTAGAATGGAACTAGCGCAAAAGATGACTCAAATGAGCTAAATGAGGGAACTCTAGGTACCTACCCAGGTGGCTGGCAATAGCCAATGGCTTTGGAGAATATTTGGTGATGGGGAAACCAGGGTGATAGTGAGCTGAAATAGCGGTGGGGCTCTTCAACCACTACTAAAAACAATATGTGTGTAAGGCATAAGGGATGACTATGAGTGTACAAATGACCAGGTTCAGGTCTAGGGCTCACCAGAGAGGGAAGAGTGGCAATGGTGACAAGATTCATGTGAACTTGGCATTGGCGAGAGATTGAGCTAAAAATGATCACACAGTGAGATTTAGGGGACCATATAGGTGCTCTAATGGACCATGTTCAAGGTAGGGAACCACTAGAGATAGTGGTGTGGCATTGGCGCAGCAGTTACCGGAGTTGGGAAAAAAGGTGTGAGGTCAGTGCTATACTACATAAATCATCAAATTGATTGACTGGTATTGAAGAAGAACCAAAGTGGCTTAAAGTGATATCCTTATTGATAGTTGATTTGAAAAGAAAAGATTTCTGTGTGAAATATGATTTTATCTAGAAATCCGGCAGTACCGCAAGTGTAAAACCGGTACTACCGTAGGGTCGGTAGTACTGCTGTTTGGGAGCCGGTACTACCGGAGGTCGGTAGTATCGCACATAAAGTCGGTGGTTATTTTTCAGAAGAGCGCATTTTCTCAGTTTTTGAAGGCCGAAGCTACCACCGGTTAATGGGCAGTACTACCAGAGGTGCGGTAGTACCGGGCCCAAGCCGCTGGTAGTTATTTTCCAGAGAGGCTACATTGGAGGTGACTTGAGGCCAAGAAGATCACTTTGGGAAGCCTAAGACTACCGCCGAGGGTACTACCGAGTTTTGCCTACTGAGTAATCGGGTTTCTTGTGTAATGGCTAGTTTTCTAATCATTGCCCTAAAAGTCAATACTACCGACCCTAGAAGTGCGGTAGTACAGAAGTTTTGCCCATGTTGCCCCCCAACTGCTAGATTTCATGTGGGGGCTATAAAAGGATACCAAGGGCTGTCATTTGGGCTTGCTGAGTTTTTGGGAGTTCTTGGGGGGTGAAGTACATGTGTTGCCTTCTCCATTTTGTCTCTTGAGCTAAGAGTGAGTCCTAATTGCATGTGTTACAAATAGAAGTGAATTGAGAGTCTCTTGTGCATGTATTGTACTTGTGGAGGATCCCAGTGCATGTGTTGCACTTAGGAGGTCATCGGAATGCATGTGTTGCACTAGGTGAAGTTCAAGTTAGAGGGCTTAACTTGTTACTCTTGATGTTGGCCGACACCTAGACGAAGTGTGGAGGCATCGTGTGCGGGAGCTCTCAACGGAGGTTGTGAGAATCCCCAGCAAAGTTGTGAAGGTCGGTGCGTGCCTACCCGGAGGGAGAAAGAGCAACCACTAGTGGATTCGAGGTGGGTGCTCAATTCGTAGAGCTGATCTAATTCGTTTGGGCTAACCTCAATATGGATTAGGGGAGACCGGTAAGTCTCCAAACACCACGGTAAAAAATATTGTGTCTTTTATGCTTGCATTATATTCGTTATTTATATTGAAGCAATTTATATTCATAGAATTAAATTGATTGATTGTTTGTCTTTAGGATTGCAATATTTGTTAGAGACATAATTAGTTAGTGCACATAGTGAGCCTAGTTGATTTAGGCTTTAATTGTCCAAACCTTAGTTTATCGCTTTTGTATTAATAATTGTTAAGATTTTGGCATTAGGATAATTAGGGGTGAATTGCTTTGTAGAAATTCTTTCAAGCATTTTTTAAAAGCCGCCTATTCACCCTCCTCTAGTCGGCATCCTCTACCTTACATGCAATCGTGATGGCATTTCAGGGGCTTACCCGCAGCATTATCTGGCTAATCCGATAGCTCTTGGTCTTCTCAACCCACCAGTACCCTCAAAGCTACCGACTACTCGACGACGACAACGTTTTCTGCAAAAAAAACTGACATTCCTCTTCCACGACTCTGGTGAGCTCTTTCTCTGCGCTTAAAGCTTCTTGGCCGATGATGCTTGGGTGTGAACGCTCTAGATGACACGACGATTCTTAGGGTACGTGTGGTGCCTTAAATAGGTGCCTTGTTGCTTGCATACAAAGGGATTCGAACGATGCGCGGTAGTCTTCTTCTTGAGTCTGCCATCCTCATGAAGACAACGTAATCTCCATCGTCCACATGGCAAAACGACCGATCAAGATTCGCAACTACGCAGAGCAATCTGAGATGCACATGGAGATCAACGGCCGGGATTTGCTGATGACCCGAACCATTACCACTAATCCTAGCTGTCCAATCTTGATCCAAAGGCAAACAAGTGTTAGGGTTTCGGCTTTGAAAATGGCCATCCGATTTGAATCCGACGGCCATGATTAGAGCTTCTAGAAGACAGGCCAGACAGGACTAGGCTAAAGCACACAGTAATGGGCTTTTGGTCCAAGCATTGTTAAAGGATTTTCCGGGTTTTCTTATTTCAAATAATTCTTAAAAATAAATTAATTTGGTTCAGAGCAAATAAAATATCAAAAAATCTAAAAAACATATAAATATATTAAGATATTTGGAACTCAAATAAAATATTTTTAATAAAATGTTATTTTAAATTTCTCAATAAGTAAATACTTTCCATAAAAGGCCAAATATACTTAATACTAAATAAATTCAAATAAAATACAGAAAAAATCCAAAAATTCAGAAAATCACAAAATGCATGTTGAACCCAAATAAAGCAAAAAATTGGGATGCTACATGGGCTATCTTAGCACACATGGTGTGTCCAAATTGGTGGGCGATGAAGTCAAAACCCGGGGGTGCTACAGTACTCAAGAGCTCTCCCATGGTAGGCACGTGCATGAGGAGGACGACGACTGGCGAGTGGGCCTAAGGAGTTAGTGAGTGCGGGGAGAGGGAGAGGATAGGAGGCAGATTCGACGGAGGCGCTTCCACTTGGAGGAAGCGAAAATGGGGAAGGCGATCATGAGGGTCAGTCAGGTTGGTGGAGTTGGGCTGAATAGTGACACTCCAGGTCAATCAAACAAAATTCGGCCCACCAGTGCAAAAATGATTTTAAATTGCTTTCCTAATAGATTTGAATGCAGAAAAGAAGTTTGAATTTTTAAAATTAGGAAACCGACTTTAAAAATTATGAATTTTTTAGAGGCTCTAGAGTTATTTAGAACCCAAATAAATTATTTACAGGCTCTAGCCAAGTTACAAATAGATTTATAAGATTGACAAAGGCCGCTAGATTAAAAAAAACAATTTTCTTAAATGCTAAAATCTTGGAAAATCAAGAAAATAAAGAAAATAGATTTTTGTGACATAATATATATCTTTTAGGAAATTTGGGATGTTACAAGGGTTCGATATTTCCATCGAACAGCGGCATAACAATGACAATGGATGGGTGGAAACTGGAGCGATGGATGCGACGAACTCAACATACACTGGGACCGGAACCAATGGTCACCGCCGCTAAGAGGTCTTGGTTCACGGCAGTGGCCATATCCGACACTCTTCTAGCAAAGCGGAGGTGCAGGCGAGGTAGATCTCGGCATGGTAATTTGGACGGTGGGGTTGACAGGGGGCAGAGCTCACCAGCGACAGTGAAAATTAGCTATGAAGACCTTTAGGCTTGGTGAGAATGGCGAGGATAGAGCTTGACCACTTCGACTTCGACCCTGTTGATTTCTCTACTCATCTCGAGGCAGCAACTTAGGGCTTCGAGGTGGCGGGACTCGAGGATGTGGATCTAGGGCTCTAGCTCAGTCTTTATAGCTGGCGAAGGTGGTTGTAGAGGTGGGTGTTTAAAGTGGCTACGACGGTGGCAAATAGAGAAAAATTCTGTACAATAATTTTTAAACAAAAGAAATCCATATACTCGAAAATTAGGATGTTACAAAATCCATTATAGGAGTCGTTTCTATTCAGTTAGGAAATGTCAGAATACTCTGCTACCAAACCGTCTCTATGGTGCAGTAGGTTGTCAGGCAGGCTAGTCTCACACACTAGAGGTCCCCGGTTTGAAACTGGGCTCAAACATAATGTCGTTCTTTCTTTGGCCATTTTAGATGTTTTTTTCTTATCATGTAATGTGAAAGACAAACTTTACGACCAATGCAAGAGGATAAAAATTCTGAATTCGGAAAGAAGCAAAAGCTAGCCAAGGCGAGATTTTGTGAACTGTTTGGAGATTGCGTTTGATAGCAGCCGCTCTTGCGAGATTTTGTGAACTGTTGGTCCTGCTGTCGTGTCTCACGTTTGCAGTGCCCAGCGCGACCTGCCGGCTATCATCTCGGTAAGAGAATGAACCGGAGACAGACACCTGGAAGAAGAACATCTACCAAACCGGGTGGTTCCTTGCATCTTGCTCCACAATCTTCATTAGTGACCACAAAGCAAAAGATTTGCTGTTTGTTTGAAGCAAAACTCACCTCGAATCAAGGCACGAGATGTTTGGGGTGGGCAATTTTGTGATGTCTTCCTGGTCTAATCACTTCAATCAATGGCAATCTCTCTTTAAAAAGGTGGGAGGAAATCCACGAGAATCGTTGAGCTGCGCGTTGCCAAGATCTGCTGAGAATCTTGCCAGGCATGACAACCCAGCTAAAGCTTAGCCATATTGTGGCCAGACCACAGCACTCTTTCGTATGTTTCACACAACTGGTAGGCATATATCATCATTCCAGATTCCAGATTAATTGTGGAAATATCTCGTGCTAAGTTTCAATGGAAGTTTCTGAATCTTCTCGTTCGCATTAACACAGAAAAATTCTCTGGAATCAAAGCAGCAGTCCACGATCACTTCTCTTGGTTTCGTTTCACTTCTTTTTTGATGAATGTCTTAGTTTTGACTTCATTTTAGATGGCCAGAGATCCAGGAAACGAAAATTTCATGAAGCCAGGGATGCTAGCCAGATCGGCTGGAGATTACAATCTTCGTGATTCACACAGTTAAGATTTAATATATCATCCGTCCAATCTGAAGTTCTGAACTAACTAAAAAATTCGATGCAAACCATGTCGCTACAATCTGAATCACATCAGCAGACTCAGGAATTTAAGAAACTGGCATCTTGAAATTAGCCCCTGTTCTTCCCTTCCTGATACTAATTTTGCTTTAATTTCATTTCGAACGGCATCCAGATTTAATTCTGGTTGCACCAATTCTTTTCACATCTATGTGCTCCACTGAACTTCATTCAGGGAGAAATCTAGCAAAAAATGATTTTTAAAAAGAGAAAAGAAAACAATCAGTACAACCACTAGCTAGCTAGTTACTACCACCCCCAATCTTTTTGCACCATGCTACTGTGTCCATGGTTCATGGTGCTATGGACAGTCACAACAGCCGGTAACCAGCCCCTACAATGAATTCCTTCGCCGGAGATTGACGACGATAACGGAGATGTTGTCGGAGCTGTGTTTCGCGAGAGCCATCTTGGTGAGCAAGGCCGCCGCCTCGGCGCACCACCTCTCCCTGCCCCTCCGGAGGCAGGCCCGCGCCACCTCGCACGCGTCCTTGTTGCTCACCACGTCCCACAGCCCGTCGCTGGCCAGGATCAGGCACTCGTCGCCGTCCGCCCTGTCGGTCACCGTCACCTCCGGCACCGCGGACACGATCGGCTTCAGGTAGCCGTCCCCGATCGCGCGCGACATGGCCAGCACGCCCAGCACCCTCGCGCCCTCCCAGAATATGACCCGGCCGCCGGCTTCCTCAATCCTCTCTAGCTCGTCTGGCCTGTCAGGCTGCACGGAAGAGACAGGAATTAAGCACAAGCCGTTGAAAGGAGAAGAAATGGGTTCTTGCTTCGAGTTTGGAGTTTCGACAAGCACCTTGTGGTCGGAGGAGAGGAGGACGGGCGCGCCATCACGGCAGAGCACGGCGCGGGAGTCGCCGCAGTTGGCCACGACGACGCGTTGCTCCTCCACGATGGCCACCACGGCTGTAGACCCCACGTGGTCGCACTTGTGCGCCTCGCACCGGCAGCTCGCGCTGTCGCCGCAACCGCCGGCCATCACCTCGGCGTCCATCCTCGCGAAGCTCCGCTCCATCGCGCCAGTCCAGCAGGAAGGTCCCCACGCTGCCGCGTCGGCGTCGGCCAGCTCCTCGGCGACCAGCTCGTGCATCCGCTCCCGGCACGTCTCCGCCACGTGCGAGCAGCCGTGGCCGTCGAACACCCCGTAGAAGTCGCGCCCGGTGCCAAGCTGATCCCCTTCCCCTTCCTTGCCCACCGCCGGCGCCGAGACGAACGCCTCCCGCACGGACACGGCGTCCTCCATCTCCCTCCTCCGCCCGGCGACCGACGCCACCCCGTGCCGTCGCGCCACCACCACCCGCCCCTCCTCGACCCCAACCACGCGCCGCTTCCTCGTGTCGGCGACTTCCGCCCCGGCAACCGGCACATCCTGGACCTTCCACCTTCCGGCGTCCACAGCGCGGCGACGCCTCCCCGCGCGCGCCCTCGCCCTCGCCTCGGCCTCCGCCCCAACAACCACCGCCGCCGCGGCCGACCTCTCACAGCACACCTGCCCCATCGACATGAAACACCACCCCCGCCCCGCACCAGCTAGCTCCTCCCCCTCTCAATGGCCGCGCTACAACAAGAACACACGCACAGGAATGAGATGGGAGAACAGAGCTCCTCTGCGGTGCCGCCTTTTAAAGCCCGTAGGGTGGTGTCGTGGTGGGCGTCGAGACGACATATGGTGGGCCCACCGCCCCACGCCATCGCATCTGGGCCGTCCACGAGTTCCCTATTGCGCGCAGCTGCCCCGACACGTGCCCTCACTCCATCGCTCCCCCACCGCAACACGTCACGAGTGGTACGATAACAGCATGTCTGATGTATATGGGCTGTTTGAAAAGAATCCCTGACTTTTGTAAACATTTCTTTTTATAAAAGGTCATTTATAAATAAATAATTTTTTAGCAATAAGCTATAAAAATAGATTCAATATAGTTTTTAACTTTTCGACTTTTGCTAGTTATATATAGCTTTCAATTTAATAAAAATAACTTAAAAACTAAACTGTTTAAAGGATTTACTACCTTCTTAAAACTAAAATTGGCTTAAAAGCCCTTCCAAGCATAGCCCTAATCTATCTAGCACTTCCACCCTCCAAATTCATAATCTAGCTAGTATTTTTAACTAATTTGTTCATAAATATAAGACGTGATTTGACACGTTAGTACAAAAGTAATATAATATTCTATCTATATCTCTAATTAATATTCATCTTTAATTGATATTCTCTCTAGGTATATATAAGTGTTAAATATAATAGTTAAAGATAATAATTAGATGTTGTATAAGTCATTTTCAATTTCTCTCCATCCTATGTGACCCACAGCCTCGAACGGACGGAGAAAGAATGATTCAGCCACCGCTCGGCGATGGCGACGAACCATTGGACCCCGACACCTTTTGCCGAGTTTTCTTCTCATAAACGTCGTCTCACCTTTTACTGCGAACGAATAGTCCAGCCGTCCAGCTTAGAGGAAAGTTCCGTTCGATTCGATGCCACGGAGAGCTGGCCCGGAGAGCGCTGCGTGCCGCGACGCCGTTGGTCCTCGCCGAGAATGGCGTTCTACTGTTGCGGGGGAGGACGACTCGTGTCACGTTTGACCTGTCGCATGTAGTATTGTGTTTACGCGAGTGAATAAAACCCGGGGAAACATGACACGTTGTGCGTGCTCTTGCTTTCGGGGTGTTGCCGGCAATTACCCACCACACACTTGGCACGCGAGAGGGCTCGAATAATGCACGCCCATGGAGACAAACCTGCTGCGTATCATTGATTGATTTTTTTTTATATACCAGGTGCTATACTTATATAAAAAAAAACCTTTTATAGGTAGTTTCGAAATTCGTTCGTTAAAATCAAGAGTCTACTTATAGCTCAACAAAACTAAGAGTCCGATTATATCTCAACACTTCTCTTAAGTGAATACCATGTTATGCATATGATTTATCAAAAACTCTTCCCAAAGACCCAGTAGGAAAAAAGATGAAGAAAAGAGTATGCTACATCTATATGTTGTGTTAAATTTTGTTCTCATTAAAAACTTTCATATGAGAAAACTTTAGAAAAACTCATTAAAATAAAAATAGTGCAACTTATAATTTTTTAGATGTTAATACTATCTTTATGATCATACTACAGGTTATAGTTTGGAGATTTACATAAAGTTCTAGATTTTGGTAGTATCTCCAAGATCATACTACAAGTTATGGTTCAGAGATACTAGATCAATGCCCGTACGTTGCTACGAAAAATAAATTTGGTAACGAAACATAAAGGTCAAGCAATAAAAAAAATTGTGCTACAAGATTAAACATCTATTTCTCCCGATTACAAAAGTTTTTATGGTTTCTTCTCCGATATGAATTAAAACCAAATATATTATACGTAGCAATATATATTACCAATATCAAAAATCAAACAATCATTTTTATCCTTTTTGCAATTTATATTGCGACGAGAAAGACGAGGTCAACGGCGCCGAGGAGCGCGCTACGGGCATGGCGAGAGGAGGAGGAACACGAGCTGGTAATATAAATTGCAAAAAGAGATAAAAATAATTGATTGATTTTTGAGATTGGTAATATATATTGCTATTATAATATATTTGGTTTTAATTCAAACCGGAGAAGAAACCATAAAAACTTTTGTAATCGGGAGAAATAGATGTTTGATCTTGTAGCACAATTTTCTTTATTGCTTGACCTTTATGTTTCATTACCAAATTTATTTTTCGTAGCAACGCACGGGCATTGATCTATAAGAAAACATGTTAGAGTTTTGGATTGATGGGCCAGCAAACAAAATCTGAAAGGGCAACTCTATTTTTCGCAAGAAATTACAGAAAATTCATGCGAAATACCTGGTTGCAAATGTGGCTGAAGGATAGCAGATTCTTTTCCGTATGGCAGAGTGCTATTGAGACACTGCCATGTGGACCCACGCGGCATGGGGCCCATGCGGCAGTCTCTCAACAGCACTCTGCGATCCATGTCCGGCTGAAGGTGACAAGAAGAGTAGGGGAAAGGGCGGAGAGGGCAGAAAGGATTAAAAGGCGGCGAACGAAACTCAGGAAAGAAAGGGAGAGGAACGATAGGGGGAGATGCCGTTGGGCAAGTACTACTACGAATACTGCGAGAAGCAGTTCCAGGCACCGCCGCCGCCTGCAAGCGCCACCTCCAGGGCGCCCAGCACCAACGCGCCCGTGCCCTCTGGTACGACGCCGTCCGCCGCCAAGGTGCTCCTCCTCCTCTTCTCGTTTCCCTTAGTTATGTGGTTCACGCATTCGCCCGAACACCTTGACCGCCCCGCCCCGCCTGAGCCTGCTTCTTATCATCTTCTTCGGCAGACTCCCAGGGGGGGCGCTTCTTCCCTCCTCCAGCCCGACGGTGCCCTCCTCGCCCAGGGCGTCTGCCACCACTTCGCCCGCACGGTGCGTACGGGTGCTCCTCTCCCCCAATTTAACTACAGCATTACATGTGTTTGTGCCAAGATGGAATTTGAGGTCAATTGCTTACGCGCAGTATTCCTCGTGCACATTTGTAAGCAATCACCGTCCCATTGTTGTTTGTTACAGGGGACGTGCAAGTTTGGGGATTCATGCAGATACTTCCATCCGAAGCCACATGGTGTTAATCCAGCATTACCTCCATCTGGTGAGTTTGCTTCCTTATGCTCTTTAATTATTATTTTTTATTAGCATGGTTAAAGGTTAACGGATTATCCGTATGCTTACGAGGTATATCACCTGTAGGATGTAACTTGGGCATATCATGAAAACCCGCTAACTTGTTGAGTGAATCCACATTGGGTTGTCTGGTGGATGTTGGTCTAGACTTCAGTTTAATTCAAACACAGCCTACAGATCTTCGCTGGTTCCTAACTTTAGCATGCATTTAGATTTGGCTTTATGTTAACTTGATGCAAGGAACTGCCGTTGTAATTCATGTTAGGGGTTACCCATCTTTGCCCTTCTGTAGAACTTAAGCAGTACTTCTATCTTCACTTGCTTTTATCACAAAATAAATAGTTATCTGTACATAAATCTGTTGAAGTTTGCTTGTGGCCTTGTAGACTGCTGTTCATTCTCCCATGGAGTATAAGTACACATGGTAGTCTGCCAGTTAAGTTCAAATTGTCAGTTGCAGTTATTATTGTACAACATATATAGAGTACAAAAAGAATGATTGACCGGCTATTAATTACCAACGCAATAATAAGGGATTTTGCTATAATAATCAGCCATATTTAGAGAGATATGGCTGGCTATAAATCAGGAAAGAATAATTAGCTATAATGACTGGCCATTATTGGAGATATGGCGCCGAGGGGGGTAGGAAGAACGGACCGTTGCTACCAACTGCAAATTTATATTAGTAGAGATACATAAGGATAATCATTATTGTTAGAGTAACTCTTCTTTAGGAGGAACTTATTAAGTCGGTTGTACCATATTATCCCCTGACTGTTTTAGTTTGTATAGTAACTTTTGCTATTTCATGCTATGTATCATCACCACATTCTCCCTCGAATGTTTTAGTCTGTACAACAACCTTTGCAGTTTGACACTATGTAGCACCCTAATTTTTTTGTCTCTTTGAAATTTCTATAATTATGTTAGCCCTAAAAAATTTTTCGTAATTTTTATTGATAAATAAAGCTTAATTTGGAATCTTTAAATAAAAAGTATTTAATACAATTAATGCTCAATTGAACTATTATCAAAATTACTACATTTTGGTTCTATATACTCTAAGTATTTTACATAATTTTTTTTGGGAATTTTCTGAGTCTATTTGCTATTTATTTAGAGTTTACTTACATTTTCAAAAAAGAAAAGCAAATAAAAATGCTTTTATAGTGTTTGGGCTGAAACTAGCCTAGCCAACTTGTGTGTGTGCCAGCCCAATGTGCATCGTAGTGAGTCACTGATAGGTGGGAATTTTTTATTTAATATTTATTTTAAAATATTTTTTCAAAACTAATCGCCCGCAAAAATTGTAAAAGAGGCTGTCGCCCAAAGACGGGCGATCGCTCGCATCGGGCGACAGCGCGCCCTAACGGACCACAAGCTAAATTACAAATTTTAACTACAGGCAAAAAAAATTGAAAATAGACCTATCGTCCCAAAGACGGGCGATAGGTAATCGAGTTAATCAGAGCATTTTTTTTTTACAATTTTGTTGTATTCAATTGGAAAAAATTACCCAATTTTTTTTTACATATTGGTAGCAATGGCGAATCAGTTTATTGATAATGGCAACAACTAATAGAGGAAATATAGGCTCGATCTTTAGTAGGTACCACGAATGCGTAACTCGAGTCATAGGGTGAACCAAGAAATTAAAGTAAGTTAATATGTATTCTCTTAACGATCATATATTCAAAAATCACATTATGCTTTCTCAATGATCTTTTAGAACATAGTATAGAAGGAGAGGTTAATTAGTAGTGCTTTATTTTTTTACAAGATGGATACACACAACTCACATACCTTGCACTCACATTTTATACGTACAGTTTTGTACGCACGCTAAAAAATTAATTAAACACAACTCATATACACCACGCACACTAAAAATAAATTAGATACTACATAGCTTCCTAAACGTGGGTACACGCTATTTTACTTAACGCCTCCTTTTGAATTACAAGAAGTTTTTTTTTCCAGTTGAATACAACAAAATTGTAAAATAAAATAAAAAAAAATTTGCTACATATGTTATAGTACCTATCGCCTGCATCGGGCGATAGGTCTATTTTCAAATTTTTTTGCCCCGCCATAAAAATTTGGAATTTCATTGCCAGACCGTTAGGCGTATGCTGTCGCCTCAAGACGGCGATCGCCCGCATCGATCGCCTGCATCGGGCGACAGACGTCTACTTTTGCAATTTTTTTGCCCGGACGATTAGTTTTGAAAAAATGTTTTAAAATAAATATTAAATAAAAAAAAATTCGATAGGTGGGGACTAGTCTTCGCTGTGTGCAAGACGGACTCGATGTCCGTGTTGTAGCCGCAACAGATACCACGTCAATTCGAGCGCTTAACAAACGCCAAGGTGGGTATAAAGTGAGCACCAAGACCTTATAATCTCTTTGTCCAAAGTCCCGACCCTAGAAGCCACGAGCTGCAGCCGTTTTGCTGAACTTTGAAGATTCTCGAGTGTATTGCATAACCGTTAGTGAGCCCATGGTCCCTTGGTCAGCGCTGTGAGATTCCTTGCGTAATGTTCTAACCCATGCGCACATCATCTTCCCCGTTCGCTGTTGCTAAGGAGGTTGTCGTTGCCGGTGCTTTCGCCGTCAGTTGCTGGAGCCGCACCAGCATTGACCCTAGGGCCTTGAGCCTCTCCACTAACAAGTCGCCAACGTGGCAACCATATGGTGCCAGGTCAGCTGTTGCGCAAGTCGGTTCAGATCTTGGTAAACCTAGTTCACCATGCACCATGTCGCTGACATGTGTAGCATGAATGTTAGTGAGTCAAGCCATAAGTCGAGTCCAGCGTAGGCTGGACTTAGTGTTCGTGGACTTGGTCTATAGACCAATGGCCCACTTGTCAATCTCTGATTAATTTTTGAAAATTTAAAAATAATTAGAAAATAGAAAATCAACCTATGCCCACTTGTCTCTCTTAGGGGGATATTCTAGGAATATTCTCTTTTCTTTCTCTTTTTCCAGGATTTAATTGTTTAATGAATCTTTCGAGAGTCCATTCTCTTTTATATGAACTCTGACTAAGTCTGTTCAAGTTTCTAAATTTATCTAAAATCAAGCCTTACACTCTAGTATATTTTGATTTTATTTTATTTTTGAAAGTGATTTTATCTCTGTTTTGTATTTATTTTGGTTTTCGCTATTTATTTGTTTAGACGTTGAAGTGTTAGGAGTGTTCGAAGGTGAAGAGTTTATTCAAGTGAAAGGTCTAGATCAAGATCAAGATTTGTTCCAATGAAAATTATGCTTTGATCATGTTAAACCCAGTTTTATAAACACTATTTTTCTTTAGTTTATTGCATGTTATTTTGAATTACAACTGTTTTCAAATAATTTAAAAATTAATTAATCAACCCATTTGATTTATACCTACTTTGCCATTTATTATACCATCAATGTTTGCCACCTAGGATGAATATTTATTAGTAGGTTGTTAATATAATGCGCAACGTGGGTTGGTTAGGTCGTGAGTCGTTTTCTTAGGCATGCCACGAAGAATTGATATCTTTGAAAGGGCGTATTCAAATTTTACTATTGGTCTATGGAATATCTTTTGAAAAATAATGTGTCAGGTTTTGTTACATAATGATGTTGATGTTGTTAATGGTATGTGTTGCACGATAATTAACTGGGGTGGTAAATGATTTAGATTGAGGCGTAGCAAAGGAATCGTACCATAAAGGTGGGTTTGTATGACATTGGGGTTGAGATTCTGTGTTTATTGTTAATGGTTATTAAGATTATTTACAAGCCTTACCTTAGTCAATTAAGGATTCAACTTTATAGACCAATGAACTAGGCTAAAACATGCAACTACGTGTATGAATTGGGATAGACATAATTGAGTAAGTTATCAACTCATGACACATAATGTCTCAGGAGATAATCTAAGCTGTGTGCATGAGATAATCTAAGCTGTGTGCACAGTTGGAGAAGGTGTGTGTTGCAGCAGCTCCACATCTTGAACATTGAATGTTCCTAGTCTAACGATGAGTCCATCTTATTATTCTGCTCTGTGTGAGGATGGAATAGTAAGATCACGCTTATTGGGAGTGTCTGTGTTTGGATAGAGTTTTCGAAAGATTTTATTATGATATCCTTTATCGAACGTCTAAGGAAGCATGCCAATTGCATGACAATAAGAAATTGATCATAACTTGTGGTAAAGTGTATAACATCTACAGAGTGTATAGCATATTCGAATAGCCATGTCCCCAGTTATGGAGAATGCTTATAAATTTCACACAAGAGTTAGATTTTATAAAAATTGAACTTAAGAAGGGAAGTTATGTGCCAATGAAAGTAATGGAATTGATTAGGCTATGTGCAATTTTAATGTGAAAAATATATGGGAATCTTATTGCTATTTATCGGTGTTTCGTACAACCGGCAAGTAAATTTGTAAATATAGGGGCCGCGCGTTCCCTCTCCCTGAATGGTTAGACTAAAGAAGTCCAAGATGTATACTGGTTCGGGCCGAAAATCCCTACGTCCAGTTCGTGGTGGTGGTTCTTTATTGCTTGAGGTGCGGCGGTTTACACAGTGTTACAAGCGAGGGCTGAGGCCTGGCCTTGAGCGCTCGTCCGAGTGGGGGAGCTCGGGAGGTCGGTGAAGCTAAATGTATTCGTCTGTATGTTTGACCGATCGAACCGGATGGGTCGGATCAGATCGAATGTAAATGCGGATGTGAATACGAACGCGAATCGAATCCCCTTCCCTAGGGGCCCTGCCCCCCTTTATATAGGCGAAGGGCGGGTTACACGGGAATTTGGAGAAGAAAGGTAGGGGTATGCTACGCCCGGGAGTCCCGGTCTTCGGTCCTAGTGAAACACAATAAATGGAATGTTACTAAATAGAAAAACAAAGAATCCCTTTAGCAAAGAATTTTTGAAGAAGATTGTGATAAGTCCTCAAGTCTGATCACAACACATCACAGAATAATCCATGAAATGAATGCAAAATGCAATTTCCAACAAAAATAGAGCTAATGAATGCATATGATCTTATAGCCTCGAAGCCAAATGTTCAATACTTCCTTCCTCTACAAACTTGATATGTAAGTACAGTCCCCATGCCTACTGCCAATTCAAAATTTATACAGAGCACCATGCTTCCTAATCTGGATAATTATCCCCCATATACCTGATTATTCATAGGGAACAGGGCAGTCATGTTTTGTACAAAACAAATCACATGAGTTTTGTTGGAAGTAGGAACCAACAACGGCAAAGCACATCAAATTGTGGCACATGAGTTATGTTGGAAGTAGGAACCAAAAATAACCAAGTATGTTGGTGATATCCTAAATCATAAACAAAGCACATTAAGTTGTGGCCTGTTGGTCATATGAATTAGGTTGGTCCCAATCTTTAACAAAGATAAATGAAACCTGAGATAACTAAATTTCTAGTAATCATGTAAATAAGATGACCAAGGGACAAAGCTTTATCAAGTTAAAGTAACTCCAGAATATACATCAATGTTTATCCATGTTATATACTTTGATAAATCATGATAAGGAGAAATAAACTGCTAAGACACCACATACATCCTGAGGCAGAAATGATGCATATAGCTTCCATTAGTAAAGTACTTTCAGCTCATTCACATGTTTGACTAAAAAAAGATCTCCAAATGTTTTGCTATCTTAATGAGCCAATCAGAACAATGATTAAAGTAAGTGTTGATTTAAATCTCCACCGACTTCATGCAATCGGATAGGAATAGACTGTAGTAGATTATCATTTGGTAGTAGGTTATATATGAGCATCATTCATTGGTTTACATTGCGATGGCGAACCTTGAACAATACAACCCACATACGGTAGAAACGGCATGTTTCTACGGAAAATCTGGAACCGCTAAACTTATCTAGCGAAACCAATTATAAAAAGGAGAAGGAGGTATGCCATTTGCTAGTGCTGACTTGAATATTTTCAACATGATGCCCTGCAAATAAATAATAGGCCAGTTCTATAAAACATTGTATTGGGCACTGAATTCATGATAATAGACATGTTGCTAGAAGTTTGAATAAGATCAACTAGGTTTCAGAGAGTACTTCCACTTTGATGCCTGGGTTTTTAACAAATAGATCATGAACAAAAACCAAAGTTAAAAAGAAAAATGGACTTTAAGGTCTTAGTTTTTTCTTACTGTGATATGTAACATAAGGTGGACTGACCTCATCAGTTTTGGCCTGTAGGATGGAAATATGACTTCTTTTCTACTCTAGGATTTTGACATTTCCTTACAACTGCTCTTCTAGATCAATTGATTCATCAAGTTTTGAGACATATATCCTTTTAGTCTCGTCAGCAAGAGCATTGAGTGTAGGTTTTAGGATAGTTTTGTAACAGGTTTCATTGAGTGCAGATCTATTTTATGTTCAAATAAAATAAAATAGATATATGTCTCAATACAAAACTATCTGAATAATAATTATTCTGAAAAAAAAACTTATATGATTCAAATCAATTCATAGTGCATTCATGAAAAGTTGTGAAGTGTAAAGGTGGGATGACATAAGTATCACTTGACATACTTGGTCATTTTTGGTTCCTACTCCAACATAACTCATATGCCACAACTTGATGTGCTTTTGCTATTGTTGGTTCCTACTTTCAACATAACTCTCGTGATGATTTGTTACGCCTGAAGACATCCCAGTACACCGCCTGTTCATATGAATAATGGTGCATATGGGATAATTATCTAGATTAGGAAGGATGGTGCTCTGTATAAATTTTGAATTGGCGGTAGGCATGGGGACTGTACTTACATGTCAAGTTTGTAGAGGAAGTATTGAACATGTGGCTTCGAGGCTATAAGATTATAATGCATTCATTAGCTCTATTTTATTGGAAATTGCATTTGCTTTTATTTCATGTATTATTGATAAGGATGTGTGTTGATGAGATTTGAGGACTATCACATTCTTCTTCAAAAATTCTTTGTAAAGGGATTCTTTGTTTTTCCATGTAGTAACATTCCATTTATTGTGTTAGTTTGCACCCATTTTGGGCTTTCATCAATTCCTTGTGTCGAGCTCTTTTCATGGTGATTCCAAACATTTATCAATTTAGACAAGTTCTGGAGCATGTATGTACCATATAACTCATGTTGTTTTGGAGTCCTATAGCTTAATCACAATATCTAGCTTTTGCCTTCTGGAAAGTAGTGGCAAAAGAGTGACACTATTATTTTTCTCCCTGTTTACATTTCTATTTATGCTCCCCAGCTGATTGCTCGATTGAAATCACTGGATCTTGAAATTAGAAATCATATTTCAAGATGTACAACTGTTGCTAGACAAATAAAAGATGAGTTGGAGACAAAGGAATATCACTTGATTATTATTGAAAAAGAGGCAGACAAATTTTTGAAGGTACTTCTCATTTATGTTTTGTGTTACTTAAATGTGTTCCCTAACATGATGCATGGATAATCAGATAACTTGATGCAATTTGGTTGGACAGAATTCTGAACATAGGCTCCAAGATGCATCATAGGAAACTGATGAAGAAACTCAAATGTGCGCAAGCGAACTGCTGCAACTATTGATTCCATTACGGAGTATAAAGAGTTGATGGAAACATCAATTTTTGGGACGAAAAAAGATCTTTATAAATGTGCTGATGACATAGCTTCTACGAGTCAGACCTCTGCTCATCCTATTGATGACATAGCTTCTACCAGTCAGACCTCTGCTCATCCCTGAATGTGAATGAAGTTCCACACGAAATTGGTGTTGCCCCTTCTCATCAACGTCTCTTCTTATTTTGAAAATGTAGCTTTTCTTATTTGAGGTAACAAGATTAGTGCTACATTGAGCTTTGTTTGACCTAAAGAAGCTCAAGTAGTTATGTACATCCTACCCTTTCTCCCCAAGGATGGGAGAGTTTTAGTGATGTAGTAGTAAGATCTAAATATGAGGAGTGATGGCAATCAATACCTTTTTTTGCAAGGTGGAGCAAGGGATCGTTTAATGCTTGGGTAGATGATTCCTTGGTGTGGCTTTTCTTTTGTTTCTTGTTGGTGACATCACTATCCTGCAAAATTTCACAATGCAGTAATATAATGGAGGAGGATTAATGTGCATATGGGTTCTTTGGCTGTATATTCTTTACTTGCCTTGTCATCAATTTGCTCTTCCGGCAGTAACTTTTTTGCGAGCATTAGACTGCTTGGTGCTATCTGAATCTTCCTCGTTGATAACACGTGTTAAGTATCGTTAGAATATGACATGCAGTGCACATAGTGATATAGCTGGAGTGTAATTGTATACACACATAAGTATATTTGTTTCCGTAGGAGTTTCATTGTTATCCAGCATAGGAGGAATCTGCAAATCAAGATTAATGTATTTAGGTTATGGATCGAAATACATAATCTCCAGTTATGAGTCTGCAATTCAAGGTTAATGTATTTAGGTTATGGATCGAAAGAAGAGGAAGAAATGCTTAGGGAAATGCTTATTAGGAAAAGAATTGAAGATGAACGGAGCTAAGGCAGTGGACACAAATATTAGGAGAAAGCGAACAAAATTTTATTTAGACTTAAACAGATACAGAGTTACTGTCTCATTAAAAACTTTACAATTAGTGTGGGGTATCCCAGTGTGGAGCTACTCGACGTGTGTGTGCTCGATATTAGTGAGCATGTACTATTCAGTCTTCATTCTCCACATTTTAGCATCTCCATCACCTCTCTTTTCTCTGTATGTGTTAGTGCTAAAAATTTGAGGTAGGGTTTATTGACCACAACACACCAGATGAACACCCGGTTCAGGGCGTGCTAACCAAGATTTGATCCTGCAATCGGTAAGTAAAATATAAAATATGCGCAAAGCCAGTCTCGGAAAACAATCGGCTAAGATCTAATTAACTAAAAGCCAACCAAATTGAAGATAACAATAAGTCTAATTAGCCGATAATGGTTAATCAGAGATAGAGGTAGATCAACCCCAAAAAAGGCGATGCGCAACAAGATTGGAGAAAATTAAACCTAATGGATGTAACTGATAATGACCAACAATCGGCAATATGCAACTTTTTTGATCAAAAACTGAGTTACAAGAATCTAAATTACAAGAACTACTCCTAGTAGATGGAAAAATAAATGAAAGTATAATGCAGGCTGGTTGATTTGATTTGTGTTGTTTTTCGCCTGCCTATAACCATCTTTTATACCCGTCGGTCAATCATGTCCGACTACAGCAAGCTACAAAACATGATCTGTATCGGCCTAAATCTGGACGATCTTTCCTTAAAATCTTTACCATAACCAAATATAGATGAGGTAGAATCATGGAGCTGTGGTTCTTCTCTCCTTCATTTCTTAATACCTTCTTCCTTTAGGACGTGTTTGAACTAGAGGATTGTGTAGCAGACCCCTTTTAGAGGGTGCGTATAAATACCTTCCTGACTACCGAGAATTTAGTATGTAGGTAACCAAGTGTATATTGCTAGGCAGAGAGCAAATCACGAATGTTTTATAGATAAATTAAGGGCCTATGACGAGTTTACAAAAGGTCGGCGGGCACGGATACATTACCAAAAAAAGCGACCACGGAAGGAAGCGGCGAGGTAGATCAAGGCCTTCAAAACCAAATAACGTCGCCATCTCGTCTTCACTGGAACTCGTCATCTTCTTGAAATTCTAAAAGATGGGTTAGGAGCAAGGGTGAGTACACAACCGTACTCAACAAACCACACGGAAATTCTGAATATTACATGCACGGAGTTTCAAGGAATTGGCATAAGTTTAAATATTTGGTGGATGCATGAGCTAGGATTAAATATAGTATAAAAGAAACATAAATCAATCAATCATTATCATTATCACAACACCACCACTGATTTTAATAAAATCCAGGTTACGACAAATTTATGATCAAAACTACTCAAGCTCGATTCTGGAATCACCGAAATTAACCCGACTTCATTAACAGAAAGCACGGCGTGATAGAATACCATTTAGATCACTCTGTGAGCTACTCAACTTTACCCACAAGATATCTACGATTGGTTGATGCCACTCGAGGTGAACATGCAACTTTTATGCATGCGGTCGGACCGAGATGAACATAACCTTTCATTGAATTCCCCTCTTTAGCTCCTACCCGATGGCGGTGCAAATCCCGATTTCCGGCCACCTTGGCCAAAGTGGACCTACAGTGACCAAGCTGTGGAATCCTCTTGTTGTGAAACCGCCGAATGGCGCACCATTCCGTTTCACCCCTAGCCTCCAGCAGCGCCCCATTCCTCCAACACAAAATGGGGGTCCACCCGTAGGCATTCAAGGAAAGACAATATCTTAGGACTCGTGGATCATGCCAACAAAGTTGACAGACCCAACTTGTGGTTGAGAGGGTTACGAGTTATTTACCTTGCCGAGGGTTGATCCTTAATTGCGAAGACAAGCCCGACACACACGCACCACCGGTACCTCCTGTACCCTTTCCACGCCACTTTGGGCTTGTCATCGGTTTGGGGATTGGGCAGACATCCACCTTAGTGGTCAGCCCAATCTGTCCCCCAAAGTAGCATGATTATAAATGTGCCCAGAGTCAAGACAGGGGTTTTAAATAATAAAAGAAGAGCAATGTTTATTAATATAGCTAACCTCTGGCAGTTCATTATTGATAACCTAGGGTTACAATTGAATATGACATCTGCAACAAGGTTTTAACAAGGGGTGGGTTTAACTAGGCAAGTCTTTCCAAACTAGCTCTTTTAGATTTCTACTCTATTTACAAACAAATGCAATAACTAAATATATCTGATAATTATCTGGAATAATGGGATCAAACATGTTCAAGGAGTGTGGCTTGCCTTGCGAGGTTAAAGGTTACGCTTAACGAGAGCGGTCGATGTAGGTATGCGGCCCCGACGGCTCTTGTTCTGCGGCGACTCCTCGTCTTGCTCTGCTCAAGATTCGTGCTTAGCGGTTGCTCGACGTTGAATCTAGCGCGAAAGCATAGCCAGATAAATAAGCGAACAAAACAAAACAAAAAGAAAAGCGGAAACAAAATCGAGAGAAAATAAGCGGAGCGAGTCAAGGGCATTTTGGAATTTTCTAGACTTGGTATGGCAAAGCGGAGATCATTTTGGACTCGGTGACTCGATCGGTCAAGAATATGTATTTTGGCATTTTTGTATTTTTGGAATTTTGGGATTTTTCACGATTTTCGGATTTTAATCTGAATTAAAATCAAAAAAATCGAAAAATTGAAAACGAAAATGGTACCCTGATGGAGCCGGCCCACAGGCGATCCAGAGGCGACAGCGTGGCCCAAGACAGCTTCGGCCCGTCTTGTGAGATCCTTGACACAGGGTCCCAGTGTCGTGAGTGTTAGAGGCGTCTGACAGGCGGGAATCGTGGCGAAGCAGAAGAAGTGCTAACAGTGGGAACTGCTTGGCAGCGGAGAAAGCGAGCAGCGAAGCGGATGCGAAGGACTCATGGGACTCGGGAGGAAAACGAAATGCGGAATCAGAGTTGGAGTGGCAGAGGTAAAGGGAGAAGTAGAGGGGAAGGAAGAGGGCTTCACGGTGGACTCGGAGGCGGCTGAAAATGTGGAAGGGAGGGAGGGGAGCGGCCGGGCGGTGATGAAGACCGGAGGTGGAGAAGGAGCTCCGTGGCGCGGCGCAACGAGGACACCGGAGGAGAAAGGGGTGGGAAAAATGGAAAGGGGGTCTCAGTGCGAACCCGAGGCAGGGGAGAATGGGTTCGGAGGCACCATCTATAGCCGGAAGGGAAAGGATAAGCGCGAGCGGGTCGGAGAGAGAGAGAAAGGGAGCGGCGAGGTTTTTGGCGCGATGCGGGGCTTGAAGATGGCTGAGGAGGGGATCTAGGGGTGCGGCGCGAGGTCGCTTGAGTAGCCTGGCGGCGATCTGACAGGCTGCAACGGCAACGAGCAGCGTCTCGAGCAATGATGCAAAAGGCGGCTCGGTGGCGAAGTCAAGCTGGAACGATTAACGGGAAGGCGACAAGCGTTTGAAATTTTGGTTGGCGTGTATAAGGAAGATGGCGGCGAAGGTAGTGGCGTCTTGAATTGTCGAGTGGCGCCGAGGACTAAAGGAACGTCTTCACGAGAAGAAAAGAGTGGCGCCGAGGACTTGCGAAGTGGCAATTTTGAAAATGTAGCATCCTACCCTTTCTCCCCAAGGCGGGGAGAGTTGTCGTGATGTAATAGTAAGATCTAAATACGAGGAGTGATGCCGGCGGTACAATTATTTTTTGCATGGTGGAGCAAGGGATCGTTTAATGCTTGGGTAGATGATTCCTTGGTGTGGCTTTTCTTTTGTTTCTTGTTGGTGACATCACTATCCTGCAAAATTTCACAATGCAGTAATATAATGGAGGAGGATTAATGTGCATATGGGTTCTTTGGCTGTATATTCTTTACTTGCCTTGTCATCAATTTGCTCTTCCGCGAGAATTTTTTTGAGCATTAGGCCGCTTGGTGCTATCTGAATCTTCCTGCTTGATAACACGTGTTAAATATCGTTAGAATATGACATGCAAAGGCACATAGTGATATAGTCGAGTGTAATTGTATACACACATAAGTATATTTGTTTCCATAGGAGTTTCATTGTTATCCAACATAGGAGGAATCGCAAATCAAGATTAATGTATTTAGGTTATGGTTTAGGTTATGGATCGAAAAAAAAAAAAAAAATGCTTAGGAAAAGAATTGAAGATGAAGCGGGAGAAAAATATTAGGAGAAAGCGAACAAAATTTTATTTAGACTTAAATAGATACGGCGGAAAAGGACATTCGGTAGGGAAAGTAGAGGCGGAAGCGATTAAGGAAAACGGATTTTGGGGATTGTGGTTAAAAACAGAAAGGTGCTAATTAAATCCGAAATAAATCGAAAAAGAATTATGAGAAAGTCAAGGAAAAACCAAATGAATTAAATAACTCATTTTTGAAATTTTTGGGTTATTTCAGATTGGAAGTGAAAGAATCCCCGATAGTTATTTTACCAAGTTTCTTTAAATTTCAGTGAAATTCTGGACATGGTTTGGTCGCAGGAGTTCTTGCATGCTCGTCGAGTACTTCCTTCGGTCATGTGCTGATATACGTAGCCAGGAGTGTAAATTTATACCAGAAAAGCACTTTTGTAATATTACAACATTATCAAGTTTTGTAAGTACGGTCAAGATTATGAAGATTACACACAAATTTGTTGTAAAACATAGTCGTTCATCCGTGATCAATCAGCAATTTGTCGTTGTGATAGTAAGAACAATGATCGCACAATATAAAGGTGGAATTCTCTCGCTTTTATTATATTCATTGATTACAACGGGGAACTCCCAATATATATAGCACAGGGGAGAGAGAAGTTCGGATTCGCCCACACAAATAAGAGATAAAGTCCTAAACCAAACACGGTTAGGCATCCTTATCTCATAACACTTCCCCTTAGGCAAATACCACGTAATGCACATGTCTCGTTAAAAACTCCACTCAAAAACTCAGTGGGAAAAAGGAGATGGAGAAAAGAGTACATTGTACTCGTACTTTATGTTGCACTAGTTGCCTCATTAAAAACCTTCATGTGAGAAAACTTCAGGAAAACTCACTAAAGGGAAAAGAGTACAACTTATAATTTTCATGATTTATATTGGGATCTTCAAGATCACAATAAGGATTATAATTCAAGTGTTTTCTCCCTTTGAACTTTGCATCTCTCTAAGTTTTCTCATTCCAATACCTTTAACACATCTTTGAAATATAGATTTGGGCAAGGATTTAGTGAATAAATCTGCAAGATTTTCACGTGACTTAGTTTGCAAGATTTTTATCTCACCGCTCTTCTGAAGTTCGTAAGGGTAGAATAACTTAGGAGCAATATGCTTCGTGATGTTGCTCTTTATATAATCCAATTACATTTGTACAACACAAGCAACAATATCTTCATAGATAATAGTGGAGGTATCGACGGTGTTAAGGCCACATGACTTCTGGTTATGGTTAATTGCACGTCACAGCCAAACACATTCATGTGAGGCTTCATACAGAGCTTACCAGGGTTTGCTTACAAGACCGTCTAGAAACGGCTGTACCACCACAGAGAAACACAAAACCAGTCTGTGATTTGGCACTACGAGGATCAGACAGATAACTAGCATCCGTATATCCCACCATGGTCAAGTCTTGTTTCTTCTGAAAAAATAATCCAAGATCTTGAGTACCTTGGAGGTATCTGAGGAAAGTTTTGACACCAGCCCAATGTCTTCTGGTTGGACCTGAACTGTGTCTTACTAGCAAATTCACTGCGAATGCAATATCAAGCCTTGTGCAATTCGCAAGATACATGAGTGCTCCAATGGCTCTTAAATATAGGACTTTAGGTCATAAGACTTCCTCATTTTCTATCATAGGTCTGAAAGGGTCTTTATCCACTTTAAGGGATTTTATGACCATGGGGTTTTTCAAAGGATGTGACTTATCCATATTAAACCTCTCCAATACCTTCCGGGTATAGGAAGACTAGTGAACAAGAATTACTTCTGAGAAATACTCTAGCTGCAGGCCTAAGCAAAACTTGGTTTTACCCAAATTTTTCATCTCAAACTCCGTCGTGAGGTAAGCACTTGCTTTCTTTATCTCCTCTGTGGTTTCCGATGATATTCAGATCATCGACATATACTGAGATGATACATAATCTATTCTGAGATTTCTTTATGAACGTATAGATACAATCATCATTATTGGAGTATCCCTTCTTCAGGAGAAACTCGCTAAGCCGGTTATACCACATTTTCCCAATTGTTTTAACCTATATAGTGATCTCTGTAGTTTGACGCTATACATGTTGCGATTATTAGGATCCGGGACTTTGACTTCTTCAGGGACTCTCATGTAAATATCCGAATCCAGTGACCCATATAAATATGCAGTCACCACATCCATCAACTGCATTTTTAGATTTTAAGTCAGCTGCCATTGATATTAAGTATCGGAACGTTATTTCACTCATCACAGGAGAATAGGTTTCATCGTAATCGATACCGGGTCTCTGCGTGAACCCTTGTGCAACAAGCCTCGCTTTTATATCTCACCATTTGAGTATTCTCATTTCTCTTCTGGATGAAAAAACCGATTTGATCCTCTAGGGAACACTTTAGGAAATGTTCAGTCAACAGGACCAGAAACTTTTCTCTTATTAAGCGAGCGCTGCCTCAATTGCTTCTTTTATTTGACCCTATCTGAGCGCTTTTGGCACTTTACCATGGATTTTGATTCTGGATCCAACTTTTAGCAATTTTAAAGGCAAATATATGTCAACAATTGTAGTCTTTCTTTTATTCATTTCTCCTGCATCACTGCAGGGATATATCTATATTAATTTCTTCCAACTCCTTGTGATTTCCCTAGCGATGGAGTGCAGGTGTTTCGACTTTCGGTGGAATTGTGTGCGCAAATATCGTTGGAGTTATCATCTTGAGGATGGATCACTTGAGGATGTTACCATCTGAGGATGGCTCACTTCAGAATTTTCTATACATCGAGTTGAGCTTCTTCTCTTTATCACGGGTAGTGTTCTCATTTGTTCGGTTCTCTACTTCTACGGACGTTTCCGCGGAATTGAGTCCCGCGCACCTGGAGGCCCCCTCTTCTTATCATGAGGGTCAAAAGTGGATTCAATATCCTTCTAGGGTATTTTCACTCTTTCAGGTGCATATACTGTAGGTATATGAGATTTTTCACTCCCTTATGACCCGTGAAGGCATTTGGTAGATTATTAGCTTATTTATTGTAGATTTATTATCCTTCGAACTTCAAGTTCGGTCTCTCTCTAGTTCGCAGATCTAAGGACTCGGCATTCTCTAATGTGGTACTTATCTCCCCCTAATGCCGAAAATGTCCTTAGCATAATTAGTGTGTCGAGTCATGTAAAGATCCCCTGTCATAGGCTTCAAGTATTTTTATATATGATGGAGATTCATAACCTATATAGATCCTCAACTTCTAGTGATGTCCTATGGTTGTACGCTGTGGTGGAGAGATTGGCATGTATACAGTATAGCCAGATTTTTGCAGATGGGAAATACTTAATTCGTTTCCACGCACTATCTACAACAGAGAAATTTCATAATATACAGTTGGTCTGAGTTGAATTATTACCGCAGTATGCAGCACTGCGTGGCCCTAACAATTGGTGGGAAGCCAACTATTATGAAAGAGTGGCCAAGCAATATAATAAATTTTGTTCTTTTAATATATAATAACTCTGCAAGGCCATTTTAAGTGTGGACATTAGGTACGAGATGCTCTACTTTAATTCTCGAGCTATATAATAATCATTAAATGCTTTGAGATAAACTCGCTAGCATTGCCTATTCAATAGATTTGATCATTTCTTTTAGAAGATAGGCTCTTAACTTAATAATTTGGGCAATTAATTTTGATCGAATCATAGTTCCTATTAGATAAGAGACTTACATAGGATCATCTAGTAGAAGCATCTATCAGTACCATTCCAGAAAATTTCTTAGAAGGGGCCCGACAGGGGCTGAATAGGTCCACAGATATCACTTTGAATTTTCTCTAGGACATTCAGTGATTTCTCCCTAACTTTTTAGGTAAGAAGATCTAAGTATGAGCTTTCCTTTAGCACAAGGGCATAAGAAAACTTCTTGTGTAGAAAAGTCTTTATACTATGACCAGCAGAATTATAATTATTCTTTTTATAATGTTCAACTCAAGATAACACAGTCGATCAGCTAGATCTTAAATATTTCTGGGTTCTCATCGCAACACAAACTTCAGGTTTTATATGTGCATAGTATAACTTGGAGGATAACGAATGAAGTTTTTCAACTACACATTTATTTCACCCATTAAACTTAATCATGAGTAGGTATTAGGTACCATTCTCATTCTTTGTCTTCATATGGAAACGATTTAGACCAATATCTTTAAAACTTATAGGAGTACGACTGGACTCAGGGTATAATATCACATTCTTCTAATGCCAACTATGAGAGTATCGCTTTTGGCGATAGTCATAATATTTCTAATTCACTTAATGTGGTATAACTGTCTTCTAGACAGATTTTCTGCTCCACGATCGGATTATACAATCAAATAAATATTTGAAAAATATCAATTTATTCAATTTTTAATGATAATCGCTCAACAGGAGTGTAGACCAAATGTTCATTCAGGAACTAGGCTTGGTCTATATCTATTTAGTATATAATTATCTAAAATTTTCCAAAATTTCCTAGCAATTTTCATGGTTTTTTGGCTAATTATTCAGAAGTTTTCAGAATTACCATGTAACAGAAAAATAAATCTCAACATATATTGATGTGGGATTATGCTAAGACAATAAATCTGGAGATACGGAGCTTTGGATATACTCTATGAAATTTTTCTAGCAATTTTTCATACTTTTCTGATAATCATTAATCAATTTTCAGAATTACCGATTAACATAAAAATTACTTTCAACATGAATTAATCATGGAATAATGCTAAAAAATATTAATCCAGAGGCTTAAAGCTCTTAAATGCTATCTAGAATTTTCCTAGCATTTTTCATGCTTTTCTGTTAATTACCAAGTAATTTTTAGGATTACTGAATAACAGAAAATAATATGTCCAGCACATATAAACATGAAAAATATGCTAGGAAATTAATCTAGCAATATGACATAGAGCAATGAGTCATACATATTTTTCATAATTTTCTAGCATTTTCTGTTAATTACTAAGCAATTTTTCGAATTACTTAAATAACAGAAAATAAATTTCAGCACATATTGAACATAGCACAAAGCTAGAAAATAAACCTAGGGGTATGAAACTTCCAATATGAACTAAATATCATTTGACCAAATTTTAAGGAAGTCCATACACCTAGAAAATCAATTTCTAGGATTTAATATAAATTTTCAAAATTTATTTACACATTTTCAATGAACAGTAGCAACTCAGACACACTAATTTTTTTAGATTAAACGAGTAATCTAGGCAATTAGGAAAATTAATCTACAAGATTTAAAAACTGTTCAGATACGAATAACTTACGTGCCACAAACTTACGTATGGCTTGCAGAAAGTTAATTGCTTGATGCCGATCAAAATTCGATGTAGTATCGATCAATGCAGATGGACGATCTTAATCAGTCTCGGGGAGCCTCGTGCTTGCGCGGCGCGGAGGTGTTGTTTTTGGCCTCCATGAACACCAAGGCGAACGTTGCATGTAG
This sequence comes from Guadua angustifolia, assembly GCA_036346375.1. Taxonomy (NCBI): domain Eukaryota; kingdom Viridiplantae; phylum Streptophyta; class Magnoliopsida; order Poales; family Poaceae; genus Guadua; species Guadua angustifolia. The sequence continues at coordinate 13,664,247 of CM070516.1, read as the reverse complement.
AAGATGGTAAGGATGTCGGCAATTGCTGCTGGTGATCAACTCTTCTCCACACCAATGCGATTCGGTCCCATAGTCCCATGCCTGACCGAACGCACTGGCGGCCCGGCATGGACACCCACCAAGTCTGTACTCCATCGTGCGATCCCCGCAATTGCAGTGGGCACGATTCTGGTGTCGTCACCGGCGGGCTGATCGGGCTGGCGACAGAGATCGGTGTGGTGTGCGCCTGCGCGGCGCCGCGGTCTGCGGCATCACGGGCGCGCTCGTCTCTATGGAGATCGTCGAATCGTCCCTCGCGATGCGGCGCTCCAAGGCAGAGGCGCAAAAGACGAACAGTTTGGAATCGATGAAGCAAGAGTCCATCCCGTACCGTACAATATCCAGAAGAAGTAGATGATCCGAAAACCATATTGCACCAGCGGGATCCCCTGGATGACGGCGTGCCGCTCCGTGATATCGATCGCCATCCGGCAGATGATGCCAGAGGAGGACGCTCGGCCGTTGATGACGTGCTGTTGACCGGAAAGGACGCGAACGCCGTGGTTGGGGCAAGCGAATTGGACGAAGGCAAATCAGCGGGCTTGGCCGGTGCGGCGGTCCCTGGGCACGTAGACGTCGGTCACCTCGCCGAAGCGCTGGACGTAGCGGCGGAGGTCGGCCTCGCCGATGCCGGGGTGATCCCGCCCATGAATAGCCTGCCCTGGTGCTTGCGTCAGATCTGTTCCTGCCGCTCAGGATATCGTCTCCAGCGACGATCACGATGACGGCAATGAGTCCGATTATGCGGAATCACATATCAGTTGGTGATTAGAACCAACAAAACAAGATCCATCTACCTGAAAATATTTTATTTTAAGAAGAAATAATTGAAGATTTGCCACTTAAAAGATTGATCCTTTGGATATGATGCCACTTGAGCCAATGACATATGGGATCATCTGAGTCAATGAAACGTGGGTCCAGTGGCAAATTTGCGAAGCCACATGTTTGAAGTAGCAAATATCCAAATATCTCTTTTAAGAACGACATACCCATAAGAGATAGGGACCTAAAGTTAGGCAACGTTATCTCATAATAAAATTAACCATGATGCTTGGTCATTCGCATCATCCATCTTTTTTTTAAAGATCGTGCTTGTTGATTGATCGTGTGATCCGTAGCTACGGATCGAAATGTTCGGCCTTATCTTTTGGTCCATCTCTTCTCCAGGCCCAAACGCGGCAATCGGCATCGGCTCTTCTCTTATCTTCTCCCTTGCGTATGCCGCTTTAACCGCCGTGCTGCTCTTTGCCTCCGGTCGCCGTCCCAGCCAATCCACCGCTCTGTACTTTTTTCTCTCACATCTCTGTTTCTCTTCTCTTCCCAGTCCACCCAACTTATGGCGCTGTTAGTGAAACGATTTCAGATTACCACCGAAATCTGAAATTTGTAGGCTAAAATAAAGTAAATTAAGTTCATATTTTTAGTCTAAAATGTAAACAGGATGATCCATCTAAACACTCTTAATGTACTCACAGCTTCAGCTTCACGAATCTGTTGAAAGTAGAATTTTCAGCTTAACTGAATCCCTGCTAAACAGACCCTTAACTAGCCTCGATCGTCGCCGTGCCACCCGTCGCCTTCCCCCGATCCTATGGCCGACGGTATCTTTTTCGCCTCTCGCCACCGCAGCTCACTGGCGAGATGCTGCTGCCCCCTCCGTCTAAACTCCCTGTTCACGGTAACTCCTTGCTAACTCCGGTGAACTCTAACCCTAACGCACGGCTGCTGTCATCGGAGAAAAACCCCAGGTTTGTAATTTTGTTTTCTTATTTTGCGAGCATGTACAATGGTACATATCATCTGTCTGTAAGACCACGCCATCTAGAATTTTAGATGATGTGGAGGAGAGAGAAAGTTGCTGTCTATTATTTAACAGATGGTCTTATAGACAGCTTTCTATTGTATGTAACATTGTATAGACAGTCTGTTAATTGGATGAGAGACCATTACAGATAACTATATAGACGATCTATTGTGTGAGTTATTTTTAGTGCTGCCTATAGATAATGTGGAGATATAATATAGACAGCTGTCGTCTATACCACTGTACATACCCTTACTAAATTTGACAAGTGTTCAGTTTCCGTTACATAATCGATCTCATATTCGATACGTACCATTAAAAAAGCATTTTTTGGTTAGAAGACGTGAGCTTTATTATTCGTCATCATCTATGCTTGTGCAAAATCTGCAATATCTATCGAGGAACACTGCACGAACCGCTATAGTGCTTCTGGGTTCTCCCACACCTTTCCGCTGTGTTTGCAGAGGATGAATTCTGACAGAAGTTACTAATGGTATGTTTATTTTTGTTTTTGATTCTGGATTTTGATCTCAAAAACAGAATAAAAAATAAACAATATGATTCTAATAATAGATTCTCACAGTCCAATCTCTTCATATACACTAGAATCCACAGTCCACTTTATATATACTTTTAGATTACAGCCTTTGAAGAATCAATTTCTCTACGACCACAATCCCGAATTAGTTTTTAGGGAATCTAAAACAAAAAAAAAACATGCCCTAACTCGTCATGGGCTACACTGCACCTATCTGGATTGTTTCTACTGTTAAATGGCCCTTTTTGTTTTATACTAAGGGTGTGTTTGGTTGGTAAGTTATGATTGGATGAGATAGAATGGTCATATGCTATTTAGTTCTATTGTTAAATAAATAGAATGGTTCAGTATAATATTCTTTAAATTTATATCCTATCTTGATGAAAACCAAATATAACTTTTTTTTAACTATCTTGACACCACAAGGGTACACGGGTGAAATTTTTTTACCCGTATCGGGATTCGGGCCAGGCATGATTGTGGGCTGACATTCAAGAACTAGGAATTTTTTTTATTTAACATTTATTTTAAAACATTTTTTCAAAACTAATCGCTCGTGGGAAAATTTTGCAATCTCTACCTCACCATCTTCATGATGATGGGCGATACGCCTGCCGGGCGATTGGTCAAGACCTTAACGGTCACAACGGCGCTTCAAATCCGACTGCTTGCCTAAACGCCTAGCTGGCCACACGCATCGACTCGTCCGGCAGGCTGTCGCCGCCGTCAGAGTTAGCGACGCACTGGCCCCGAGCGACGGTGGTATTTAATCCTCAAGGCGACTCTTGTACACCATTCTGTCACGGCCGAAGCGAGGCGAGAGCGAGCGGCCATGGGAGAAGAAGAGGAGAGGAAGAAGGAGAGGAAAAAAGAGAGAGGAAAAAAAGAGAGGAAGAAAAAAGAGGAAAAAATATTCGTCATTTTTTGAAGGTAAGGAATTTTTTTTATTTAATATTTATTTTAAAACATTTTTTCAAAACTAATCGCCTCAAGGAAAAATTGCAGCTTTATTCGCTGCCGCCTCAAGATCGGGCGATCCTCTTCTCGGGCGATCGGTGCCCTGACTAACGGCGCAATCCCAGCGTGTAACAAGGAGGCATTAAAAATTAAAAAATACACCATTTCGCCCGAGGTCGGCCACGGCATCTTTGTAGTAATATTTTTTTGCAATTTCTGCGAGAAATTGTTTATACAATAATTGTTGCATTCAACCAGGAACAATTACTTAAATAAAAAACTTCTTGTTGTTTCACACACCGGAAAAATTATTCCTTTGTTAGTGATACGCATCTCACTTAGGGATTTTCGTAGGCTCTTATGGTCCGCCGAATACGGCCGAAAAAATACGAGAAAAATCACGGGCGACCTACGCAACGCGGGCTACCACTTACATAGGGGCGAGATGGCCGGACGTTGCCCTGGTCCGAAGTTTCGAAAACCGGAAAAGGCACTCGCGCCATTAAATCGCGGGAAATCGTCGTGGCCACTTAAGGGTTTTCGCAGCCCCGCGGGACAGGCCGGATGCAGTCCAAAAAATACGAGAAAAATCAAGAGCGACCTACGCAACGCGTGGTACTACTTACGTATGGGCGAGATAGCGGACGCGTTCCCAGCAGAAGTTGCGAAAATCGGAAAAGGCACTGCATGACCATGAAACCACGTAAATCGTGGGCCACTTAGGGTTTTCGAGGGTCCGTGGGACAAGCCGGATACGCCCAAAAAAATACGGAAAAATCAAGGGCGACCTATGAACGCTGGCTACCACTTACGTATGGGCGAGATAGCCGACGCTGTTGCTTGTGAGGAAGTTACTTAAAATCGGAAAAGGCATTCGCGGCCATGAAACCACGAAGTTACGACGTTGAAATATTTTGAAAATTTTTATAGAGGTTCTTGATAAATTAGTGATATTACCATAAAAATTTCAAAAGATTTTAAGATGTGAGGAATTTTTAAAATTCAAACAATACAACCGTCTCCCGATAAACGCTATCGACAAGTTTGAACCGAATGAAAAATGAAACAAACCACGTTAGAAAATTTTAAGGGCACATACACCTGAAAGTTCAGATGATAAAATAAGCGATGAGATTAGATTATATTAGAAGGGCATTACAACGGTGATTAAATTGCTTGATTTAACTAACTAACGTGAAAGCAATGTTCGTCATGGTGGGAACAAATGATCGCTCATCCTATCTCGGTACAAAGCCGAATGATGTCCCACATTTTCTCGTGATATTATCCGAATTCCGTGTTTAATTTGCGATTTGTCCTCGAGACACCGCTCAATCTCTACTATGAAAGAACTCTATGGGGATCCGCTGTTCTCCCAGCTGTCGCCGAATGGGCGGCCTATGCCGTACGTCTCGGGTGTATAAGACATAATTTTTGGTCTTTTTATGTGGATTTCTGCCCTCCCATATGGGCATGTCATCCCGATTCCGGCGCCCCTATGTTAATACCACCCGTTCCCGCTTGAGTACGTGCAACGTGTCAAGGATTTGTTATGCGTCTCGCAGACTTCTACGGCCGCTTCCCCTTGTCCCTTCTTCTTCGAGAGGGGAACTGAACACCGCAAATCTCTTTTGCTAGGGTTTTCGGTTGGTAATTATTCCACCTTCGTGATTCAGGAATTTGTATTTGGGAGAAAATATTTATTATCGCGTTTTGAAGCTTTTAGTAAAGGTTTTGGTTGTTCGCGCTAGTTTTTCAGCTTGAAGTATCTTTTGAGCCGTATTGTTTGGCGGCGGTATTTTCTTGACAATCGTCGTTTGAGCCAAGAATTTAATACTTGGTTCGCGCTAATTGGATTGAAAGTTGGATTTTGTTTGTAGGAGGGGTGTTTTGGGAATTGCACCTAACCTCTCCCTCTCTCTTCCTTCAATTGAGTGGCTGGCATTGCTTGGAGGCCCTTCTTTTTTTTGTTTCCTGGTCGAATCCGGCTCACGGAGCTTGGCTCCTGCGCCTAGAGCTGGCCCCTCCGACTCCAACTCCGTTGGCCTCCCCGCCCGATGCTTCTCCCCATGCGCCACCTCTCCTCCCGGCAGTGCTCCTCCGAGCGGCGAGCAGCAGTGAGCGTAGTGGACTCCCTCCAGCCTGACCAGCCCGGACTCCTCCGGCCTTGCTCCGGCCAGCCTCGGCGTCCTCCTGCGCCTCCTATCCAAGCCCGACCAGTAGCAAGACATGTGGAGCCGGGCGGCAGCAGCAGAACTGAGTTCCTGAGCTCCGGCGCGTGCCTCCTCCCCTAGCCAGTTGCATCCATGGCCTGCAGACCTCCACTGGGAGCTCCTGTGGTCGCCGACCTCCTGGCCGACCGTCCGCCTTGCTCCGCGAAGCTCCCCCTCCAATGACTCCTCCTACTCCCGACGCCGGGCTTCCTCCTTCATTCCTCCATGAGAAAGACTTGAGGTAAAAACCCTAGGTATATGGAGGATTTAAGTGCTTGCATGCAAGGTGTTTGTGTTAATGTCTAGCTGGGATTCATGATTTTGAGTTGTTGGGGGGTTGGGAAATGGAGAGACTAGAGTGATTTGAAATTTCTGGTTCGAGCAGATTTTTGCCCCCTGTTAGAGCTGCTGTTTGAAAATTTTGCAAGCGTTTCCTGGGGGTCCGGCTATTGCGAATGTTGTAGATAATTGAATTACCTTTCAATGAAGACCAGAATCGCTAAATTTCGTTCAGCCGTTTAAAAGTTATAGCTATTTTACCGCGTGCTGTCCAGAATGCGTTAGTTCTTCGGCTGTCTGCTGTTTGTCGCAAATCTGAGAAATATCGGTGCTTTTCGGTCGGTTGGCTATAGAAAAGTTGTAGATAATCGAATTATCTTTCAATAGCGACTGAAATCACTAAGTTTCGCTCATCCGACTAAAAGTTATGACTGTTTTACCAAGTGCTGTCCCGGGTTGGCAGATTTCTGTTTCCAGGTTTTTAGGAGTGGGTTGCAAAGCCGACTTAGTATGAGTCTTGTGTTGATTTATGGGCATGTTTTTGAGTGAGTTATATCCATGTGCAGGTGGTGTGACCCCAAGTGTGGTAACCTCGTCTCGCCACACCGTCTTGAGAAGTTGAAGGCAAGTGCATCAATTGATTGAATTTTGTGAATTGTAGATTGCATGTCTTGGTCGATTTGATATGAGAGCCGCTAATGCTTGTTGTGGTTATTTTGACAACACTAGTATGGATGAAACTTGCATGTGCATCCGTGTTTGTTTGCTATGTGTGCTACCTTGAAGAATTATGTGCCTTGTCTATGTGACTTGTTGTGCTAACTTGTGTTCCGTGTTGATGCTTACTAGTAGGATTAGGGTATTATTGATATTAAAGCCATGAGTTTTGATTCAAGAATAATGGTTCAATTCGTAGTCATGATAAAAGATTATGGTTTTTGTATGAAGTATTGATGATAAATGAATGTGAGGACGGAGTATGGAATTTGATTGCGTAAAATGGTTTGATTTATAATCAAGATAGATGGAATTAGTAATTACTCTAGTATTGGTGATGTGAGTATGATTATAAGTGTTGAGAACGTGATTTTGAGTGTTATGAATGCGATTATGAGTGTTGAGGATGTGAATGGTAATTTATGGATGTGAGGAGGGTTGATATTTATGTATTTGGCTATGGCTATGCAAATGTGAGGAATGAATGTAGTTTGCAAATTGGTTTATGTCAATTGCATTTGTGCATTCTTGATGGAGAGGCGACCCATTCGATCAGGGACCTAATCGTGCTCACCGTAGTGAGTACGAAAGTCCCACCTCGTAGTCCCATATACGTGGGGTGTATGGGAGCCGAGAGTCAAGAGAAGTAGGCACCCTCCACCACGGGGTGGAAGGGAATGAGAGTGCCTGGCCGAGTGTGCACTCGCCATACCGGTAGTGTGCTAAAAGAGGAGTAAGCATGCATGATGCATCATATGCATGGAAATTGTGAAATCTGCATCTGTATTGCATTGACAATGATGAGTGATGTTTAATGAGTTGATTGTGATGTATGGATTGAGATTCTGCTTTGTATGGCATAATTGCATCGATTGCATTGACAATGATGAGTCATGTTTAATGAGTTGATTGTGATGTATGGATTGAGATTACTTTGTATGGCATAATTGCATCAAGATGTGCATTGTCAATGATGAATTATGTTTAATGAGTTGATTGTGATGTATGGATATGAGATTCTACTTTGCATGGTATAATTGCATCCTGATTGCATTGACAATGATGAGTCATGTTTAATGAGTTGATTGTGATGTATGGATTGAGATTCTGCTTTGTATGGCATAATTGCATCTATATTGCATTGACAATGATGAATTATGTTTAATGAGTTGATTGTGATGTATGGATATGAGCTTCTTCTTTTGTATGTTTTGTGCACTTGAGCATGAAAGCATAAACGCATTCCATTGCATTATGTGTTGCAACGGATAAATGGGATTGATAGGAATGGGAAGAACAGGTTGAGGATTGAGGCGTGGACTCATCCAGAAATGTTTATTGAGGCAAAGGTAAGTTTTGTTACGTTCGAGTTGGTTACGGTAAGTGTAGTCAATTACTGCTTCTGTTCCTGGATGTTTTCAGTTAAGTAATGATTATGGTAAGTGATGGAGTAATCGTTCTCTTATGTTTTGGATTTTTTATGAATTCAACTGCCTTCATTTAATTATGAAGGCCCATTAAAGAAACTGTTACTCTAGGTTTTGAAGTAGCTGTATTTTAGTTTAATTTCTTACCTTGTCTACTTGTTGCACTTTGCTGAGTCTTGGACTCACGCTTGTTTGTTTCCTGCTTTAGGTACCTTGAAGTTGGCTCTGCCCGGTTGGGAGTAGTATCACGTGCACGCTTGGCCTCCACAATCTAGTTAACCGATTAGATTAAGTCTCCAATGTAACTTACTGTGTTTGTAATATGTCTTTTGTGTGGGGGAGTTATTTATTTCTATTGGATGTGAGGTTGGTTAACTAAGGACCCGCTAGAATGATATCATGTGACCGCATATGTTTTACTGTCTCCTGAGTGGATGTCCTATTTTTCTAGAGAGGTCATGCCGAAAATTTTGTAA